>CM059599.1:335780003-336095003 GCA_030412105.1 Cyclura pinguis
TTTAAAACGGTGCAGAGTGTCCTCCAGGGAGGACATCTGCACCTGGGAGCGGACTGGGTCGGACCTACTTATTGTAGATCCGCACCCCAGCCCGCTCCGGAACGACCCCAAGTAGTCGTCCAGTGTGCTTTTGAAAAACCTGTTTCTTGAGGTTTTTCAAAAGCACAGAGCGCGCCAGTGCGAGCCTGCTCCCTTATGCAGATTCGCAGGCTCACATTGGTGCGAGCCTGCGATCTGCCGGGGGCGGGCTATAGGCTGGCGAGATTCAGCGGTTGGTCGAGAGCCTCGACCAACCGGAAGCCGCCATTTTCGTCCCTGGGACAGTGCAGAGCGGCAGCCACGCACTGCTCCGGAGCAGCGTGGACCGGACCGGGAAGCCCAAAAGTCCGGTGAGTAGCGTTACAGGGCGATTCCCTTGCCACGTGCAAAAATGGCCTTAGTCTTGTGAAGGGGAGAATTCCACAGCCTGGAAGAAACCATTGAGAAGGTTCTTTTCCCATGCCTTCACCCAATATGCCTGTGGGACATAATGGGACATAGGCCCTTTCTGCACTACACTGTTACAGTGCTATTATTCCACTTTCAATGGCCTATGGAATCCTGGGGTTTGCAGTTTGGGAGGGGGGCATTTAGAACTCTCAACCACAGAGCTCTTTGGCTTCAGTAGACTACAAACCCCAAATTCCACAGGATGTTGAAAGTAGGATAATAGCAGTATAGCAGTGTAGCGTTGAAATAGCCTGGAGAGAAAGCTGCATCCCAAGAATCTTAAAATATAGGCAGGGTCATATCAGGAGATATGCTATGTGTACTGGGGAGCCTCATGCGAGCCTAGGGTTTTCAGAGTGAAAACTTTGGTTGTGTGACAAGCAATACCTGTTGAAATTTCATCTTCTACACAATCAATAAAGCTCTCTCCAGCTTTCAGTTTGGCAACCCTATATGTGTGCTTATGTTCTGTTTTGCTCATGCAGGTTTCTTCGTGGATTACAATTGCTGGCTTGCTTGGGAGTGACAAATCAGGATCTACTGATGTCACTAAGAGAAAAACTTAAATGAGAGTGATGCTAGAAGTCCCCATTAAATGTCATGAATCTTCCTTCCAAGTAAAGATCCATATAACTGAATTGTAAAACAGTAACCTGTACACTGATAAAAAGACTAGATCGATCTGAATATGCATATTTACATGTAATATTACATTTAGATCATATCTTTAAAGATTTTGTTGTTTTGTAAAACACTCAGTCGCAGTGATCTTAGGAAGAAACTCCATTGCACAATTTGGACAAACATCACCAATATAGAAATAGTACAGCTAAAACACCAAAATTGATCTAGGCTTGTTATGGCTGTTTGTAAATACTAAACAGAGTATCATAAAGCTATTACAGTGTATTTATGAGAATGAAGAATAAGGTTTATTTTCAACAATAAAGCTTTATCTGCAATGAAACTTAAGTCATTCTCTTTATCAAAACTCTTGCATCATTAATACCTTCCAGATTTTTAAAATTTCTCTAAATGCTACAAATAATTGTGTTTTTAATGTTTAAAGGATTGCAAGATTATATTCTTATGCAAGATAATATTCTCTTTATAACAGAACTTTATGTAATTTTGCCGCTCAATAAGCAGTTTTGCTTTTTAATAAAAAGTAAGGGAGATTTCTCAAGATGTACGTATACATGTATGTATCTACATACCTATTTCAAGCATTTATCTGCCATCTTTCAACCCACCAGGCCCCAGGATAACATACAATACATAAAACCATTTAAAACATTAAATATGCAAACAAAATAAAAACCTTTTATAAAAAATAAAACCTCTCCTTTAAAAATAAATTTATACCCCAAACAGTTAAAACAGACAGGTGTAAAGGACCAAAACCATGTGAAGCAACACTATCTTGTTACCCCAAAATGTGGGTGACTCAGGGTTCCATCTATGATGCCAGTACCTCTGTTCAAAGGTAGGGAATTATTAGCTCAAACTAGGAGGCCTACAGAAGGGGGTAACCTAACAAGATCTTTGACACCAATGTTTATGTGGTCTCCAGCAGGGAAGAACCAGCCAGAGATTCAAAAGTATACCTGAATGTATTTTATTGGGGGAATTAATCACACACACACAAGATCTCAAATAGTCATGCACTCACGCAAGGAAAAAGGGAGGAAAATTTGATAGAGAGGCTCCAGGGAGTAGGCAATATTTACCAATCCAAAAGAGCAGGGAACAACCAGCAATATGGCTTAGACTTGCATCTAATGGCAGTAAAAATCAGAACTCAGAGTGACAGAGTGGCGTTGAGCAACCAATGGACTGCTAGCTAGTGGCTCAAAACTGGGGGGCAGTTATACACAATTTCTGGAGGGCATGGAGGTGAACGGCTCTCTGGCTGAGTAAGCAATGGAGTTCTCAGAGTGGACAACGAGGTCTAAAATGAGCCGATAGTTTTAGCATCAGGGGAAAAAGAGGCTAATGGTTGTCTGATAGCTCAGTGTTTATGGATGGGTCTGAGGATAATGGGACAGATTGCAGGGTGAAGGGAAGAGGGATTGAGATAATAATGGACTGGTGGGAATCTCTCAGTCACTATTCTTTAAGAAAACAGAGTTGATAAGGCCAGCAGCAGCTATTATGTCTGGGGTTTCCTGGTAACTTCCTGACTATGACCTCACCACACCTAGGAGGTGTTTTTCTGGCCTAATTTCATTGGCTAGCTTTCTTCTTGGCCAGCCTGGCTATATAGCCATAGCGGGGCACAGTTTATGTTTTATATCAATTTCAATGTATGCCAGTTAATCCATATTAAGCATGGGGGTTTATGGCTGCTAACAGTCTTTGCTGTCTATTGGAGATTCAAAAGGAATGGAGCCAGACTCATGCTGCTACTGAGAAAGCCCGGTCACGTATACCTGCCAACCCAGCTTCAAGGGGTACTGAGACATGGGACAGCGGCTGCACTGAGGACTTCATATTTCATTCAGGTTCATATGAGAAGAGGCAATGTTTCAGATATCCTAGCTTCAAGCTGTTTCAGGCCTAGAACCAAATAATCATAGAATTGGAAGTGATGGTGAGGGCCATCTAGTTCAACCCCCTGCCCTGCAGAAATATATAACTAAAGCATTCCCAAAAGATGACCATCTAATCTCTGTTTAAAAACCTTGAAAGAAGAAGAGCCCAGCAATCTCCAAGGCATTACATTCTACTGCTGTACAGCTCTTATAGTCGAGGTGTTCTTCCTCATGTTCAGGTAGAATCTAAGCAGCAGTCTAATCCGTAGCTCACCAATGATACATCTGAGTGATTTAATGTGGAAGCTGTAGGTGATGACAAATGTTATTCAAACATTATCTTTCTTAGGTCTGTATTGGGATAATTTTTTTTTCTTCGATGCACATTTGGCCTTCTTGATTTGTTCTTTCAATTAATAGGATACTGTAGTTTGAGATTTTTTTAAAAAAATAGAGAGCTTAAAATCAGCATGATAAGTTCTTTCTTTGGTGTCCCAGATTACTTGGCTGTGACATTTTAGTCTAGTTGTAGCTTGAGATGCACATCTCTCTATCTATCTATCTATCTATCTATCTATCTATCTATCTATCTATCTATTCATTCACACTATTATTAGTGTAATTCATGCTTGGGATAACAACTTTATCTGGCGGTTCCCCAGTCAGTACAAACTAAACTCACATACTTCTCATACAGATACAGCCGATTTACATGGGCTGGCATTTTGCTGAGGATGTAAGTCTTTGATAATGGTCTTTCCTGTGTGCAAAACTGAAATGAGTTTTGCAACATCCATTTTCACCTAGGGGCTTATGGGATGTTACAACTTATAAGTATTCATTGTACAGTGGTGGAGTGATTGATGCACGATGGCACAAATCACAGTGTGAACCAATATATATCTGGACATTGGTTAGGTAGTACTGGAGCACAACAGAAATGCCCAGTATCAACCAGAAGTTCTCAATGTGCATCAGAAGTGCCCAATGCACACTGGAGCATTCTTGCCGGTGTTCAGGTGCTGCTCAGCTTCACTGAGCTGACTAACAGGGTTTTGTTGCATTCCTGCAATGTAGCCACAGATTCTTAAAGATATGGCATGTAGACTGTGATAGAGGATCTCAGCCATAACTGAAGCCATTTTTGCACTGGACTGTTATAGCACTATTATTCCACTTTCAACATCCTCTGGAATCCTGGGGTTTGTAGTTTTGGGAGAGGCCTGAGGCCCCTCCCAAAACTGCAAACCCCAGGATTCCAGAGGATGTTGAAAGTGGAATAATAGTGCTATAACAGTCCAATGCGAAAATGGCCTGAGGCATAGTTTTATTGTATACATTGTTTACATGTATATATTTATTTAAGCGATTAAAAGAGAGAACTAAAAAATATAAAATGAGCATAACATTTCAGCTTCTATCTTCTTCAGTTGCTAAAGATAAAACTGAACTACATGCAAAGTGACAGGTTAGAATACTCTGTTTCCAACATTTTTCAGTGGATGATGATATTATCCTCCAAGCTGAATCCATGTGGTGTTAGGGTCTTAAGTCTATAAATCCAGAAATTCTCCCTTTTGTCCAAAATTCCTGAAGCAGGCAGCCCTGTGTACATATGCTATTTTACAAGTATAATTATTACACTTGAAACAGAAATATAATACATCTCATTCTAGTGGGGAATATGGATGGAACACATTTTTGTTAGGTCCAGCAATCTCATGAAAGGACAGTCTTAACACGTCCTCCAGCTTTTTGTGAGAAAATGTGCACCTCACCTTGAGCATTCACTTATTTTTGAGACTTGAGAAATAAAGTATTTCTGACAAATAAAGTGTGCACAAAATTAAGTGGATAAAATACAAAAAGGTAAAATGCACATACTTTTGTTTAAAAAAATGGCATAATTTGGAGAATGAAGGAAGTATCATAAGTAATGTTAACTGGGGAGGCAAACAGGCAAAATTAAAGAAAATGTATTTAAAACAGAAGGGGTAGATTTTAGAACAGGAAGAAAACATAACCTGATACGAAACAGAGACAAGAAGAACATGCAAGTATGATTTAAACTGAAAAGTTTTCACATCCTTAGTGGATTTTTGTGAATTCTCAGTCACACCATCTTCCCAAGTATGTTTGGTGTGCACAAGGAAGAGGACCTCCTCAGTGGTTGCTTCCAGATTTTGGAACTCTCTCCTTGGTACATTTATATGTTTTTATTCTGTTCTGGGTGTAATATTCTGTAAGCCACCCTGAATCCCAGTATTGGGGAAAAGTTAAAGGAAAAAGTAAGAACAATAACAACAATGATAATAACATAAATAAACAAACAAAACATACTCTGTGCCCTGCCCCCCCCCAAAAAGAGTTGAAAATTGCCCATCAAACTCCAAAAAACAACCCAGAAACTTCCAAGACTGACAAAGAGCAAGACCCCACAGATACATAAACACCCTTCAAAACCTCAAAAATCCCTTGATTTTCTAGTGGGAACAAACTCTAGACTGCCCACCCTTCCCAGCTGCCCATGTGTCAGCCATGGGGAAAAGCAATTTATTGATAAATCTAATAATAAGCTGAACCTAAGTTGTCAAATACTGCGCTCTAGGGTCAGTGCTAGTATTGACTAAAATACCATTTGTTTAATAGCACCCCCAACCCTATGAAATTCATGGGGTCACCATAAGTTGGCAGGCAACTTGAAAACACATATACACAACAAGTATCCAAAACTGTGTCTCATGAGGCAATTCTCTCAGTGCATTGACTCATACAATTAAGCCATAAATCTAATGTTTATACACAGGAGATAATCATGTCGTAAAAGAAAAGGATAGCTGTATTTATTGCTAAAAGTTTGCAGACGGAGAGAAAGTTTCCCTTGGAGAAACAAGATGCAGCTGAAAGAGAAGCTTTCAAAACAGGAGAGCAATATTTGGTGATAAATGGAATGAAAAGATGTGATGGTTTATAAACTGGTTGCTGATAAGCACATACAATTTTACAGCTTCGAAAGTGGACCAATCCTGCTAATTGTTTTAACAGGTTCCAGCCCCAGTGCCCTGGATAAGTTCCAATCTGTGTTGATATACTTTGTGTAATAACATTTTCCCTGCAGTTTTGGCTACCTCTCCTCTTCCTTTTCCTCTGCTGACCTATTGAACAGAGTATGGCTCACATTCATCAAATTGCTCTGTTAAAGAGGTGCCGTATTCATTCAACACCAGAAATGTCTACAGTTCAGGGGCAAGTGAAGTAATTTTGCTGTGTAGTTTGGGACCTTTGGGGATAAAGTAAAAAGAACAGCATATCAGCTGGTATTAACTGGCACCATTTCACTGAAATGGGGCCTTGCATTTATTATCACTGTTGAATAAAACCTTCCACACCTATTTGAAAGGATGTTATTTAGGTTGCCGATTAAAGCTGGGAAATGTCAGATTTATAGTTGCCCATATAACCTTAATTCCTGCTTCCCTGCGTGTCCTTCCTGTGCACAGAATACAGAAGGTGTCCCACAGAAGACATAGTACAGACTGTATCATGATCCCTCATGGGACAGTGTTAATTATAGTATTTCCTAAATTTTGCAAACTTAACTTCCTGTTTACATGTCCATCTATTATGTGGCCTTACATATCTATATCTATATATATATTTCCTTCATCCTGTGATGTTTGCAATATATAGGCCTCATAGCATGCTTTAAAAAGAAAAGTATTGGTTTGGGAGCTATTGGTATACCGAGGTTGGCCAATGTTTTAACTCTTGGCAGCCCTTCTGTGGCTGCATTCAGATAAAATTTTTCAGAAGTTGTACTGAATGCACCAACACTGGAGGCAAAGCCAATGGATATGGAAACACTCCCCCTCTCTTGCATCCAATATAAATTAGTGAATCATTCCATACTAGTTGAATACACTCCTTTTTGGCTCAGCACTGCATCACTCTCATATAGGCCTGGATGGTGTTTTTGCAACAATTTAGCCTCTTCCAAAAGTCATGCACGTACTTGTTTCAGTATTCCTGTTACAATCATATTCTAGCTGCCCATCTCAAGGGCTTATATAGATAACCAACCTTCCTGGTAATTGCTGAAATTCTGCATGAATCAATATACTCAATTTAATTTCCTTTCCTTTCAGTTATTTACCGGTCGCCCTATAACCAAATTTTTCTGAGCAGTTTCCAGAACAAAAAGGAACAAGACGCCACCATACCACCCTGAACATACCTGACCTCATCTGATTCTGGAAGTTAAACACAGTTGGATCTAGTTAGCATTTGGAAGGAATATCACATATCCCCAGGTAGAGCTAGGAAAGAATCTTACTTGAAACCTGGAAAGTCACTGCCAGTCATAGCTGACAATACTGGGCTAGATGGACCAGTGGACTCAGTCTAAAATGTAGCTTAATTTGTTCTGGGAGGAAAAATGCAATAAGAAAGAGTATGCAACCACATGTAGCATGGTTTTAAAACCAATTCCAAATTAAGTTGTGCACTTAAAAAAGAAATCAGACTTAGGCCCTTTCTGCAACTCACCTTTTTGCGGAGCTGGGGTGCGAGGATCATGCGAGCAGCCTCTAGTGAGAGGCTCTCGTGTCCCGGTTCCTTCAGCTCCGCAGCTTCTGTCTGCTAGCGCAACAGCCCCTCCTCTTCCTTCTGCAGTGTAGCCTGGGATTTTCCCAGGCTGTGCTGGGGCAGGAAGCGTGAGCACCACGGCTCTGGAGCTCCACATGCATGGCAAGTGCGCACGGGGCCCCGGAGCAATGCGTGATCATGCACCATTTTCGGCTCACAGCTGAAAATGAAATAGTGCATGATCGGCGCCTGCCAGGCCCTGGAGCGTTGAATGCTTGTGAGCGCGTCATGTGGACTGCTCCTCACAGTCGCGCAACGTTCCAGGGGCCCTTTCGCATGGCAAGTGCCGTGCAAAAAGGGCCTAACTAAAAATCATGCCCCCCAACATGAAACAGTAGTCTGTGACTTGTTAGCGGGATTTATGAGCCTTAATAACTGATTAGTGCAGCCAAAACACGACTGCATCTGCAAATGATAGGTCCTTTTTCTCCACTATGAAATCTTCACTATGAGAGTTTCCTCACTGCCACTATTAGAAACCAATGAGAAGGGAATGGGGGTGAGAAAATTCATAGCAGCAGTATCTCACCCCATGCAGAAAGTTGCAGTAGATCCTAAGAAAGGAGAAAAAAAGATCTCTCTAAGGCAAGGATGGGAATGTATGGCTCTCCAGATGTTGTTGGATTGAAACTCCCAACAGTCCTAGGCCGCAAAGCCAATGATGAAGAAAGGTGGGACTTGTAATCTAACAACATCTGGAGGGTGGCATAATTCTGTCACATATTCTTAGGAAAAAAAGACCTAAAGCTGCCATTTCTAGTGGGGGACTTGTACTAGTCTTAACATCCAATTCTTGTTTTAAAAGTCATTGAAGAGTATTTTACATAACCAATGTTTGGTTTAACTCACCTAGAGAGAAATTTACTCAGATGAAGAGTGGCTTATACAGCACTGGGGGAAGAAAAGCTATCACTGTTTCTATTAGGGTATTTCCACATACTACTAAAACAAAGAAAGGAATGGAATCCCAAATTTTATACTGTGTTCTGTTTAGAAACCACACAAAAGCTTTCTATTTACACTTCAACAGTAAGGGATTGTTTGTGGCAAAGAGACTATAGGGACTTAAAAAAAAAACTCTTCCCATTACCTCTATGTTTGAGTACGCCTAATATGGCAAACACATTTTTCAAACTATAGCTATATTTTTGGATCAAAAGGAAAATCATATATGCCGCAACATTGGAAAAGGGGATTAAATAATAAGGCCCATCCAGAGAACTCTCTCATTTTTATGCATTTCAGTATTTTCTGGTTTTGTTAATCAGAACCAGATGACCTTCTCTTTTCAAGAGTGTTACTGACATGGCTTGTATCAAGAAGTATGATGTTTCCAGCCATATTTCCAGCTTAAAGAGAAATGGTTACATTTGAATAAGCAACAAAACATGTGGATGTTTGTCTGAATTGAAATGAACTTATGAACCTGAGATTTCACAAGCCAGTCCTAATCATAGCCAAACATTGCCAACATCTGCTTTTTCATCCTGGAAAATTTATACCAAAAATCCTAGATTCTCATCAACCAAGCTGCAAGTAGAGAAGAAATTACTGAATGGCAACTGGACATATGAATGTGTCTTCAGTGCATTATCTAGTCTCCCTTAGCCAATCACATTAAAAAAAAAAGTTCTATATCCTATATACTTTTAGGGTGCCATAATTATACATCACTATAATTACACAGAAGCCCTCAGTTGTGGAACCAGTTGTATACTGGGCATCATGACCTTCAGCTTGCTCATTATGCAATTATCAATTTGTTTCTCATATACCAAGTTGCAAGTGCAAGAAAGGGCAATGTGCATATTTGCAGAATATACTAAGGACCACACCTACACAAAATCTGAGAAAGTAAAACTTCTTGCACAACTGTGTCATACCAGCATAGTGCCCCAACATGATTCCAGCCATTAAATACAACTTTTAGAAGCCTTCAACTAACATGGCCTTTGGCCCATGAACTTGTGTTTCTGCACTGGTTTCCTTTTTTTTTTCCCCCCCTCATGGAGAAACTGTGAGGGAAGTGTGGATCAAGGGGGGGCGGGGGCGGGATGTCTCTGTCTCTTTCTGTCTCCAGCTGTCAACAATCTGTCTAACTGAGACACCAAAAAAATATCCAGCATTGAGAAAGGGGAGTGAGCTTCAGTAAATCTAACTAGACCTGAAGATGCCTTGATAGTTTTGTTTTCTCATTTCAGAAATATTGCTAAGATTTTTTTACATATATATATATATTTGTGGTATATTAAAGACTTGTTTCTTGGTATATGATGGGTGAAGCTGATCATTAAATTGCTTTCTGATTGGATTACATAGTGATTTAATATCTGATCCATATCCAGTATGTCATCATTAACACACTCCAAGTGATGTGATAAGAAGCTACTCAGGAGAGCAGGAAGTTTTTTTCCTATGCAAGCTTTGATAGAGCAGTGTCACAGAGAATGAAGATGGGGTTCTTCTGTTCCATGTCATCAAGTTTCCATGATGTATAAACAGGTGCATGGGGTTGTTGGGGTTTTCCAGGCTTTGAGGACATATTCTATTAGTATTTTCTCCTGATGTTTTGCCTGCATCTGTGGCTGCCATCTTCAGAGGATCTGGTGGCATGGAACCATGCCACCAGATCCTCGGAAGATGCCAGCCACAGATACAGGTGAAACGTCAGGAGAAAATACTAATAGATCATGGCCTCAAAGCCCAGAAAACCCACAACAACCTATGGATTCCGGCCATGAAAGCCTTCGACTTTACAGTTGCATGGGGATTCCTTAAAAGGATGTATTTTGCTGCTGTTGTTGTTGTGTGTTCAAGTCATTTCCAAATTATGGTGACCCTAAGGCCAACCAATCAAAGGGCTTTCTTGTCAAGATTTATTCAGGGGTGGGTGCCATTGCCTTCATCTGAGGCTGAGGGAGTGTGTCTTGCCTGAGGTCATCCATTGGGTTTCCATGGCTGAGTGGGGATTCAAATCCAGGTTTCCAGAGTCATAGCCCAACACTCAAACCACTGCACCACAGTTAGAGTCCATTTAAAATCAATCAATGAAGAAGCAGTCCCCACTCCCACAGGAGAGAGTTCTAAACTAAAGACTTTGTAACCGTTAAACTGATAGACTTCACTGATGGACTTTTATTTCTCTTTCTCACAAGTTATTAAAAAAGCATCATCCGGATAACTAGAATGATCACAATGTCTATTTAAGGCAACTCCATGAATTTCATGGTTTTTTCTTGGGCAAGGAACACTCAGTGGTGGTTTTGCCAGTTCCTTCTTATGAAATATAGTCCACAGTAACAATACTGATTATTAACAGATGCCCTCCCCCCCCCCAAAAAAAAGTCAAGAAAGAATTCTTCTAAAGCAAGAGAATTTTCACTATACCTCCAGAGTCCTCTGTACTCCCTAAAAATCTGCACTGTGGGTTGCCCATCCCAGTACTGAAGCACATTTTGAGGATAGGCAGTGACTATAGGTCAGAGAGGAATTCACCCACCAGTTCCAGCAACGAAAGAGGAGGTTCTGAGAAAAAATACAGTTTGATTCAGGCCAATAGGACTGTGTGTGTGAACAATCACAGTGCAGAACTTCAAAAATTATTTTTTTGGACTACAGTTCCCGGAAGGCTGACTGGTAGATTCTGGGAGTTGTAGTCAAAAACAATAGTCTTTCTGAGCTCTTTCACAATGGGTAAGCACACACACACACAACTTAGGGATTTGCATACTTTATGGTTGCAATCTCTATAATATAGGCCCTAAGGTTTTGTCAGTTATGACTATGGCCGTTTCTGGACTAGACTGTTTTAGTGCTAGTATTCTACTTTCAACATCCTATGGAATCCTGGGGTTTGAGGCCCCTCCCTAAACTGCAAACCCCAGGATTCCATAGGATGTTGAAAGTGGAATAATAGCACTGTAACAGTCTAGTGCCGAAATGGCCATGGTCATTGAGCAGCTTTCTCCAACCTGGCCTTCAGCACTGCTCACTAAGAATGCTGGAAATTGTAGTCCAATGCATCTGGAGGCTACAATCAAGGATAATTTTTTTAAAAAAGTGGATAAGCTTCATTAGGTTGACTCTTCTCTCTTCTCTCTTTGATGAAATTTCTATTTCCTTAGTTCCTTCAGTGTTGAATACCAGAAGGTTCATAGGGCCCTTATGACTAATTTCCTCCAAAATACAGTGTGCCTATTAATGAGCCAGACAGCTTTGGCATCCAGTTGTGAAAAAAAAAAGTCTTATGATGAAAAATAAACTTGTATAATTTTGAAGCTATTTCTGAACACAAACTACTCTTTGTTTGGTGTTTGGCTGTAGGTAATGTAAACTCAGCAGTCCCAGTGACAGCAAAATTGGCAAAAGACCTATATGAAAAGACTTGAAGTCTGTGTTTTGTTTTGTTACGATGCATTTTGGAGTCCACGTGCAGAAATTTCCAGCTCCTCCATGTTCCAGACACAAACAGAATTCAAAAACCTGTATATCTATTCTCTTCATTTATACTGTTTCCAACAAGGGGAAGAACCTGGTAGTCATGCATCCATCACAGCCATTCAGAGATTCAGACATCTTTTAGAAAGCTGGGTGTAAAGTCTGCCTGATTGTTTAAAACGTTTTTCAGCTTCTTTTATTTATTTATTACAACTACACACAAACCCAAAGAAAAATTGCCAGAGATAAACCAGCATAAAATAGGGAATATTCATTCCTAGAGGAAGAGCTTGGTAAAAGTTATCTTTCAGCTCCAGAAACTTCTGGAAACTGTTGTGCAAAGAAGTAACAGTCTTGGTGATTTGAGAGGTCACAACCAGAGCCACATTGTATTTCTCTACCCACCTCACCTTGATGTACCATTAAGGGTGTTTCGTAGGTCCTAAAATCCTGTTTTTGTGGGCCTAAAATTTTTGCAGGCCCAAGGCACTGTGCCTAAAGTGCCTAGTGGATAAGGCAGAAGTCTACACAGACCAGGGCATGAGATGTTAAGCCACAGACTTGGGATTAAAATAATTCAGTATTGCTGGATTCACTTGTTTACTGCTCTGCATTAATTGTGGTGGTGGTGGTACTATTGAATAATGAGAAACATTCTGAACTCAAAGTTAAAATACAAAGATCTCCTCACATTTTACTCAGCTTTTTGGAAATATGACAAGGAATCCAAACACTGCTAACCTCCCCTCCCAACCCAAAAAGAGGCAGCAGGGGGAAAGAGTGTTTCAAACAAACAAAATGTTGATCTGCCTTTTATTAATTTCATTTTTTATCTCATTGTATACAGACATTTGACAGCTATGACATTCACGGGCATGCATTTGAAAAAGAAGACATAAATATTCAGAGACATATTAGAATGCTGTTCGATGTAAGCACCTGTCTACTTAGTGTTGACAGAAAATCATTTACTTTGCTTTATGCATGTTCTCTCTGGAGACCACTGAGGTCCTATTTTATTTAAAGAGCTGGTCCCAACATCAGTACTTCCTCTTGAAAATGCAATATATACAGCTAATTATATTTATCGAGGAAACACTTTTGCTTTATATTTTCAATAATCCTTAAACAATTTTGTCAGTTCTTTGCTTCAGAATCAGCAACCCCCGGGCACCAGAAGGCACATGACCTCATGATGTCTTTATTTATGACATCACAAGAAGAAGCAATGCATTCTGTGATATCATAAAGATAGCAATCTCTGTAAAGATGTGCAATGATGTAAGCAGTAACATTTTCTCCCTGGCTCACTCACAGAATAGCTTCAGTTCACTTATTAAGAACATTTATCCATCACTGCTCAGTGCCACAGATGTTGCCACTGCTCACACTGAGAGTAGATGGCTTCTCATCCTATGTTAATTTAAAATAATGACAAAAGAACTAACAATTATCTTTCTTTCAGGGCTGAAGGCATGGCCAGCCTAAGACATCTCGCTATCTGAGTCGGAACGACAAATCCTTCCACCCCATCCAAGTCAATTTTACCCAAAATAAACTATGATAAGAGTCAGCATGGTGTAGTGGTTTGAAGTGTTGAACTAGGACTCTGGGAAACCAGGATTCAAATTCATGCGTGGTCAGTGTGACCTTGGCCAAATCACACTCTCTCAGCCTCAGAAGAAGGGAATGGCAAACTTCCTCTGAAAAAAATCTTGCCAAGAAAACTCCATGACAGGTTCACCTTAGGCCATTTCCTCATGACAACACTTTCCTGTGTCATCCGTTGCAATCCTGGCAACACCTCTCCTGGGATGGAGGGGAGCTTTGTCCCAAAAGCTCCCCTCTGCGCCTGACTGGCTGCCTGCAGAAGGGAGCGGAAGGGACATGCTCCTTTCTTCTGCACCATAGTCAGCCTTCTTCCCATGATGCAGTGGGGAAGGAAACAAGTGATCATGCTTCCAGCCTTTTTGCATGGTTGGTGGCAGTGGAAGCCTCGTGAGATTGGGGGCCATTGACGGAGTTTTTCCATCAATGATATACTCTGCGATTGCACCAGCTGGGGATGAGAGAAGAGTGAGACCATGACAATGTCATGCAGAAGTGTCACTGAAATCCCGCTTCTCTCACATCCTCAGGCCAGGAGGACACTGTCCTGTGGAAAGGGCATTAGGGTCACCATAAGTTGGACATGACTTGAAAGCACACAACCACAAACTATGTTATTGTGATAGATGAGAGAGAAAATCCATGTCCTCGGCACAATGGAAATTAAGACACCCATCTGCCTTTCCGCAGCAGTAAAACAACAAAATAACTAATAATCTGTCATCCGTTTATTACACTCAAATTTTTTCTGCCCAAGTTGACTATCTCATTCTGCCAAACTATAGGCCCTCAAGGAATGCTTGCCTTGAAATGGAAATATTAGCAATCCATTTCTTCAACCAGCTTCCCTTTCATATAACAATTTTAGCACTATGATTCCACTTTAACTGCCACGACTGCATCCTTTGGAATCTTGGGGTCTGTACCTTGTTAAGGCATGAGAGCTCCCTGCTTGAGGATTCTCAATGTCCTCCCAAACATGCAAATTCCAGGATTGCATGGGATGAAACCATGGCAGTTATTAAAGTAGAATCATAGTACTATAACTGTGTAGTGTGAAAAGGCCCCAGATTTCTGTTTGACAATTCATACCATGTAAAATCTGTCCTGATTTTTAGAATGAGTGCTGGTTCAGTTAAAGGGATCTATTGGACAGTCAAATTAACACAGAAAATTAAACACAACAGCCAGGCTACACCAGCACAAGTACATTTTAAAATCTTGCAGAAGGAGATCTCCTGTATGACCTTGACACCTGACTGCTAAAGACCTTTTTGTCACCACAAAGTCTGCTGTGAAAACACCATCTTAGGTATAGGCCTACTGGACTCATCCTTTTTATGCTTACATCCTCACGCTCCATATTTCAACAATAGAAATCTCAGGACAGCTTACTATCCAATACTGCTTGCGAGAGTAATTCTGGTGCAAAGGATGAAGAGGCAGTATCCCCTTCCTTCTGCAGCCTTCCATGCTGCTTCCCACACCATCCCACAGAGGGTTCTCCTAACTCATCAGTGCCTGGTTTGGTGGATGCAAGGACTGCAAGAGGTGGGAATCAGTGAAGACCATGTTCTTCCCCTTTCAGCCAATAAGAAAACTCAACTGGTTGAAAAGCCTCCCAGTGATGGAAGGAGACCTTTCATCCACAGGAGGCTTTTGCTGCATCCAGTTTAATAGAACAAAAGCATCAGAGAGCAAAATGCAAACGCAAATGAAAAACTAGATTTTTTTTAAAAGAAGAGAAAAATTTCTAATATTAATAAATTATGATAAATAGTACATAAATGGAAATTTAAACATCAAACAACTATATTCTCAAATGGATTTTTTTAAAAAATGCTATTTTTCTGAACCTCATTCTAGAACAGTGCAGATAAACATTGTGAGAAAGGGAGTTCCAAAAGGAGGACAGTAATACCACTACTAAAAAGACCCTCCTGTTTATGACTGCCAATTTGATTTGGAACTAGAGTTATTGGACTGAAAACAGAAGAGGGCTCCTTACCTTTAATGGTTGTATAAAAGAGGAAATTACAACAGGTATTGCTTGTCACAGAGGCAGGTAACAAGCAACATTATCTGAAATTCCTTCTTCAACACAACCATTAAAGGTACAAGGGTCCTCTCCAGTTTTCATTCTGGCAACCCTAGTTGGGCCATTGAGAGATACTGGAACAGTTACTGTAAACAGAAGAATAGTCCTGTCCTGTTCATGCAAGCAATGGGACACTGCCATAGTTATACGGCCACACACAAATTTCTCTCTGTTATTCTTTCAGCCACGTGCTTACACACAAAAGAAGGTGGAAAAAGAAAGCTGAGCTGAAATTACTGTCCACAACTAAATAACTGCAAAGCACAAAGTAGGCTTTGTATAGGGAAGCAGCATCTCCGCTAAACTTATCTATTTAAAATAAGAATAATAATTCATTCAAACTGTGGGACATACTTAGCAAAGGCAACTAATTTTACTGGATATTTTTGTGCTTGTTTTCAGAAAGTAAGTTTTAGGAAGCACAATTCTAAGAGGATCTGTAAGGTCCCCAAAGTGTGAACTTGATGCCATACCTTGTCTTCTTTGTGAAGAGCCACAGTTCTACTGGATTAACACCAAAACCTGCATAAAGCCCATCATGTGAGATTCATGGGACAGAACAGAAAATATATCAGATGATCAGAAATGTAAACAGAGACAAGCTAAAGAGAAGAGAAAGTAATTTTGAAAAGTGAGGATAAAAGTTATGATATTTTAATGCATTTCATGTTACCTGACAGATATATAATGATGTTAATTAAGTCCTGATGATGTAGCTTGGGCAAGAGGAGAAGGGAGGATGGGGAGGCAAGGAAAAGAGGTTTTTGAAAAACTGAGGAAAATTATTAGTTTTACACTGCAAAACCTTACAATGCTGCCACCTCTAGACAAAATTATGTCATAACACCTCTGCATAATTCAGCCCTATATTTCTTCACAGTCACACAAAGAATAGTGAACGAGCAAGAGGGGGATATGGAATTCAAAAATGCAGGTGCTTGCTTGCAAACAGTTAATTCACCAGGTGATGTGAGAGAGTATCTATTTCAGTCTAGTGAACTTGCCTCTCTTCTATTATTTAATTAGAGTTGTGAAACAGTAAGCCAGCTGTCTTTGGAATTATGAGCTGTATGATCCCGGATCACCCGTGGATCCCCCGTTCAGTTAGACAGACTCTTTTAATAGAAAATAGTCCCCAGCTCTTGCACTGTCTTCTCTTCTTGTTCATTTTTCCTTTCTCTTTCTCCACAGAATACATCCTTGGCTTTGGAAAATAGAATGAGCACATTAAGAAAATTTGACTTGACTGAGGCCATTTCCACACTAGCCTTTTATCGTGCTCAAAGGCCCCTCCCTAAACTGCAAACCCCAGAATTCCATAGGATGTTGAAAGTGAAATAATAGCACTATAACAAGGTAGTTCAGAAATGGTCTGGGTATTTATACAGGAGCATTATTCACAACAATATTGATAAACCAGCTGCCAATGGAAGTGTCAGCTGTAAGACCAGGTAGGGTTGAGAGGACAACCTGGTACCATCTAGTTGGCTATAAGGCTTCACCTTAGAGTGAGCAAGTTTATGCTGGATTGGCCAGCTACTCATCTTTATAAACCCAATATATACAATTGGGAATCACTGTTTGGTAATTGATAAATTGTGTTAATATGCTATTATTATCTTTATTTATATCCTGCTTTTTCCGAGGTTGGGACTCAAAAGTTGCTTACAACAATAGAAAGATTTAGTTAAAATAGTATGTCAATGAGCTGTTAGCTGTGTATTCTGTATGTATTATTACTGCAGAGTTTGTTTTAGTTGTGCATCAACATTAAAGCAAATGAGGCAGCAATACGAGTTGTCTGGAGCAGAGGGATATATGGCAATTATAGGATAAAGTGTCATGACAAAGGAAGGGGAGAGAGAGGCTTACATTCTATTCATCCTGCCATCCAAGATAACTTGGAGAGTGAAGCAAACCATCCATAAAGCCTCACTTTGCTCCTGTGTGATGCCACATAAGTTAAAAATAAAGTTCCTATAATCTATGGCCTCCTTATGGATGAGAAAGCTGACCTGGCATGCTTTACAGAAACTTGGCTGGGAGATGATAGTGGCTTGACATGGGTGCAGGCTCTCCCAGTGGGGTATTATGTTAGTGAGCAGATGAGGGCAAGTGGGCTCAGGGGGCAGAATAGCTATGGTCTCTAAAGACCATCGCAACCTGATCAGATTACCTATTAGGGAATTGAGTCATACTGAAACTGTATACCTGAGTCTGAAGACCAGGGAAAGACTGGGGATTCTGTCAGTGTACCAGCCACCCACTCCCTATCAGACTTCCTGGCTGAGCTTGTGGAACTGGTCTCAAAGCTGGGCTTGGAGACACCCAGACTTTTGATTTTGGGTGATTTCAACATGCTATTTGAGATCAGCCTCTCAGGTGCAACTCGGGAGTTCATGGCATCCATGACAAACATGAGCCTATCCCAGTTGGTCTCAGAACCCACACACTTGGCAGGTCAGATCCTCGTTTTCAGTTCTGAGCCTATGGATCTTGGGTGGAGGTGGACATCTTCAGTACTGTCATGGATAGATCGTTTCCTTGTCATAGTTAGTATCGCAGCTACTATCTGTCCCTGCAGGGGTGGTGGACTTATTAAGATAGTCTGTACTCAAAGACTAATGGATTCATCAGGATTTCAGAAAGCCTTAGAAGGTTTTATGGCTGGTATCACTGACAATCCTATTGAAGCCCTGGCTGGTAGATAGAATCAAGAGCTGACCAGGGCTATTGACACAATTTCTCCCAAACATCCTTTCCAACTTGTTATGAACTGGACTCCTTGGTACACAAAAGAAATCAGGGAGCTGAAATGGGATGAATGATGACTGGAGCACAGGTGATGGAAAACTCAACTTAAATCTGACAAGACACATTATTGGGAACGTCTTCATTCAATATGAAGAAAGTTTTCTTCTCTGCACATATTGCACCTGTGAATTTGTGTCCAGATGCATGTATTGCTACCTTGTAGGAGTGAGTGGTGAGAGATCTAACTCACGCACCTTCCCTCCTGAATCAAGTTCTAGAGCCTTCAGCAGTCCACTATAATGTATTTAATGATCATGTCACAGAGGAAATCTCTCAGATAAAAGCCAACTCAGATGCCATTGTTATAGCAGAAGTTGACAATGGAGTGTCCAACAACCACGAGTAGTATTACATTGTATCAGTTTCAGATCACAGATGTGGACAAGGTGTTAGGACAAGTAAGGAAGACAACTTGTCCTCTTGATCCCTCACTTTCTTGCCTTGTTGTCCAGGGAGAAGATGCAGTTAGATCTCAGCTGCAAAATATTATTAATGCATCTCTCAGGGGGGAAAATTTTCCATCTTGTTTTAAAAAAGTGGTAATACAACCACTTCTTTAAACGCCCTCCCAGGACCCCATGGACTTTAACAACTATAGACCAGTATCAAATCTTCCTTTTCTGGGCAAGGTGATTGAGAGGGCAACTCCAGGCAGTCTTGGATGATACAAGGTATTTAGACCTCTTTCAAATTGACTTCAGTGCTGGATACAGAATTGTACTGCTATGGTTGCCTTAGTGGATGATCTCTGCCTGAGCATTGACAGGGGGAGTGTGTTGCTGCTGGTGCTTTTGGATTTCTGAGCAGCATTCTATACCATCGACCATGGTATCTTTCTGGAATGCTTGAGAGGTCTGGGAACTGGAGACACTATGCTTCAGTGGTTCCAGTCCTATCTCTCAGGTAGATTGCAGACTGTGGTCTCTAGAGACAGCTACTCCTCAAAAAAAGGGCTGTTATGTGGCATACTACAAGGTGCCATTCTATCCCCACTGCTGTTCAACATCTACATGAAACTATTGGGACAGACACTCTGGAGATGTGGGCTGGGGTGCTATATTTCTGTGTGGCTTCATAAACAGCCTTTGCTAAGGATAGTGTGTCTCCTCTGAATGAACACCTAGAGAAGGTAATGGACTAGAAAAGGAAATACAAACTGAAGCTGAATCCAGACAAGATAGAAGTGCTTGTTGTCAAGGGTCCTAACCTGGGTTTCAAGGTGTATCAACCAGTCCTGGATGGGGCTTACAGTCCCCCTAAAAGACTGTATTCACAGCCTGGGAGTGCTTCTGGGTTCTTCACTTCTGGATCCACCACTCAGATAGATGCAACTGACAGGGAGTGCCTATTATCAGCTTTGGATAGCTTTGGATACTAAATAGTACGCCAATATTAAAATCACTCCATTGGCTGCCAATTAGTTTCCAAGCAACATACAAAGTATTGGTTGTTACCTCTAAAGCCCTACGTGGTTTGGGTCCAGGTTATCTGCAGGATCTCCTCCTCCCATATAATCCACCCAGTATTCTCAGGTCCTCTGGAGAACATTTACTCCAGTTAACCAGGACTAGGTTGGTAACTGTCATCCAGAAGACTTTTTCTTCAGCTGCCCCTGGACTGTGGAATGGCCCACTGAAATTGAGTCAGCAGCTGAATACACTGTCTGAATTTAAACATCATTAAAGACCAGGCTCCTCTAGTAGGCTTATCCAGATTATTTTTAAATTATGAATTTTAAATTATGAATTTTAAAGCATGGACTGACTGATTCAATATGTGTTGGTCTTAGTTCTTTTAAATTGATGCTATGTGTTTTTAACTGGTTTATGTGTTTTTAACTCAGATGTTTTAACTGAAGGTCTTGTATTTCATGTATTTTAATCTATTGTTCACAGCCTTGAGCCATGAGGAGAAGTGGTAAGAAATAAATTGTTATTGTTATTGTTTATTGTTATTATAAAATGGCCTCTCGTATACGGAAAAAGGCAAAACAACCTACCATATTCCAATTTTGGTGCCATGGCTCCCTGAATATACAACATCTTGCATGCATAGTCTTAGGTTGGATTTTTCTGATTTTCACCAACATTTTCTGATTTAATTTACCTCATCCATAAGTGCCTTCTTTCAAAACAGTTCTGTTCCATTATAAATCGTAATCTACGATAAGGTTTCTCAGGGAATATTTCACATGATATGGCCTAAGTGGCATAGAGCCAGCGAAGAACATCTCGTACCCTCCAGATGAAAACTGGGGTACGTATGGCCAAGCTGCTTCAAAGTGTAGTAAAGATGGCAGAACTTATTAATGAAGAGAGGTTGTAAGAGTTTGCTTTTGCCTGAGTCTACAGACAAGGGCAAGATTCTACCCACTCCTCTCTCCTCTGCTGAGCTATACAAATACAAACTGCTTTTACAATTTGAACTCAGTTTGTAGCAATGGAAGTAAGCTGAGGACAAAGAGCAAAAGCAGCAGGAGGAGAGAGAAACTGGGACATTTTAAAAGCTGCTGAAAAACCAGGACAACAAAGGATTAATCAGGACTGTCCCTGTCAAATTGGGATAATTAGAGGGTATGATATTTCTTACTACATCATCAATCTTGCATGGTTAAATTGAGCATAAGAACGAAGAACATAAACATAGGCTACCTGGATCAGACCGACTGAAATTTTTAACTAATGGAACACTCAATAGGTCCACTTTCGCACTTGGGTACATGATGCTGTGAGAAATGTATTCAGAAACCAACAGAAACAGCCACGTTACATGGGATGAGTATATTATCTTCTAGTTTCAGCCTGGCATTCAATCTCTTGTTATGGTTTTTCTTTCCCTTCCCTCCATCCTAGTTGCATTTTTAAGAGATCACATCACTAGGATTTTTCAGCATCTGGTCAATTTTAATGAGTGCCCAACTTTCTTACAGTCCAACATCTGGGTTCAGCAATACATGTGGCAAAATCACATAATCAAGTATAGGGCTGATTTCAATCATGGTGACTTCTACTCCCCACAATACAACTTGAGTTAAACACTGTGGTAGCAAAACACTTAAATGCGTGCTTGACACATGACTAAGAATGAAAGGCCTTCCAAATGTTGTTGCATTGTGCCTCCTTTCAACCCTAGCAAGCACTGATATGTGATCATGGGAGTTGCATCCAACAATATACAGAGAGCCACTCTTCCTCCTCCCTGCTGTATTACAATTACAGCCACCAACTGTTGACAGTGTGTATTCAACCCAAACTTCAGCGTATATCTGAGTCATGCCCTCTCCCAGAGGTCTCGTCTAGTTAGGGTGAGCTTCTCAAGTATGAGGATAAGCAGCCAGATGCCCCTGGAGTCAAAGAGGCCTTCTCGGGAGCAAGAAGTTGACCAGAGTCAAACAAGGAAGTAAGATGCCTTGCCAGATCCCATGGCAGGTTCCCTAGAAGTAGGGGAGTCCTCAAAAGTAAGAAATCTCATGTGTCCAACCCTTGTATTAGCTTAACTGCCATTTCATATGCTGAAGAAAGTAATTTTGAACTGTTCTGATAACACATCATAAGAGGATGATGGGTTTTCCCCCCAGTGTACCTTTAACCAAAAGCAAAAAAACACCCTCTTCACTTCTGAATCAACATATGACAAACAATTGGAATGTAAATGAGTGCTGCAAAATAAAGTCTATCTTAGTCTTTACAAGGGAGGGAGACATGGAATTGCTGTAAACCATATCAGACCCCTAAGATTTTATCCTAAGCCCTTTCTGTTATGCATAGAAAGTTACATTATATCAAGTCATACTGTTTGGCCATCAAGCAGCTTTCCAGAATTTTCAGGCAGGAATTTTTTCCAGTAAATCCTATGATACTATACAATCATAATGCTATGATTTCAGTATAACTGCCATGGCAATAGTCTATGGAATCTTGGAATTTACAGTTTAGGGAGGAATATTTATAATTCTCAACCATAGAGCTCTAGTACTATAGCCTGTAGCAGACTACAATCTGCAGGATGTTGCCATGGCAGTGAAAGTTGAATCGTGGCACAATAACTAGACCTACCTGGAGAGTCCAAAGTCCTACTTTGGGATTTTACACATGCCAAGCATACGCTCTACCACATGAGCTATAGCTTTCCCTTAATGTGCATGGGATAGCACATTACCCATAAGTTCCCATCCAGATGTCAAGTAGAAAGTGAAGTGAGTAATCCCTGCTTGGAAGCCTGTAAAGCTATTGTCAATCAAAGTAGACATCACAAAGCTTGATGGGCAAATAAACTGATCTGCCATAAGATCATTCTATGTTTCATCCGTGGCATGTTAGATGGTAGGGCCTTTTGGTCATAAATGTTATCACTTTTCCACACTGAGACTTAGGGCTGATTCTTACCACTACCTCATCAGAATATACCATATATCATATTGAGTCCTGTATGCTCTCTGAGTGCCCCAGATTAATAACACACCCAGGCTAAATTCAGCTTTCAGTCCACTATCACTGAACCATGTATAGGATTCTTCACAGTGATGTAATGGAATCCAATAACAGAATTCAGCACATGAGAACAAATGCTCAAGGCCAGTTCATCATAAGCAGTCAGTGGCCAGGACATACCATAGCAGCCTATTTCCTCTGACCCTCCGTATGTTGAAGTGGTTTTATGGATAAGCCTTTCTATAGAAAAGCATGAGCAAGCACTGATTGTGTTTGCTGTAGTGTAGTGTTCTTCCCAGATATATTATTTTAAGCAGTTTGCTATATAAGAGATAAAGAAAATATGTCAGCTGCATTCTTTGGGCTAAATCCAATTGTTAGTCTCAGCTAAAGTAAATCCTTCAAATGGACGAAGTTTCTTCCATTAATTCAATACATCTATTCCAGTTGCTGCTAATAATTGGTTCTAGCTCTTTGATATGAGTGCAGTTTTGTCTATATACTCTGTAATAATTTACTGCCTTGCATTCTTTAGCCCAAACTAGTGAAAGATTCTGATTTCCAAGTTGGGTCTCAGTAAATATTCCTGTGCCTAGCATTTCCATGTTAGGAGATAATGAAGTGGTTAATTTTTTCCTGCATTTGTACACATAAATGAATGGATTTATGGGATTAACAATTTCTTTAAACAGCAGTTAGATTTAGCTATAATAAGCACGCTGATGTAAATACAATAGGACACTCCTAAGGGGAATGCAATTTTTAAAAAGAATTTCCATATTTACTACAATAAATGTTATGCCAAGAATTTTTATAGTTAACAGAAACACAAAATATACTACACCCAAAGCTAGAAAACAGTTCCAGTACAAAGCATGCCTAATATATAGCCTCTCAAATACACAGTCTATCCCTAGAAAAGTTGTAAATTACAGTTGCAAATGAGGCCACAAACAAAATTTTGCTCAAGGCATGAATCATAAATTCAAACAATAATCATCTCATATAGGAGGCTCAGCTACTTTGTTTACTTATCATACCCTGTTTCCTAAACATGTAGATGAAAGTAGGTCAAGTAAATTTAGCATCTTTTTCTCATGAAATATGTTATGATATTGGGTGGCACTGCCTAATTTACAATTACACAAATCCTTTGAATATTAAATTGTGTTTTCACTGTGCTGTGTCATTGCCCATATTGACATTTTACCTCACGATGATACAGTATCATAGAAAGCTGTGGAAACATGCATTTATCAAAACAGCAGCCTGCAGCATAAAATTTGGAGGAGGGAGAACCAGATATGAAAAGATTATTAAATGGTGGTGAATAATGTTTTTCTAAGCTATAGTTATGAACGGGTGAGAAAGATTTTTTTTAAAAAAAATCCTGAGTAGAGAGGTGTGTATACTCTCTCAGTAAAGAGATTTGTGGGTGCATAATTGAATACAACAAAGCGTTCCAGTCATGGAAAACCTATCTGAAACTGTTGTTGCTGGTATGGCAGGGCTCTGTAGGGCTGGATCTACCATTGGTCAGACTGTGGAAGCTGCCACAGCCAGCTGACTTATGTTGTTGTGAAAGGGGACCAAACTGTTCTTCAGTGAGGTATTATTATTATATGTTTACTGCCACAGAAAGAGAGAGGTACCCTGGGGATTTTTTGCTTCGGGTGCCAAAACAACTTGGTTGGCCCTACATACTATACATGTGGACTCAGGAAGCAAAATGTCTTGGGCCAGCCCTGGGGGTCACTAAGCTCATCCTGCTCCAACAAAAAGACGCTAAGGGAGAAACACATCACGCCGAGGACACAGACATGAATTTAAGCTTCTATATGCATCTCATCAGCCACATTAAGATTACGAAGATTAAGGACGGATGAAAAAAAAATTAGTTCATTATCATATTCACTCATGTCCAAATGTGGACGTGAGTGGCTTGCAGTTAGACAATGACATCCTTACTTTTTCGGAAGTCTGTGGTGCAATTTGCAAATACAAATAAATGCATGTGGATATTTGAAGAATTTCACATTAAAAATGCACACATTCAAAACAATGCATGCAAAAAGTGAGTGTATTCGGGAATATGCTCAAAAACATTAAATTCAATGGAGGGGTGAAGTCCCTAGGGAAAATGCGGGCATTTGACAAAGCACCTACAAAAATGGATGTAGTTTTAAAAATATACATGGAAATAAATGTGAATGTTTGCGCAGCCTAAAGAAAGTAATAATTGCAATCAGGAACAGAAGTTAAACAGCATTAGCTTACCAATGGAAAAAAAGAAAAAGAAAAAAATTGCCCATCACTAAAACAAGCCCAAGAGCCAACATAGTTTAGTGGTTTGAGTGACAGACGAGGACACTGGGAGACCAAGGTTTTAATTCCCACTTGGCCATGAAAGCTCACAGGGTGAACCTGGGCAAGTCACACTCTCTCATCCTAAAAGGAAAGAGAAGACAACCCCCTTCGAGCAAATCCTGCCAAAGTTTGCCTTAAGGTTGCCATGAGTCAGAAACGAAGGCACACAACAACAAACAACAACAACACAGGCCCAACAGTATAGTAGCTAATTGTTCTACTTTTAACTTTTCTACTTCTGTTTCAGCAGTGGCCACAGAACGTGGCCTGCAGGATGCACATGAGACCCCCTCCCCTCTCTAAAATGTTTCACTGGAAAAGGTTTTTCTCTCTCTTTTCTCCCAGGCCTCATCCACTACATAGCACTATATTCAACTTTGGCCATTTCCGCACTAGCCTGTTATAGCGCTGTGATTCCACTTTCAACATCCTATGGAATCCTGGGGTTTGCAGTTTAGGGAGGGGCCGGCTGGCCCCTCCCTAAACTGCAAACCCCAGGATTCCATAGGATGTTGAAAGTGGAATCACAGCGCTATAACAGGCTAGTGCGGAAATGGCCTTTAACTGCCACGGTGAAAATTTAAAGGGCACAGGAGAAGCCATTACATCCAATAGCCAGGGGACTTATGAATGTTGCCTGCCCCTGCCGTTCTCCAGCACCTGCCATTTGAGGCAGGTGCCTCACTTTGCCTAATGGCAGAGCCAGTCCTGCAGATTTGCCTATATGTGCCAAGTCCAGTTTTAGATCAAGCAGTCTATAAAGCAGAGGCAGAGAATGCAAAACATGCCCCCTTATCTATCGAATCCCCCTCCCTTGCACCAGATTCCCATTCATGAGAGAGGATCAAACTATTACTTTCCCACTATATTATATTCTTGCTATGGTGTGTCGGTGTGATGAGTTTCATTCTAACTAGCTTCTGTTATGATTTATGATACCATTTGATTATGACAACACTATCTCTGTGTTTGAAATATTGTACAAAATGTTTGCTCCTAGGCTGAGACTTTGTCAACAGAGTTTCAGCCTGAAACCTTCCCCACTCCCTTTCTCCTGCAGACAAGTAATAACCCCAGCAAATAGAGAGCTCTAATAGAAGCCACAAGTTTGTTGGTGTTTTTTTTAAAATGATTTCCCTTCAGTTTGATCAGATGAAGGAAAAAAAAGAGAAACCAGATATGAGAAATGTAACCATATGTTTATCTTGTTTACAACTATAAATGTGCCAAACTGTACAAAAATGAACTGTAGAAGAGAAGCTAGTTTTCCTCAGGCTAAAGCTAGCTCTCAAATTATAGAAATAAAATGTAGGCATTGGACCCAAGGAATAAGTCATATATGGCTTGTTGCTTCCACAATTGCTCGTCTAACTGGCATGAGTCCATTAGAAAACCATAGCTCTGACCCTACAACTTCTATTTTACTTCACTTAGGATGGCAGAAGCATTCATTACTCACCTTTTATCTGAAAATATGTAGTGGAAGTCTGGGAAGGGGCATTCAGGAGAACTGTATAGACCCAGCCCATCTGATCTCTGTAATCTCAGAGATGTGTGCTCATGTCCTTGCTGATCTGCACAATTCCCAGTACTAGTGCAAATGAATTGCCGTGGTATCCTCACCTACCAAATGTTATACAACCCTTCAGATGGTTGGGGTTGCTTTCAGGCATTGTGGAAGCATGTGTATTCCACACGTGAACAGGTGAGCACACTCACTCTGCCCCTTTTGTCACTGCCTTCCTCAAACATGGAGACTCTACATTTGAGACAGAATGAGGCAAAATCAAGGGTTTGGATTGTGCAGCAAGTTCCCACAAATAGAACAATCTGTCTTCTTCAGACATGTCACTTTTGTGTGACAAAAGAGATGATGAAAGAACGCAGAACTAAGGCACTCGTGTGTGGATTAACACACTTCAATAATGGCAGAGTGGGAGTATTCTGGATCTCTTTTCTGCTTGCCGGGAGATTGAGAAGTGTTACTGTGACCATCTGTAACATCAAGAATGGATGAGCTCTGGTTAGTACTTGGATGGGAGACAGCCAATGAATACTAGGTGCTGTAAGCTATATTTCAGAGGAAGGAACTGGCAAAACCACCGCTTAGGCTATATTTCAGAGGAAGGAACTGGCAAAACCACCTCTGAGTATTTCTTCCCCGCGAAAAACCCTATGAAACTCGTCGAGTCATCATAACTTGTCAGGCAACTTGACATACAATATGTTGGGGGCTATAGTTCAGTTGTGAGTTGGGCCAAAGCCAGAGTTGGGCATGGCTAGAAGCAACAATGGTTGGAGCCAGTCCAGCTCTCAGCCACTCTGTTGAAAATTAGGCTGATTGCCCAACTGCTGCATAACAGGCAAGATATGTCTTATATTTCTAATAAGACATGTAGACTAAGGTGATGGGGAACCAGAAACAGAACTAAAATGACAGCAAGGGGCATGCTGTATCAGTCATGCTAATGTCTGGTACATCTGGCAGGCTTACAGACAATGGACGTAGGAACAGAATGGTTTAAGTATATCAGTAAGTTTTCATTAAGCTGAATTGGATATGTGCTTAGTTTAAGTACAAGATAAATGGTCAGTGTAATGTGTATAATATCATCATACACCTGTTAATTTGGAGGGAACAAATTAATGGAAGAGAGCCTTCTCAGTGGTTGCTCCTAAGCTACAGAACTCCCTTCCATGGGAGATCCAGTTAGCCCTCATTCTTCTCACTTCCTGCTGGAAAGACATTTCTCTTCAGGTTGGCTTCTCATTTTTAATCCTATGGCAGAGCTGAAAGTGGTGTGCTGTGTTTTTATCTTGTATTTTGTCAATTAGGTTTTAATTGTATTTTAAACGCTTTTAATCCATGTAATTTTTAATAGAATTGATGTTTAATTTTGTTTAGTTTTTGTAAAACAAGATTTGAGCTAACAATATTGCAAGTCAGTTTGGGTTTCGTGCTGGGTTAAAAGTGGGGTATAAATAGAACAAACAAACAAACATGAAGATGGGATGATCTAGATATGATCACACACACCTTCTCAGGAAAGGTGGGCTACTTCAAGATGTGTGACTGTAGGAAAAGGAAAATAATCAAAATTAAAGGAGAAGAAAAGACATATGCTGAACTGAAATAGTGTCCACTAGAGAGGGAACAACTGAGAGATATAGGAAACTAATCAACAGATTGAAATAAGGAGAGACAATCATCCCATGCATTAAATAAGCACAGACATTTTTGAGAATTCCTAAAAAGTGATGCTATAGATCGCAATTAAGGGAAATACAATCTTTTTAGATTGTTATCTTTTATGATTCAAGTGAAAAGGAGCATGAGGGATCAAAATGAAAGCAAGTTTACAATCATCGTAGAAAACCTGGTAACTTCTCATCTGACGGTCTTTTTTTTATCATACATAGGCAGCAGCTATCTCTGGAAGAAAAATTTGCACATTATGAGGTTACCACTATTTTTTTTTTTTTAAAAAAATGTTGATATGGTTGTACGAATGCAGTCAGCTCCTCCCTATGCCATTTTTAATAGGGACTGTAAGCCTCGTGAGACTGAGATACTGTGAACAAGACTTGTAAGTCCCTATTAAAAACGGTGTGGGGCAGCAGTGAAGGCGGCAGTAAGCCCCACCAGCCAGCCACTTCTGCCTTGTGAAGGAACCCTGATGCTTCAAAGTAATCCATGGTGGGTTGAATATGGTGATCATACTTTTTTCCTGTGTTAAATATAGTTTGAGAGGGCCTAGATTTATTCATGGTTTTTCCACTTTCACAGGGGTCCTGTGACCCTAACCCTGGAGAATGTGGAAGGATGACTGTATAATCCCATGCAATACAGTCCTTCAGTATTTAGTTGGAGGTAGATCCTCTCCAGGAGGGTTTTACTTTTTTAAAAAAAGTGTCATAGGACTACAGTCCTAGGATCATGTTGAATGGTCTCTAAGGCACAAGTGCTCATTATTCAGGTATTGTACCGTCAGTGTGTAAAAGGGTTTAGTCATGGACAGAAGCTGCATCCATAGTTTATGGACATAACGTAGTTATGAACACATATCAAAGTAACAGGGCCTGGAAATGGCACTCATTGGGTTATAGCTCCCAGAATCCCCTAACTAGCTTATGACCATCATGGCTGAGGAATTCTGGGAGCTGTAGTGTGGAACTGATGTTCTGAATCTCTACAATATATTGTTCGCAATATATTGTTTCCTGCCTTGTCTGTACCTCAACAATAGAGAAAAGGTGTCTCTGTATTCTTATAAACAGTGAAAATGACTTTTTTTGGAATCTTCTGCGTAGAAAACAGAAATGTTGTGGAGAGAAGCTACACTGAGGTGAACGTCTAAATACAATGTTTTTATCATTTAAGATATTCCACCCAAAAGCTGGGATTTGTCTCTTGAACATACTTACCCTACCAAATTAGGCATATTTAGAAAATAATGTGTTTTTAAAAAATTCAGAATGAGTCGAAGCTCCTACTTTGTTGCTGCACCCAGCAGAGAAATGTCCATATAATTCATACCAATTCAGAAACAAGCAAAGCTAGCACAGAAAGAAAACAAGTCACCTAACTCTTTACAGGCATTATTGATGGAATATAGGAGCAAACTCTTTACTATGATGACGCTATATTACTTTGGCTGTTGTGTTTTTTGAAAAAGGCATGGAGCAAACTAGAATTGTAATTGCATGGGTGCAATAATTTAATAACAGTTGTGGGGAGACAATTTTGATCAGGAAGCTGAGGGGAAGTTTAACTTTTTCTTCCCCATCACCATTTCCTGCCTTTTTAAAAAAAAAAAAAAAAATCTGATGTAATTGTGTCAGGAGTTGGGGCATAAATTTCATCCAGGCAGAACTACTTCTCTCTCACCCCTCCAAAATCCTACCATGGCATAGGGAGCCAGTACAGCTGCATCACCCAGTACCTCAGTTTACTGGCCAAGGAATGGGAGTGGAGAACTAGCCAATTACATGCCTGCAACTGAATGCAAGTGATAACCTGATTCTCCAGGACGTCCAGATGACCCCTCTAAAGTCTGAAGGATGCCTTATCACTGTGCTTTCAGCCACAGGCTCATAGCTAAAGTTCCCTCCAGGCAGAACTACACCCTGCCTCCTCTATCATCTCCACAAAATCTTAGGTTTTATATTCTGGAGTTCCCAAACACAGTCATTTACTGAATAGGTGGCATGGTGGTGGAGAAGCATCAAACTATGGACCAATAGCTGGATTCAAAGGCCCTTTTCACACGACATTTGCCATGCAAAAGGGTGCCTGGAGTGGCATGCGATTGTGAGGAGCGATCTGCACGGGGCACTCACAATCGCGCGATGCTCCAGGGTAGGGCAGGCACTGCTAGCGCACTTTTTCATTTTCAGCTTTCAGCTGAAAATTGTGCACGATCGTGCATTGCTTGAGGGCCCCACGCGCACTTGCCATGTGTGCAGAGCCTCTGGAGCTGCGGCGGTCATGCTTCCTGCCCCAGCGCAGCCTGGGAAACTCCCAGGCTGCGCTGCAGAAGGAAGAGGCAGGGCTCTCACATTACCTGCTCAGGAGCGGGCAGCTTGTGCGGAGCTGAAGCAGCGGGGATGCCAGATCCTCTCGCTGGAGCCTGCTCACACGATCCCCATACCACAGCGCCAAAAAAGGCAAGCAGTGGAAAGGGCCAAAGTGATGACATTATCCTCCAGGATCTCCAGAGGAGCTCTAGGAGGTCAGAAGGAAGCCTCCTCACTGTGCATTCAGCTACAGGCACATAGCTAGATGCTTTTCTGCTGCTACCACCACTCCCTCATTTACCACTGGCCAGTGAATGTCCATGTTTGGGGAGTTCAGCATGTAAAAGGTGGTAGATTTGTTGGGTGTGCTGTGGTTGAGGTTTATGTTGTCATGTGAGAGAGGACAAAATTGCAACCTCCACAACAACAACAAAAAATCACAGAAGCATAACCTGAATGTTCACTTGCATATGCCACTAACAGGATGCCAGCCAAATGAGAAATTTAACACCACACCTGGTTTGCCTCCTGTTCTACTTCTCAGTGACTTCAAAAGAACTTCCAGATTGTTAGAATGGTTAGACAGGAAGCGTGCTTTTTTTACAGCCCTGATGTTTTGCGACCACTTTGAACTTAGTCCCTTAAACTGGAAAAAAGAAAAGCTTTTGAAGACAGGGCATAAGACTATCAACTACATGTTCTACAGAGTGATGGGAGCCATCCTTGCTGAAAATGTCAGGGCATGGACCATAAAAATAATGGCAGGGCCTTGTACTGAATTAGTTTGTGGAAATATTTTGTCTCAGCATCGTTTATCATTTTTTCCCCTTTTCTTTTCCCTTGGACCCTTTTCATTCCACACATGTCCAAGGGGGAAAATGTTTGCCAGAGTTGGAAGCTAAATCAACTGAAAGGTTCATCCATTCATTTCTCTAAAGGGTCTGGCAATCCTTTCCCCTAATTGCATTTTGCCTTAACTGAATTAAACCTGCTGTTTCTAACACTGGAGAAGCAAATAAAAATTCTTAATAGTGTGGCTGTGATTTGTTGAAATCTCTGTGTACTCTCCAGCTCTCTCACTGCACAAAAATGGAAGCATTAATGCTAAGGGTCTTGCCAGCTAAATTCCTCTTGAGCTTTTGAATATGCTGGAACACCGAGGCCAAATACTGCTGGAATCAGGATTGCCAAGGGCAGCAGGAAGCTGGAAGATGTATGTTTTGCTCCAGGAACTGTGCCGGTCAGGGCAAGATTCCATTGGGTGAACTGGAAGGAATTGCTGCTGGTTTCATTTTAGTGCTGTTCTGAAAAGGAGCAGTGTGTGCCACTAGCTATTACAAGTTGCCAAGTGTTTTAAGCATGCTAAATAGCTAAGCAGCAAGAAAGCACTCTGCATGGCAGGCCGTTCTTCCTTTGGAGCTAGTTTTCTTGGAAGCTCCTATCCTGCAGTTTACAACTGACTAGTCAAAATAATACTGGCTATTTGAATTACTTGTAATCTTAAATTTTATTGTCTTATACATTTTCCACTCTCCTTACTCAAGCATTTTTCCAAGGAATGTGCAAAACGTAGGGACATTGACCAACACAGACGATGAATTTGCAAAAGAGTAAGATCAATTTTTTATACATCAGACTTGATTCTCATCACTCTAACATTCATCCTACTTTGGATACAGAATCTATAGCAGAAGTATTTTGAGTCTCATTGGCTAAATTTTCAATTGTTAGCCACCAAGATGGCTCTGCATTTTTCATCTTTATCCGTTTTGGCTAGTGTTGGCTAGTCTTGGAACCACAACAGAAATGGTTAGTGTTGTTACATCATTGTGTGAAAGGCTAATTTCAGTTCCCTGGATCTATCTCAGTCTGTCTACTACCTGGGAGAGAGAGAGGTCCCTTTCACACTACACAGTTATAGTGCTGTGATTCCACTTTAACTCTCATGGCAACATCTAATGGAATCCTAGGATTTATAGTTTAAGTAGGTGTATTTGGAATTCTCAGCCAGCGAGCTCTAGTGCCTCATGAAACTACAACTACATAGGACGCAGCCATGGCAGTTAAAGTGGGATCATAGTGCTATAACTGTGTGGCATGGAACAATCCAGAGAGACTGTCTTGATCACTCCTGTAGATGGCCTGTATCAGGCAAGTCATGTGTGTCTCTTGGCTTTTCTAGAGCCCACTACAACTTTAGACTATGTATGATGGGATGGGAGTGGAGGGCACCACTTTACAGTGCTTGCACTTCTTCCTGGCAGACAGGATGCGGAAGGCAGTGCCTGGAGTCTATTGTTTTTTTCCCATGTGAAGTTTTCTACAGAGATCTCCAGATTTCCATTTTGTCCTCCTGCCTTTTAACATCTACATGAAACTGGTGGGTAATGGCATACAATCCTATCAATAAGTGAAAGCTTTCTCCACTACCAATAAAAATAATTGTGAGACCATTTCTCTTAGTTTTTGTTAAATGTTGCTCCTAATCTATTGACAAAACTAAAAGGTGGGGCTAAAACTAAAAAGTAGGAAAAATATTGTAATCAATAATCCTGTTTCACACTTCTTTCCATATCCCATTGACTAGGTGTGAGGAAAGTGTGACCCATGAGCCAGAGACAGCCTCCCAAAAGCCATTTTCACTCCACAACGGCACCCCACTCCACACACGCAGTGTGTAGGTGTGTGTGTATATATATACATACACACATACATACATACATAATACACTAAAAATGCACCCATGCACTCTAAGAGGAATGGGAGCAAATTTGTAATATTGAGTCCTAGTTTTTAAATTCTGTTAATTGACAAGGTTGCTGAACCATGTTCTGAGGAGGACAACAAAGACAGCAAAAAGTCTGAAAACCAGGTCCTTTAAGAAGAGCTTAGAGAGCTAGGTGTATTTGCCTTTGAGGAAAGGCACCTAAATTGCACTTCCTCCCTTTCTGCACGGCTGCTGGCGATGGGAGCATCACGCGATCAGGGCTGTTACTGGATTTTTCCAGTAACAGAATATCCCACAATTGTGTCAGTTGGGGACGCATTGGCAGCAGGACCATGACGACATTGTGCAAAAGTACGACTTGTGGACTGACAGCAACACATCCCCAACACGAGACAGAAATATTGTATGGAAATGGCCTTAGAGATGACAAATAGCCGTCTTTTAATATTTGAAAGAATATCACACAGAAGACTGAGCAAGTTTTGTCTTCTGCTGCTCTGAAGACTAGACCCCAAGCCAAATGGATTCAAACTGCAAGAAAAGAGATTCCACCTACTGTAACTTCTTTACTGTAAGAACTGTTTGACAGTTGAATAGTCTGCCTCTCCTTCTTAGGAATTCTTTAAGCAGAGATTGGATGGCTCTTTCAGGACTGCTTTAGCTGTGTATACCTGCATGGCAGGTGGTTGGACTCTATGTCTCTTGTAGATCCTTCGAGTTCTACAATTCTAATTGGAATATAAAAGAGTCATGCTGGATCAGACCCAAGTATGGTGGCTTTTAAATATTGCTCTGATCTTTCTAGCAACACTACTGGAGCTTTCAAATGTTTTTGACCCTCCTAAAAACAACTGGAATATAGAGCCTAAGCAGCCACAATAAAATATCTCACCTTCTCCTACAACTTGGTAATGGGGGAAAAGATAGGGAAATTAATGGGGAGCTCCTCTTATTTTAATGCTTACGTGGAGGGTGAAGAGTTCAATTCAACTCTCCAATGCTATAGTCTGCCTGATAGATATTGTAACCCTTTCAATCCCACAGTAGGCTGTCATGTCATCTGTGAACAGTTATACATTTATGACACTCACCCTCGTGTGTGTGAATACCCACACAAGCTCCCAAGTAGGACATAGGTGGAACAACATCCTCCTGCTCATGTTGCTTATGCCAGCAACTGACATACAGAGGCATATGATCTCATTTATTGAACCTGTGCAGCCACCATGGCTAGTGGCAATTAATAAACTTATCCGCCATACATTTGTTTGATCTCCTTTTAAACTCACCCAAGCTGATGACCATCACTACATTTTGTGGTAGAAAGAAATATATGCAATAGTCCAAATGTGACCATACCATAGATTTATTTAAGGGAAGTACGATTTTTGTCCCTTTTCTAATTATGCCCAACGTGGAATATGCCTCTTGCTCAAAAGCCACATAATGAATTGTCATTTGAATCAATTATCCACACAACCCTTAGCTATCTTTCTTGATAGGTCACCATTCTGTTCTATTGCATACATACATATGTAATGCTCAGATTGGTGCCACAAGGCACATTATGGGGCATGAGGACTCAAGTGCAGAAACTTACACTTAACCTCCTTTGAAAAGTTAATGTCCATTTTCCCAGTTTGGAGAGATACTTTTGGAATGCTTTGCAATGTGTTTTTGTTCTAACTAACTTGAATGATTTTGCATCATTATCAAACTTGCCGACCAAACTTATATGATCTTAAACTCCAAAATGTATGATCTTGAAAAGTGCGAGTCTTATTTGCAGCTCATATCCTTGGGCCAACCTATTGTTTGCATCTCTCAGTTTTGAAAAAAATAAACATTTATTCCTACTTTCTGCTTTTTAACCTATTACCAACCAAAAGGAAGACTTAGGTTAATAGTTCTCCCATCCCTCCCTCCACCTCAAATGTCCACATTATTATGATGTGAGTCAAATAAACTCCTATATCTAGCAAATACAGTTTAACAAAGAGAAATTTGGATTTGGACACAAAATACTCAGGGTTGAATCATTGTTCATCCAGAAACTCACAGTCTATCTCTGGTCAAGTCATCTGCCAATCTTTGTTTCCCAGCCATAAAAATGGTCCAAGAGCGACTTAACTACGTACTTCACAATACTAGTGGTACTGGACTTACAGCCATTATTACAGACTTCTTTTTTCCCACTCTTTTCACGTGTTCTTTATTGGCCATGGAACTGAGAAAGCTTTATTGTTTATTGTTTTTTATGCATTGAACTTTCATACTTTACTTGATGATATGTTTTAACTTTGGCTGAGTTTTATGTAGGATTAACTGGTTTTATTATTGTGCTTGTGATGAATTTTGGAAGCTGCCTTCCGTTCCTTTTCCCCTCCTTAGAAGTAGCACAGATATAGCTTCAGCAAATAACCTAATAATAATAATAATAATGATAATAATAAATAATAATAATAATTTTATTTATTACCCACCTCTTCCCTAGCCTCAAGGCAAGGTACAGAATATAGAACTAAAAATCCTAATTAAAATTCACTAAAACATAGAATGATTAATACAAACATGCTATTATTAAAATATATCATAATTAAAAGTACAAGTAAAGTACAGTTAAAAGTGCAATTAAAGTACGATTAAAAACAAACAAAAATACAATTAAAACATGTAATATAAAAGTATATTCATTAGGAGCATGTTGAAGTGCCATATGTGTTGTACGTGCTTACAATTCCAGTTCTACAAAATCTGGTGAAAATCCTGATGGTCACGTATGCAGGCATAATTACATCTTCATGTATCCTTTTTTGGTCACTGTGGACATAGTTGTGCAGCACCTCCTTCTGCAGTGACCGTCTGTGTTGCTTGTCTAGCATCCTGCTGACATATCCCCCATGGCCATTTAGTAACTAGGGGGACTTGGGAGGGGGACCAGGTAATGTTCCTGCCATGGGGTGCACAGACAGTGGCATCCTCCTGTTTCTCAAAGGACCCTCCTACGTGCATCCATTTGTAGAACTACTGCTGGATGCTGCCTGGCCATTGCCCCCCACCGGGGGTGGGGCATAATCCAACTGCAGAATGGTAAGTGAGGAGTACAGGGGAAGAAGTTCCATTTGGCAGGGCTTCAAATCCTATCTAGGGTTTTGACCTTGGTGTTTTTGCCACAGACTAAGATTTTTTAAAGAGGAAGAGGAAGAGGAAGAGGAAGAGGAAGAGGAAGAGGAAGAGGAGGAGGAGGAGGAGTTTTATTTATTCAGTTTATGCCTCACTTTTCTCTTGGCAAGAGATCCAAAGTGGCTTACAATAATTTAAAATTAAAAAATTATCTAAAAACCTATTTTGCAAAAGTTCAAAAAATTAAATCACCATTCTGTTTAAAGAGCACATGTTTCAAACAGTTTAAACATAACTAAAAGGATACTTTTAAAAAATACAGCGCTCCTCTTTCGACCACCCTGCTGTCATATGATTAAAAGTCAAAAGCCTGAAGTCAAAAACTGAAGCAATAGCTCCCCAAGAGTATAACAGCTTATTTCATGTTTTGGATAAAAGCATATTTCATGTTATGACACCACTTTAGTTCCACAAGACAAAAATAAATGGCTTGTCAGCAGAAGAGCAAAACCAGGATCGCCTTCCCCACAAACAGATGTTAATAGCTCTGTGGAAGTGCCCAGCCCTACTTTTACTTTTTCTTCAAGTAGTAGGGCATCCAAGATCTGTACCACAGGTGATGGGCAGACAACCTTCCAGATGTGCTTTAACTGCAACTCCAAGGGATCCTACCCAATGGTGAGGAATGCTAGGAACCGCTGTTCGATAACATCTTACCATGATCTGCACCATCATTCTTAGTCCCTTTTCTTCCCAGTATGCTTTCTGAGTGCCCATAAAATACATAGAGAAATGAAGCATTGCACTGCTTGCTGAGAACTGTAAGGAACCAGTTTTTTAGTGATAGCATCAAGTATCCTATCCTAAATAATGGTCTCACTTTCAAATATTATCTTCTCCTTCTTTCTTGAAGCATGTTTCCCCATTACTTTATATTTAAAATTATAAACTCCATTTGCAATTTTTTTGAATGGTTAAAAACAATCCTATGCTTCAAAAACTGTGTAAGCTATATTGTGTTTGAAGCTGTCATCTCAGAGCAGTTTTGAGAACTATGTTCTTATGCACAGACAAGCTATCTTTATGGGAATCTTCTTCAAGATGTTATTGGCAACTTTCTCCACCGATTTAAAATTCTTTCCAAATGTTAAGCTTACTTATCAAGAGCCAGTCTTGCTCATTTAGACCCACCCTCCCACAAGTTCACTTACTCTTGTAAATGGCAAATACCAGGAGTAGGACAGAGGAATCGCAGAATAAACAAAAGAGTCCTTTGAGCTCTAAGGCTTGGATGATTCTGAACATATAGTGACATGGTAGGCCTTCTTTAGAGGTTTTTAAACAGAGGTGGGATGACCATCCATCAGGAGTGCTTTGATGGTGTATTCCTGCATGGCAAAGTGTTGGACTGGATGGCTGTTGTGGTCTCTATGATTCTATATTCTAGATATCAAGGTGGAGTTTGCTATGGGAGTTTCTTTGCATGGGGTCAGAGGTCAGGGAGGGAAGGAATGATCAAGTAGGAAGAGAGAGGGAATGACAGATTGGAAGAAGAAGGGAAGCCAGAGTGGAGTGACTGGGAAGGGAGAATGGAACAACCAGTGGAAAGCGGCAAAGAGAGAGAAAGTGAGCTGGTAGTGGAGGAAGAGGGAGAGATAGGCGGATTAAGTGAGCTCAGAGAAAGAAGAAAGGAAGAGACAGCACGAGGTTCCAGAGAGCCATGGGCTCCGGGATTAAACCAGTTTTGTTTAAAACATCACATCCACACAAACACACCATTAGCTCCAATCAGCAAGCAAATTCAGTAATAAATATCATTCAGTTCTTCTGAAATATCTCAGCACTTGCCTTACACAGGACTTGTATCATGACTTATGCCTGCGGACTGGGTAGCCGGTTGAGTGCGGAAGGCTGGATTCTTCCTCACAGAGCCAGTTGTAGACTAGATGATGTTAGGAGTGTAGCCACACACCCCTGATCTCTTGCTTTTCAAGAGCTGATTGACTGGAGCCATTTCTGCTCTACACTGTTATAGTGCAATTATTCCACTTTCAGAATCCTATGGAATCCTGAGGCTTGCAGTTTAGGTAGGGGCCTCAAAGGCCCCTCTCTAAACTGCAAACTCCAGGATTCCATAGGATATGGAAAGTGGAATAATAGCACTATAGCAATCTAGTGCAGAAATGGCCTGGGTGTCTAGAGCTTTCCCAGTCTGTGCTGTCAATGAGCCAGGCTGAGCATGCTGCCGACTCAAACGGGGACTCTGAGTTAGACTGGGAACCCCAGCCAGGGGTGGATCCCTGGGAGGCAGAGGGGGCTCCTGCAGGGACAAGGGAGGGGCCTGCCAGCGACCCCACAGCGGTCCCCGAGCCAGTACCTGCAGCAGATGAGACCAGTGCTTCGGGCTCGACAGAAGCGGCTGTTCCTGACTCCAGCCCGGAGTTTGCTGCAGACCCTCCCCCCACGTTCCTCCAGAGGCGGCAAGAGAAGGAGGCGGGGCGCAGATCGAAGCGGCTGCAAGAGAAGCGTCTGAAGTCTGAGGGCCTCCAGCTGTGAGCTGGGCCAACGGACGTTTGACCAGCCCCAGCTGGGCTAAAGACTATGTACTTAAGACAGATGCTGGGGGGAGTTGGGCACGGGGCAACAACCGTCTTCCATCCGGGAAATCTGCATTCTATGCTTTCCGTTCCAGGCCGACCCTAGCTGTTGAGTTTGCTCCCTCTGTTCATTTTGGGTGATGTAACCTCTTGTTTCCTTTATCACTTTATTACTAAAAGCCATAAAACTCGGCTTCTGCCTCCGTTTTCTGCTTAAGCCGCCACCTGACATTGACATGTGCTTTCCCTGGGAACCTGGCTTCAGTTTCCAAGAAACTGAAGTTCAATCACTTTTGTGCCTTATTTCCCTGGTGATGAGGTAGAGATGTGGCGGGGGAGGGGGGGAAGCGTCCATTAGAGAAGTTCCATGATTAAACTGGAGACTCCAGTGAGATTTCCATCACTGCTTTATGTCTTGAGTAGCAACGTGCACACTCTCAATTTCATATTCAGGAATCCTTTCCAGTTACACAGGTCCATATTCCTCAGCTTTGCTCCAGGGTGGACTTGACTAACAGTTGGCCATTTCCAAGAGCAAATCTTTGCAGTTACCTTAGATGAAATTACGAGTATTTTGAAATGATGGTCAGAATATTGCCCATGGAATTTGCTTGTTTTTAGGTTAACTTTCTCTCTTGTTTTATGCCAATCAATTAGAGCAATCACTTTACAGGCTAATTTTCATACTTCAAAAAAACAACTGAATGAGCAAAATCACATCAAAATTTTACAAGTTTAATGCAGGTGAGCATTGTCTCAAATACAGAAATGTTATGAGGAGCTGTAATTCTTCTTTTCCACAAATGTGTAATCAAACATGTAGTCCTGAATTCTGTTTCTGGGTTTCTGGGTTTTGGTGAGGTTTAAACAGTTGTACATGTGAAAGGGATCTAGGAGTCTTGGTAGATCACAAGCTGAACATGAGTCAGCAGTGTGATGTGGCAGCCAAGAAAGCCAACACGATACTTAGTTGCATCAATAGGAGTATGGTGTCTAGATCAAGGGAGGTAATGGTACCACTCTATTCTGCATTGGTTAGGCCTCATTTGGAATACTGTGTCCAGTTCTGGGCACCTCAGTCCAAGAAGGATATCAACAAGCTGGAATGTGTCCATAGGAGGGTGACCAAAATGGTGAAGGGTCTGAAAGCCATGACCTATGAGGAGCGGCTTAGGGAGCTGGGGATGTTTAATCTGCAGAAGAGAAGGTTAAGAGGGGACATAATAGCCATGTTTAAATATTTGAAGGGATGTCATGTTGACGAGGGAGTGGGCTTGTTTTCCACTGCTCCAGAGACTAGGACAAGAAGCAATGGATTCAAGCTGCAGGAAAGGAGATTCCACCTGAACCTCAGGAAGAACTTCCTGACAGTCAGAGCTGTTTGGCAGTGGAATATGCTGCCTCAGAGTGTGGTAGAGTCTCCTTCTTTGGAAGTTTTTAAGCAAAGGCTGGATGGCCATTTGTTGGGAATGCTTTGATGTGTGTTCCCGCATAGCAGGGGGTTGGACTGGATAGCCCCTGTGGTCTCTTCCAACTCTATGACTCTATGATTCATTAAACTTCCACAATGCTTTTACCATAACAGTAATATTGTTTGACCCATTTGAAACCACCCCACATAATTCAGGATGGATTTACAGAAACCAAGACGACTTTTAGGTTCCAAGACATCTTTAAAGAAACTTTTACTGGTCTCCATTCCCTCATTTAAACGGTGTATGAGGGGAAGCTTCCCTGTTACATAGAGTCCTTACATTTGGACAAGAGCAAAAGTACTTTAAAAGGCCAAGCTAAACCAGGGATTAAATACAGAGGTGCAAATACATTTGTGCATATTCCTATCCTAGCATCAATCTAGGTAGGTTTCAATATGAATCTGTGTTCTTGGTTCATTAATGTGTCAAATAGGACTCAAAGTCTAATTTGGACATGCAACTCTCACTTTAAAAGTGCCTTCTTAGGTTCCCATATTCAAAGACGTAATTACTGTTAGAGTGGCCCCTCTACTTTCATGAAGGTTCAGTGTGCAGAACCCTCACTAGAGTGGAAAAATCACAAATAACTACCCCCTGCAATCTCCCCTATTCTCTTCTGGGGCTCCCCCTCCCATTCCCTTGCCTTTTCTGTGCAGACGCCATACTCAATGGAAAGGGAGGGGGAGCTCCAGAGGGGAAAAGGAAGGCATGCACATGGACCTCCCCACACCCATTTTCCTTGCCTTTTGCCTTGGCACAAGTTCTCATTGCTGGGGCCAGAGGTAAGGGAATGTGGGGGAGCTCCAGAGGGGAGAAGGAAGGTATGCACATACCTCCCCACTATTTCCTTGCCTTTTGTCCAGACGTTTGCCTTCTTTCTCTGCACCTGGCAAAATACAAGGGAACAGGAGGAGGAGAATGTGGGGGGGGGGGAGAAGGCACTGTATTTACTGTTTTTAGATTTTCAAAACTGCTGCAATCACATCTTCAGAGACACTTATCAATCAAGAGTTAAGCATTTTTCCCTTCAAGCAATGGCAGAAAGAAATATCCAAATTTATTAGGGCTGGTCGAAAACCCAGAGTCAAATGGAAAATCATGACAGGCCTGCCTACAAGAGGTGGAACTGGTATTCCTGATTTTTATGTATATTATCAAGCTTCAGCGTTGACATGGCTAACAGATTGGCTGACTTTGCAAAATGAAAAATTATTAGCACTAGAAGGTGTTGGTAAAAGAATCGGATGGCATGCTTACATTTGCTACGACAGGGCAAAAATAGACAAAGAATTTACTAACCACTGTATAAGAAAAGCTTTAATAAAGACATGGAAGTCATACCAACCAAAACTATTGAGGAAAATACCTATGTGGGTCTCACCACAAGAAGCCTTCTATGGTAGATGGCCAGGTATATCAAATAAATGGCTACGATATGAAGATTTAATCAAAAAAGACCATACAAGAAGACTAAATATTAAAACCAGAGAAAAGCTTAAAGAGGAAGGAATTGAACTAAATTGGTTCCCCTATTGACAGCTTCACGAGAGATTCCAGATAGACTTGAAACTGCAAGGATTTGAAACTAATAAAGAAATGAACCCAATAATTAAACTTTTATTGGAGAATCCACCACATCTAATGGCAAAACTATACAAGAAATTATTACTCTACGATAAAGAAGAAGAAACAGTCAAAGATGAATTGATAAAATGGGCCCAGAACGTTGGACATACAATACAATTGAGTCAATGGGAATCAAGTTGGAAGAGGACCTTGAAGCTTACAACAACGCAAAACTTGAAAGAAAACTATTTCAAAATCTTCTATAGATGGTATATGACTCCGGAAAAAATACAAAAAATATACAAGATGGGAACAGGAAGATGTTGGAAATGCCACACTCAGACTGGTACAATATATCATATGTGGTGGACCTGCCCAAAGACACGAAGTTACTGGAAAGAAATACACAAAAATATAGAAAAAATCTTTCATATTCAATTCACGATGACCCCAGAAATTTATTTATTAAAAATACTTGATGGAATAGATAATCAAACAGACAAGAAATACTGGAGAATCATACTATATATGGTAACATCTGCGAGAACAGAATTTGCAAAATTTTGGAAAAATGAAGATGTTCCCAAAATTGAGCAGTGGTTTCAAAGTATACAAGAGATGAAAATAGCAGATGCTCTTTCACGAAAGTTAAGAAACCAAACAGAAGAAGGCATAAAAAATGAGTGGGCTCCAATAGATAATTACCTCCAACACAAAATATAATTAACATACAAAGAGCATTTGAGAATGAGTAGTTGGGTAAAAATACATTGTTATATTCCAAAGGGTTTTAAGAAAATATGTACTAAAGTGTTAAGGTTACTTAATAGAATATCCAGTACATAAGGACCTGGACTGAAGGTTATTAAAAGACAAATGTTGTAGTATGTAAACAACTGGTAACATTTATGTTAATACTAAGATTCTAAGTAGAAGTGTAGGAGGATAAGAAAATACAGTAAACTTTCAAGTATGTAGATAAAAATATGATGGAGAAACTGTTTTTAAATATTTGTTTTGTATTAAAATAATATACAAAAATGATAAATAAAAAAAATCAAGAGTTAAGCATTTTTAATAAATTATTAAAATTAAATGCAATTAATTTAAATTTAATTAACTCAGTATAACATATCCAAAGTTTTTACTGTGCAAAGTGATGGTAGACAGAACATGCTTGTTGTATGGATTTGTATAGTAGATTGAGAGCTGGACTTGGGAGATGTAGGTTCATATCCGCACAGAGCCACAAAACTCATAGCATGACTTTGGGCCAGTTGTTCTCCCTGCCAACCAACCTCACGTAATATTTGCAAGAGTAAAATGAAAAAGAGTACAACCATTTAAGCCACCTTGAGCTCACTGGAGAAAAGGCAGAGTATTTGTTGTGGTTGCCGTTGTTATTCACACATTTTTCCAAATGACAGGACTCAAGACAACCTACAACTTTTTAAAAATGGTACATAAGTGTAACTAATAAAGATGTGTGTATCTGAGCATGCATGTGTACCTCCAATTACCTGCACAATATCTCATATACAACCAACTTCTGCAGGCTCACCATCTTCATTTACACTATATTTTAGCACTTTGTAAAATGTTAAAAAAAGGAGCAAAGACAACAAAAAGCAAGACTTGGTTTATAGTCTCTTGAGAAACACTGACATATACTGCAAACTTACTCTCTGTATGTCTTCCTCTTTGTAAATGATTTGCTTCCCTCCCTTCCTGTATAAATAAACAGAAATGTGTCTGTATATTTGGTGTTCTCTTTTTTCCCCCCCTTTGGTCATGATAATCAAGGGCTATTACGGCAATAGATCTTATCTGTGGAATGGCAGTCCCTCTGCACCTTCAGTTCAGATTTTTGTTTATGCTTGGCTGCAATTGTGGCTGTTTCTGATAGTTTTAGGTCAGCCATGACAGACTATGGGTGACACTAAATAAACAAGCTTGGAGACTGGGACCAGCCAGGAAGGAATGATACTAGTGCTCACAGTTTGAATTTCCTTCATTAATCAACTTTAAAAAAATAAAATACTTTACTATGTTCAAGTCTTAAGTAGATTATGCTGCACAAAAGATGCTAACATTTAAGATTCTCACAACAACAACAACAACAACAACAACAACAACACAGCAGGACAAGTTGACCAGTGGGTAGCACAGATCAGTCTTATAAGAAAAGTAACCTGGCATTTATGTAAGGAGTTTGTTTATATTTTCATTTTTCAGGCACCCTAAATAAAAAGTTCAATTCCACTCTCCTTAACATTGATCAACTGATTCCCCAGACAGTGTAAACTGTAAGGCTTTATACTTTTCCAGTCCCTGTCTTTACAAGCTTATATGCATATCTATCATTCCACTTGCCTCTCTCTTGCTATCTCTTGCATAACATTTTCAGTTTTTCCACAACCCCACATACATGCAAAGCTGGTCATGGTGTGATGTCCTCAAAAGAGTTCTAAGGTCATTTGCCTTTTACTGAGTCACATCATGGGTCCATCTAGTCCAGTGTGGCTCTCCAGGGTTTCAAAGTAGGAGTTCCTTCCTGGCCCTGTGTGGAGGGATCTGGCTGTCCCTTGTGGCATCCTACCCAAGCTAGGTCCAACCCTGGTTAGCTTCCAGAATCATATCAGGCATTTTCAGGGTGGTAGGGTGAACAGTTTGTCGACTCTGATTGGCAGTGGCTCTCAAGGTTTTGCAAAAGAGTTCTCTCTTTGCTGTAGTTGGGAATTCCAGGAATTGAACCTGCGGCCTTCTGTGTAGAAACCATGCATGCCCAGTCCCTGAGCTACAGCCCACCTCCATGTCCTTTTCTTCCCCTGGTGAGTTGAATGTTTTCCATACCTCACACCCATTCCACACCTATTTTGATTCTCTAACACTACAGTTTTGAAAGGCAATGTTTTCTTTAAAAAGGATGAATAGAAGGAGCTCTACAGGAAACCCAGTGTAGCCAAATGGGCATTGCAAGTGACTTGGTCGGACTCTATTGTGCTAGTTGCCAAATAATGTACAGTTTGCTGTCTGCAAGACTAAAGCATCATACCGGCAAGATACATTTGTTTATTTTACTATCTGAAAATTGCTGCTGAAAATACTCACATCTCCTCAGAGGCCACAAGCCAAAGCAACAAAATCTTAGCCCACTCTGGCTGACACTGTTAGAGTTTAATTAGTTCCACATTTGCTTCCTAGCCAGGTCCAATAAATATGCACGCCTTGGCACAGCTGCATCTCAGCATGTGCACTGAAATTGAAAATGTTTCCTCCGAGGCTGTTGCAATCTTGGCACCACTTCACTTTGCCAGAAGCTGCATCAGTTAACAAATTGCTCGTCCATTCATAATCACAGTATAGGTAGACACTGGTTATAGTCTTCGGAGTGTATGGAGCTGGGAGAGATGCTCAGCCATACAACGAAGAGAGCATAGAACTCATCCCACATAGGGGGACACACCTCCAGCCCCTTTGGACTGACTGATGGTAAACCCGCCAAATGAGCTACTTTATTTTCTTCTTTGTCCCTCCTAGCTAGCAAAGCCAAGAATTGCTTCTTACAAGTTCTAGCCTATGGATCCAAAGTACACCTTCCCAAAGTGCTTTCACCTTCCCTCTTCTTCCCTGCTGTTTTGAATTTCCACTCCCTCTTCTCCTCTTCCTCTTCCTGCTCCTCCTCCTCTGTAAAATTGTCTGTGAAACAGTGTTATAGTGGAGCCAGGACTCATGAAGTACAAGAATATTTTGATTAGCAGAGATAATATCCATCTGATACACACACACACGCGCGCGCGCGCGCACACACACACACACCAGGCTTCCTGGTTGCCTCTGAGCTTAGCTGCAAATTCGCACATTAGCTGTTGGGATGAGGGTTCCCAATGAAAAAAATGTTATGGCCAGCTATCCCCACTGTCATGTTAAGTATTTTAGGATGCTTTAGTCTTGTATGGATAACTAAGACTCATTCTGGTCCAGGTGGAGAACAGCAATGCTAAATCTGGTTTGTCAACACTGACAAAAAATGGATCACCCATCAGCCAGCATTTGGGGATTCTCCTGGAGAGAGAGCCATGAGGACTGTCATGTTGAATTTATCTTTACACCACTGCTATAACATCTTTGGATCCATTTTGCCCAGACTCTGAATTGCCCTTTGATGAGAGCTACCTTTTTTTTTTAATCATTACACTACATCTTAGGCATTCATTAAATGTGCCCATATTTGCATATGAATGAAACCAGCTTTATGAAGCAAAATACTGTACATCATATTATATGTACCTTGTACCAGGAATCATCTTAGAAGTTGCGTTTCTTCCTCTATGAAAGAAAGGGAATGCTTCTTTCAGATCAGTGCTTGCTGACTGTAGTTTTTATATTGGAAGTTATTTGCATTAAAACATCCTTTTTAAATCTGCTGCTCAATTAAGCAACAGTCTTTTTTAGTCAATCAAAAAAAGTTTATTTTATTTGATTACTCAAATGATTACTAGTCTTAACACTCCCATAATAAATCAGTACTACAATTGCCCTTTTTGACACACAGATAGGCATGGTGGGGGAAAAGGAGATGGTATCTGTGAGTTCATTCTGGAGCTGATGGTGGTCATAGCAATTTCAAGTGGTGAAGCTAGTTCGTGATTCCAAAAATGCAAAATGAGGAAACTGGGCCTAAATTCTGTTAGCCCTGACTAGAGTTGTCCTATTGCATATAGGACTATGTGTTGACTCACTATTCACCAGTTGATTGAATGGGTCTACTCTAGTTGAGACTAACCAACAGGATGACAGCCTCAGGCTCACAATGTATACTGTGTGTATTATCAGAGTTGCATGCATATATAGCCACAACTCAAAAAGAGATGAGCAGACATATGTCAGACATCAAATGGAGCACTCATCTTCCCCATCATTTATCTTATTTCCAATCATTTGTAGCAGCATTTACTAGACAGATAGACAGATAGATATGTCACTTGACATAGTTATGTATTACCTTATACAAAAATAGTACATAATATAATCACTTGGCATCGATTAGATAAAGATATATACCATGTGTGTGCATGAACAAACTTTGCCAAGACTAAGTTAATGTTAATTGCACAGTTAATGCTAACATTGTGGGTGTGCATTAGCTACACAATATGAAGCTTCCGAGAATTCAATGGTTTGGGAGCCTTGTAGATGAGAATTAGAAATGAATTCAGGTATATCTGACTTGCTACAAGAGGCTTTTGTAAAGCAGCTCTGACTGAGAATTGGCACAGCAGGAGTAGCTTGTGCTTTGCCTTGCAGTTGCAGCTGTTGTATTCATGCCAATCAGAGTTCCCGGGTGAAATAAGGACAGGGTTCCCATACCTTTAATGGTTGTGTAGAAAAGAGAATTTCAGCAAGTGTCTGCAGCTGTAATATTTTGTAGTTCTAGTATAAACCAGCCTTTTTTAATTTGGTGCTCCACCTGACATGTTGGAGTAAAATCCCATTCCATATGATGAACATGGTCTATTCCCCCCATATGATCTGGGGGGCACCAGGCTGAGCAAGATTTCCCCCGCCATACACACATACATACATACACAGCTAGTAAATGCCAGAACTCAGAATTCTTTGTTAGAGAGCTCTCTTTCACTCCGCTAACCTATAGTTCACATACTTGTCCATACTAATAACTATTCCTCTTTCACAGTAATTTGGCATCTCATCAAACTACAAGTCCCAAGATTTCTTAGCATGGAGGAGCAAAGGCAATTAAAGTGCTATAAATTTAACACAACTGTGCAGTGCAGAAGCACTCTTACCCTGAGCAACCTGATACCGAAAGAGGCTCCACCTAGAATCTCGCTCCACCTAGATGACTTTAGTCAGCTATGAGCCAACTTGCTTTGGCTGTCTGCCTGCTTTTCTGCCTGCTTGTCCAACATTCTTATCCTTGGCCCAGAACATCTGATTAATGAGAAAGAAATATCTAATACAGTGACTACACTCCAGACAGCAGTTATCTCTATCAGAAAACAATAATCTGCTTCAATATTAGCTGACAGGTATGTTGACTTTCTCAATGACATACTTGCTGGCCTTCTCCAAATGGCAACCATCAAACTTTGCACTGACAGAAGCACTGCCTCTAATGTAACAAGATGGCATGTGGGAGGACTGTTATGGAGAACCTTGTGTGCAGTCATCCGGAGCACCAGTCCTGCAAATAAAAGGCTGCAAGTCTCACAGGTTACAATTAAGGTACCATCCATCACTGTTAAAGGCACCTTTTGAACACAAATCCTTTGTGCACATTCTTGAGATCTACAATTAACTCACAAGTGTCAGCCATCTGTTGAGAATGGTCAAATGGCTTCTTCTAGAGGGAGAAGTTTGGGAAGGTTCTGAACATCCCCTCCCCAACTGAAGAATTCATGAAGAAAAGTATTTTCCCCTTCCCAGCATTCCCAGTGGCTGATCCTGTTCAGTTCATAAATCCTTGTGGAAGTGTTCAACTGCTTTCCTCAACTGAATCACACATGATGTGCTTTAAACATTCTAAATGGGCAGGGCTACCCATTTCCTCTTTCGTGAGGCAGCTGCTTCAAGAAGTAGCTATCATGAAAGAACAACTAGCTATTGTTAGCTATCTATATTGTTATTCTTGCATTTTTCACTTCCAGGGTGGGGACAGATATTTCTGAGATTAGCTGGGATAGGCACTATGCACCTTGACTTGTCCAGATGGAACAGGATCATCATTTGCTGCTCTCCCTTAGGCAGCAAAGCAGCTTGAATCAGCGTTGTGAATGGATGCAAAACTTGGCTTTCTTATCACTGTTTGGACTGAGGCAAGGCAGCAGCAGACGGAAACAAGAGAAGTCCTTTAGTTGTTTTGTTTATTTTTTGTTTACATGTTTAGGTAAGTTCACAAGATGGCTCACAAGAATAAAACATAATTAAACTCTTCCCATGACACCTAAACTGAATCATTTCCTGATAAGTTGTTGGGGAATTTCCTGTTTCCCTGAAAGGTGATCCTATTGAAGTTGTGTGTCTAGGATGGAGAAAATTGCAGGATGGTGGGTATGATCATTCTTGAGTATCCCTTCCCACAAAGTGGAGACAATTAAGCATCCTGGTTTACTTAGGAGTTGATGCAGTGTGAAGATGGGAGGAAAGTAGAGGTACTGGCTGGAATCCTGTTGGTGAAATTCACTGGTCTGTCCTGGGATTAAGTCAGTCTATGTATGGATGATCACTGAAGAAGGAGATATTCAATGCCTCCATGTGCAAGGAAGCTTCCAAGCAGTGTAGTATGCCCCCACAACTACATAGGGACAAAGGAAGGATGGTAGCACCTTGCAGGTCTGGCTGTAATTCATGGCATTTCATGGCAAAGAGAAGAGAACAGACATTCCTCTTCCAGATCTCCAGTACATACACTATTGTTAACTGAAGATTGTGACATCTGGCGATCCAGATTAGCAATGTCTCTTTTCTTCTCTCATTGCAGAACTGTAGTCAGACACTTCCTGAGTCCCCACCATCACCAGCTCAAAATGTGTTTTTTTGAGGGGAATGCATCACAGTGTTGGAAAAGCCTTGTGCAAGAAGCAAAAGGGGGTATTCCAACAAAACAGCTCTGGTAAGAGTTTTATGCTTCAGTATGATGTAGGATCTCAACCACTATGGCTCTGGTCTTTCTTGGAAGAGCAAGCTCAGAAGGTGATGCTGGGGATTCCTGTTCAAAATCATGGATCGCCATGGGCTTATAGGGTCCCTCAGGGTTCAGATTTGTTCTGAATTTCTTTATCATATGCTTAGGAGGAAATGCTGTCTGGAGTTTTGGATCTGGAATCATCAGTATGCCATTGACAACCAACTCTGTTGGATTATTTGTTTGGCACAAAACTAGTATTTTTTTTCACATGTACTTTGGAGTTTGGGGTGGGAAAACCAAAGTATTTTGCAGGGGAAAATGTACAAAAAAAGCCTTGGTATAATATTTGCACAAAAAGATCTCAAATACAAAAAAATTGAAAAATACACAAAAACCTATATAACTTTTGGTATTTTTTTAAAAAATTGCACTCTCAAGAATAAAATAAGCCTCCTGGCAGCTGATTTTAGAGATTATGAAAGACAAGCCCATTGTTAGCCATTTAATTTATTGTATTTTAATTGCCAGGGAAAGGAAGAGGTACTTTGGCATTTTCTGGTCTAGGTTCAGAATACTACTGTACTCTGGCCTTAGGTATTATTGTCTAGGCACTTTCAGAGAGGGGGGATTTGTTACTCCACAGGCAGAAAAATGTCTTGTGTTAATGGTGTAAAAGTTAGTTGCCACTTTCTTACATGGGAATGTTACTGAAAAGAAAAATCAAATATGGTTTCTAAGCAAGAGGGCAGTACATCAATATGGTGTGTGTGTTTCCTTTTCGATTTCCATTTTAGTTTCTAAAGCCAGGATATAATAAAAAGAATCACGTATTCATCAAGAATCCTCAAAAGTGTATTATATTAAACTGACAGCACCGATACCACCATTCGTGTCGAAATAATTAGCAATTCCAGAGCTATTAATAGTGTGTTATACCACTGTTCTGCTCAGAGAAGGATGAATGAAAAACCTTTTGGTGACTTTTGATCCTGCTAAAGTTTAATTAGCCCAAGTTATTGACCTAATGTTTAATGTAACAGTGCACTCCAGAAATGATTGAAATGATTGAGTAAAGAGCTATCAAAATGAGGATCTTCCCAAGTAAGGATATTATATTTTTTTTATCCTAGAATAGCATAATAGGGCTGTGAACATTTAAACTGCTTTTTTGCAAAGTATTCATATAATTGCTAACATCACCTACGGGACTGAAAGGCTTTGTATTTAATTGATGCCAAAGTGCATCACTTTGACAAGGTCAATTTTGCAAAGCAGTGCTTTGTACTGAAGTTTTGATTCTTTCCAAATTAGCTCTGATCTATAAAGATTATCAATAAAAAATAATATCTCCATGTTATCAAATATTAAAGGTTACAATTGGAATATTCTGCTTCTAATATACATAAAAATTAGGGGTAGAATATGATCTACTCTAGGAAGCTGTTATATGCAATTGATATTTTTAAAGAAATGTTCTACAGTTAATGGAAAGTTGGGATTTTTCTAGTGTTGCCATAGTTGGTTAGCTCTACGTCCTGCACTGAAGGCTAGTGCAGGGGTTGTGAACGCATGGGCCACCAGATATTGTTGGACTGTGACTCATATCAGCCCAAACTGCATAGTCAATGGTGAGGGATCATGGTAGCTGAAGCCTATAACAGGAAAAGGCCTCATATTCCCCATCTCTTGCTTATTAAATGAATTCTCACTTGGTTAAAGGTCACTTGATGATTCACAGCCAAATGTATAAACTGATGCCCCTCGAATGCATTACATCTGATGCTGTTGCCATTGCCTTCAGGTTGATTTTACATCCCTGAGGCCAGTGTATATGTGAGGATATTATACATGCATGATATATATTAAATTGGGCATCTACATGTGATCTACATCAGATGGAGAAGAATGGGGCACTGAGTTCTGGCTTTCTAGTTATGTTCAGTCACCATCCTGAGAAAGGAGATTCCTCCCAGAGGGGAGGGTCAGGAGCAAAGAAACCACCTGACCAATCAGCAGCCATTACACAGCAGAATGTGCAACCACTTATCGGAGAGGACACCCTTCCAACAGTGTGGGAGGTGGTGGCTTTGCTCACCCAAAATGAAACACATGCCTCACAAACCTGGGGTGAGGAATGCAAGGGAGTGGGAGAAGGAGAACCGGCAAGGGGAGGCAAGCACATGCCTCATGAATAATCAAATTTGTTAAGGTCAAACCTGCAAATGTGGAAGGAGGACTATGGTCAGAATGACAAAATAAATAGTAGAGAATCAAGGGCAGCTAGACCACATAGAATAAGAGCAGAGGGGGGAAGGAAGGACTTACCACCAATGCCTCTCCTCAGCATCTTCTCTTCACTGCCACTTTTAATGTCCTCAGGAAGAGAGAAGAGGGAGCCAGACGGGTAACATTTAGCCTGCTGAGAAGATCACAGCCCTGAACTGAAGCCAGGCCTCCATGATACCTTTAGGGGGAAGCAAAAGTAACACTAGCTATGAGAGTTAAGCCCTTTTAGCACGGCATTTCCGATGCGAAAGGGCCCCTTGAGTGTCGCGCAAATGTGACGAACAATCCACACAATGCACTCACGTTTGCACAACGCTCCAGGGCCTGACATGGACCACGTACACATTTTTTCATTTTCAGCTTGAAGCCAAACATGCTGCGTGGTCACACATCGCTCCAGGGCCCCGTGCGCACTTACCTTGCATGCGGAGCCTCGGAAGCCGGGCTGGTTGCACTTCCTGTCTCAGTGCAGCCTGGGAAGGTCCCAGGCTGCACTGCGAAAGGAAGAGGTGGGGCTATTGCGTGAACAGGAAGCTCATGTTGAACCAAAGGACCCAAGACGCAAGAGCCTCTCTCCGGAGGCTGCTCACGCGAGCACCGCACCCCAGTGCTGAAAATGGGTGAGTTTCGGAAAGGATCTTAGTGGTGTACTTTGGGGGTGTTCATCTTTTGTTCTCCGCATATTAAATCTCTGTTGTTTCATTGGCTTTTAGTCCATTCAGATTAGTTCTTACTGTTTTATATTGTTTAAATTGATTAGACCAATTTTAATTGTATCACCTGAGATCATGTAACACATCCATAGAGTAAGATATACATATTTTAATAAATAATATTTTTTGTCAAACATTTTTTACTATGAGTTGCTCTGTCTGTGGTTTGCTGTGGAAAACTGGCGTATAAATGAGCTAAATAATAACATCAAGGACATGCATTATGTTTCAGACCCTATGGAGGACACCAGGTTGCCCATATCAGTGATGTATTTAAGTTGCTTACTCCAAGTCTCAAGTCAAGTCTCAGGTCTCTGCGTTCAAGTCTCAAGTCCTTCAAGCCACTTGCAAGTCAAGTCTCAAGTCAAATCTCGAGTCTGGAAGCCAACTTTACACCCCAACCTGTGTTCCAGAATTTCTGGACAGAGTAAAATGAAGTCAGTTTTAACAATTTAAGTAGAGTCGGCCCTCCACTTTTGTGATTTTGCCATCTGCAGCTTTGGAAGTGGGGAATAGGATCCCTCTTACTTCCCATTTGTAAAGCTGGAGGCTTTTTCAGAAAGGGGGAACAGGATCCTTTTTATTGCCCATTACTGAAGCTTCAAGAAGGAAGGATCCTTCCTCCTCAAGCCCATTGCCTAACACATTTGGTGTTCCCTTCTGAGATATAGGCCCTGCACTCTGGACATGAGTCTTGCCTTCTGCTCTTAGGGAAAGTTTTAGAAAACTCCTCCTATATGTAGCAGGGAAAGACTGCTGAGCAGAGCTCAAACCCAGCTCAAGCCCATAGCCTAATGCATTTGCTGTTCTGTCTGATAAATGTGTCCACACTTTGGGCTTGAGACAGATCATCATGTGACCAGTAAGTTGTGAGGTTTCTGAATGAATGTGTTATGTTACTGAACCGAGGGCAGCAATTCAGTCACTCAAAATATGCAAGTCTCAAGTCGAGTCGAGTCAGTGTGTAATTTTTTCTGAGTCAAGTCCAAGTCGAGTCATTGAAGTGACTTAAGTCTGACTTGAGTCCGAGTCAATCAACTCAAGTCTACATCACTGGCCCATACAGTCTTCACTGCTGCTCACTCTGCAACAGCAAAGGGAGGGAAGGATCTGTGCCACTCACTCCACCCCTGAGAAACATATGGACAACTTTCTCTCTGACTTGATGAAATAGTTCTTCCAATTCTTCTGCCCTCAAATAAGGAGAAAGCTTTCACAGTACAGGCATGACTCAGTAAATAAGGAGATATGTTCCTAGGCGTTCTTTCTTTAAGAGAAAATTCAGTACCAAGAGCACCAGAAACTACATGAAAATAACACAGATAAGAGTCCTGCACCACAAAAAGGGTGAGCAGTTCAATATGTTTCAGCAACATTTATATTAAAACTAACAATATGCAAAAGTGAAATGAAACAACCAGGACAGGTAAACCTTGTGTAAATAAAGGAAAACATTTCGAACCTTTCAGAGATCATTCAAAAGCTTTTGCAAAATGCATCCAGGGATGATTTTTTTTTCTTTGATCAGTCTCCACCTTTCTTACAATTTCCACTTTAGTGGCCAAACTTAATATTTACATTTAGCTTATTTGCTCTCCCCCCCCACTTTTTCTTTTGTCAGTTTAGCTGTTCATGCGTAATCAGTAAAGATTTCTAGAGGCAGCTGTTCTCTGCCTTGCCAATTGCAGGCACGCACACACAACTACAGTAGCAACTGAATAGACCAGAATCCCACTCTTTACCAAATCAAGCTTCATTGCTTTGTTTACTACAGGCATGCTGCTGCAGCCTGATACTGAAAGTCTGTGTTTGTCCATGCCTCTTTCATCATCCTCCCAAGGTCGATGATGCTGATAAAAAAAAAATATATATCCAATTGGAGCAGATGTGGCCAAAGGCTGCAGGCTTCCAGGATCCCCAAGGATTTTTAAAAATGCTCTTCTTCTTCTTCTTCTTCTTCTTCTTCTTCTTCTTCTTCTTCTTCTTCTTCTTCTTCTTCTTCCTTCTCTTTTTTTTTCTTTTTTGCCCCCAAATGCCATCTGGGAGGTGTGGGAGGGCATTTTCAATGCTCTCCCCTCAAGCCAATTTAGGTCCAGGAAAGTCCTTTTGTTGAAACAGGAAGTAAATAAGAAGTGATTAAAATGGACTAGAAACCTAAAAACACAACACAAATGCCTCTATGACATCTAGAGGGTTGGGGAGGGGCAATTTTTTGCAGGGGGGTCAATGTGAGGGGCATCCCTGCAAGATTTCTTGGAGTAGATTAATGTGCCACCCCTTGCCTTTTACAGTTGCCTACCCCTGAGCTAGGCAGAAGATAAGGAAGGAAGGCTAAGATATTTGCATCCAAAAAGCCTTTGTAAAAAAGAGCTTCACTGTCAAAGATTGTGTTAACTGAGGTATGCCTGGGTAGAGAATAGTAACATCTACTGAAAGCCTCTTTACCAAGGTGAGCATATTGGTGTAAAAGCCACGAGAAAGAGCTGGAACCTGTTAATATCTAAGGTTTTCTTGTTGTGATGAAGGATATGCATTGTGCTGTTGTCAGTAGGGCATGTAGAGAGGACCTGAGGCAACCAAAGGAAGGGGAAAGCAAGGGAGTTGAAACTCAAGGGAGCTCAGACAGTTTGCAAAGACTCTAGCTCCATAGGCTAAAGAGGTGAGAGACAAAAATCCAATGGTACCAAGTAACTGAAGGCAGTGGGAGGGAGCAGATGGACATCTAAGAAGTAAAGGCTGATAGAGAGTGAAGGATCAAGGAAAATAGGGGCTTGGATAAAGAGAATAAAACAGAATGACTAAAGAGGAAGGGTGATACATTTAATAGCACAGTAACTGAGTAAAGAAGGTGAGAAACAGGCAGGAAATGGATTTTGTGAGGCAAATTTGGGTAAAGCAAATCATGTTCAATACTACCTTATTCTGCATTCTCTGAAGCTTCCCTCATGACACAAAGTACATTTTACTCTAGTTTTGGAAAGGAGTAGGGATCTTTGTGCACAGCTACCTAATAAGGAAATTTTGTCTGTACTTGTCTATTGGTCAAGAGCCAAGTCTAAGGATGGAGTAACTGCCAGGAGAACTATGAAAAGAAAAGGACAGGCAAAAGCTTTATGTACCTTAAAATCAAAGCATTGCCTCTTAAAATAAAATAAAATAATTAATTGGCATTATTAACTGACTCAGTCCAAATTCCTAGCTCTTCACAACGCTCAAGGTGAAAAATAGCATTTAAACAAGTTACAATAAATACGGAGATACACTGATGATTATTAAAACAATTCTGTATGTAGCTAGGAAATTATATATACTAATAGCAAATTCAGAGAGTCAACATGGTGTATTGATTTGACTTATGGACTAGACCTGAAGGAGAACAGTGTTCAGACTCTGGCTCAGCCATAAACACCTACTGTGTGACCTTGGGTACGTCACTGTCTTTCAGCCTTAGAGGAATTTCCTCATTGCCGCTCATGGTGTGCCATACCACCAGGAGAGGGCTGGATACATTGACACTCACTGCCACACACTTCAGCACCTCAAAGAGTGCATAGTTTAAAAGGTAGGGGCTTTTTTGAGGCCGTTGCAATGGTGCAAGAACTGTGAAAGTGAATTCATGTAATTATGATGTCTTAAGCCGGGTTTATGACATCATAATTACTAAATAGGATGCCAGCCAGTATTTTTAAGCATCCCAGAGCTGCTGGTACTGTTTTGTCAGGAAAAGAAAATCAAAGAGAGGGCTCAGTAGAATTTTATTAGGGGTGTGGGGAAATGCTTCAGGGATATCAATGGGAGCCCAAGGACAACACTGGACTCTTCAAGGATCTCACGCAGCCCATAATCCATATGAAGTTAGTTTTGTATAAGATAGTTTCTTATGTTCCTAACATCATCTGCTTTCTAAATTTAGGAAATTATTTGCTTTTGTAAGTTGGTTTTAAGACATGAGTCACATCCCCCCATTTGTTTTTAGTTAAGGAGTGCAGAATTGTCTTTCTTCCAAATTATCTGAACCATGAGCAGTGAATACATTTAAAAATGTGACTGTGTAGTACTCAAGGAGGCATAATTGCATTTAAGGATGACATAATCCAGAATATTCTGTCTACATAAAACATTCAGTGTCAGCAGGGAAACACAAACAAAACTCAACATGTAAAGAACCCACATGTGCCCTATTTGTACTGAACCAAGTTTATATTGGGAAACTGTGATGTCATGGACAACATTATGTCAAGAACGCATCATACGTTTGTCATTCAGAGGGTATGACCACTATACCAACCTCTGTGTAGGGAAGCTCTCCACAGAGCATATATTCATAAGAGATACACATGTTTGGTACTTGGTTTTCTTTCCCTAACATGGATTATGATATATGTGTGGGGAAAATATTGAACTAGACTCAGATAGTTTATGCAAATATGCCAGAAGTTTCTGAATTTTAAAGAAGATGCAGTTTGAATTGTATATTTTGTAGTGCTAAATTTTGAATTTTCAATAGATTTTTCTGCTTTTAAGGGCACCAACACAGCAAAGAAACAGACAAAAGAGAACATGTTTATCCTGAAATGAACCACTGTTTGCTCTCCTTCATCTTTTCTATCTGGAAGAGAGAGTGGGTGGCTGTAAGTAGCATTTTATGCATCCTTTCTTCCACACATTAAACGAGAAAGGGCAATACTATTTTTGTGACTCTTAGATAGGAAAGCTCTGACTCTAGTAAAGTCTGTAAATTACAGATAATAGGCATCCCTGGTTACTTGCAGCTTCTATTGTTTCATGTGCCTATATTAAAGCATACTTTCCCAAAATGAATGTGGGCTTATCCATCACTGTTATACATCTTTTTCCATCAAGTGGTAGCGGAAGGAGATGGGTAGCAAGGTAGCTCCATCAGTTCTACTGAAACATCAGTTCCATCAGGATCTTCTGGGCCCTAAATTGTTTTCATTTCAGTTGCTCATTGCAAAAACTATTATTTAACTTAAAATAATTTGTGGCCTGAATTTGCTTTGCTGATGTTCTTCCTCCTTCCCCGTAATCTTTCCTTTTGTGTTGTATATTTTAAGTTGCAACTCTGCAAACTGGTTTGATTCAATGGCCGAGCTTGGAGTGTGTGTGGAGGGCGGGGCACGAGGAGGCAGTGCTACAGCATGAGGGGCGTGGCCAGAGCATGTGGAGGCGTGGCTACCATCCGGGATGACCCAAAGACATTGCCCCCTGGGGCAAACTGCCCCACCCCCACGTCCGTATGCAACTGGTTTGATTGATTGTATGTAAGCTGCTCTAGAAGCCTGCTTGTTTGTTTGTTGGCTGAAGAAAGGGGTAAAAATGTTGGACATAAATATTGGATGTTGCAACTGCCAGGTTCCAATTAAGCCTTTCCATTCACACAAAGCAGTTCCACTTGTGCTCAGGAAGCATCTTTGATGCCACTACTTTTCTCCTTTCAATTTGAATGCCATTCTGTAGAGTCCCCAGACCACAGGACTCTGGTGAGTGTACAAAGAGCTGCAGTGGGAATGAAGAGGCAAGATAGCTCAATTCCATGAAGAATAATGAACTCATGATTTGTAGCATTCATTCTGAGTCGATGTTTCTTCAATCAGGTACTCTCTCAAGGACAGTTAACATAGATTAGTTTCCATTTAATACCTTTTACTACTTTCTCATACACACAGAGTTGTAAGAGAACAGACTTATCCCATCCTTTCGATGTATACTTCCATTTGGAGTAGGGAATTAACTCACTTTAGTGATTGTGAGCATGGTTTTTGGAATTAATCAAATACGGAGTTCAAGGAAATGATCTTGATTTTGTAATACAGGACTTTCATATTAGTACACTACGCAAATAATTATTTTACCTTGGTAGACTTATATTGGTTAATATTTTCATTTTCCATGCACTTTAACTACACTTAATCTGGACTACTTAGATTTAAGCTAATAAAACATACTTGAAATCAATGGCACTTCACAGACCTAAACTTACACTAGTCATGTATTCTATGCATGTTTTATCCTGTTTTAATATTTGTTTGCTTGTGTTAAAACACACATTCAGGAGTCCCATTTACATGTATCACTATTTTGGTGATGTTTACATGTATCACTACTATCTCAGAGCTAGGAAGAAAGGATATATCTCAGTTGTATTACCTCAGTCATACAGCAAACTCAATGATATACCCCATGTGTGAGAGAAAGAGAGAGAGAGGGTGTGTGACAATACCACTGAATTTGCACACACAAATCATATACACACAAATTTTTATACAGAATGAGGGGGGGGGGATTTCAGTTTAAATAAAGCTTAAAGTGAATTTAAAATATATTAAGATGAAAACAAGAGGAACCAAACAAAAATATTCCCAGAGAGGAATATTTTTAAAAGGGCCCCCAATTTTTTCCAGAGTACCTTAATGAGGGTTAAAGGTCATTGCTAAATAAAACTATGAAGCAGAGGACCAAGATCCTGTTTCCATTTTAATGTGCCTCTTGTTTATGTTTTGCCTTCAAAAGGGAAAAGACTGAAACAATTCCACTGGCTGGGAGGCCGCAAACAGCCTGGGCATTGCAGCTGGAGGGGAAAGAGCTCTTTTCCAATAACGCTGAGGTGAATGTTAGTTCACACAGCAGAAAAGACAGTGACAAAAAGCAGAATGTTCAAGAATAAAACTTTAGCTCCTTATATTAGGGATAAACCTGAACCAAAAATTTTATCTGGACATAATCTCACTTTAAAGGACCAAAGTGAACATTTCAGACTAATGTATGACCCTATTGATATCTGTTGGGTGAAGATAATTTTGAATCATTGCCCATCAGTGTGGTGGTCTGATAGACCCCTTGAAAATGCAGGTATACAAAAAATCCAGTTGCAAAGGCTCAAACTACATAACATTAATTCTGTTTTACTCCATAGTCTTTTCCTTAGTTACTTTTCTTTATTTACCTGAAGCAGCTGTCTAGGCTATATTCTCCTATGAGAAGTAGCACAGGGAAGGGTGCAATTTAATACAATCCTCTGTACTGCTTTTTAACCTCCATATGTTTGCTTCTCCATATTGCCTTTCCACACGTGTGGAAAAGTGCAGTATCCATTGCTTCTACTCAGAGATAATGGGGATCTTTGCTGAGCCAAGGAAGTGAATCCCAATTTGGGAAGGATCTTGACGGCTGCATTCTAGCAGTGGTTGGAACAAAAGCAAAGGCGAGGTGGGAGAGGGAAGCGGGGCCATATGTAATTCTTATCCATTTATCTAACAAGCACACAAAGCACAGGGCAATTCTATACATATCTACTCAGGAGTATGTGCCAAGGCAAGAATTTGCAGGCATGTAAAGCATAGCTAAGTTCTATGTCAATCTACTTTAAAGCAAGCCCATGTGTGATAGCTTACAGGCATGCAAAGCAGTGCTCAATTCCAAACATGTTTTCTCATGACCAAGCCACTATGCATTTCCTTTCAAAGTATGCAAACAACACATCAATTTTAAAGAAGCTTGGGGACACAGATATGGAGCTAGAAAACTGGAGGGATTAAAGAGCTAAGATGCTCCCCCTATAATACTTCTCTGGTCGCCTTTGGAGAGTGCACACTGAACGGCAAATTTACTTTAAAAAATAGATCCCTTTAATCCAGTCCCAGACTAGATCAGATCCCTCCTCTTAGGACAACTGATATACACACACACACACATACACACACACACATACACAGAGCATGGTTAACATGATATTTGAAAATCTGCAAAGAAGAGTGTGAATTCCATGTTTCTTTCTTTTCCTCCAACAATATGAGCAATGCAGGTATCATCAGGAAAAGCATGTGGAAGAAATGGCATTCTTTACTCTCAGTCTGCCTATGATGGGTTTTAAAAAAAGTCTTACAAGTCTGAATTTCACTCCCAGTATACTCAATCATTTAGAACAGGGCAGGTCCCCCTGGGGCAGCAATGACAATGGAGAACATGAAGGGTTGCGGATCTGTTTCTCCTTCTTGTTTCTAGGCTGTTTGCTCCTATGTTTTGATGCCATATCCATGAATGGAATCTTTAAACTGCCATTCCAACAGTGCTTTCTTTTAACTTAAGCATCTAATCAACTCTGTATTTTCTAAGACTGTCAGTAAATGAGGACATTGGACTTGCAAAAGAAAGAGATAAATCTCCTATCTTTTCTATTACCACGAGATCATTTCACATTCCTGGAACTTAGGTAGGCATAATACATCCACATTCCTAGGATGCATCCTTTTAAAGGGTGCTATAACCTTTATTTACAGTCTATTTTCTAATCAACAAATATTTTTCTTTAGAACAGATAGTCATTCAAATAGTATGTATAACATGATGTTGAAAAATCAACAAAAACAACAAAAACCTTTGAAAGTACATCTAGAATCAAAAGGAGGAAAAAAGAAATTACAAAAATAAAATAAAATCTACTGATACAAAATTAAAAGGAAAGGATGTCATTCCAAAACATATGACATATGACTTGGAATGACAAAAGGTACCAGAGCTGTTATTGGCATGATAAACAGAGAGCACTACAAAAACTTTCAGATGTGCATACAATATTCACAATTTAAAAGTAAATATTCACAATTTTAAAGTAAAAATAAATGCTATAAACATTGTGCAAATTAAATAAGTAAAATTCCTTCAAGAAAACAGAAATGCTGTAAGGAGCATAAAAATGCATTCTCAAGGATTATATGCTTACATAATGAAACTCCAGCTTTGGCCATTTCTGCATGGTATTGCTGTTGCACAATTGGGATGCATTGGTAGCGGTGCATGAGTCATGCTTTCACACGATGTTGTTGTGCTCCCACTGCCACATGCCCCCACCCATCATGACTGCAGAATATTCACTTAATGGAAATAAATCTGTTAAGAGCCTGTGATCACGCGATGCTCCTGTCACCACCGGCCATGCAGAAGTGGCAGAAGTGCGATCATGCACTTCCTTTCCTAGCACAGCAGCAGAAAGAGGCCAGCCTCACTGTGAAAGGAAGGAGAATGTTGCTCGTGCTTCCTTCTGCAAGGAGCCGGCTGGGTATGGAGGGGAGCATTCATGGTGTGCTCCCTTCCTGGCAAAGGCACTGTGAGGACCATGACAGGAGGACAATGGAAGGAGGTATGGTGCAGAAATGGCCTTTATCTCTAAAATTTTATCTACATATTATGTTTCTCAAGATACATCATTAAGCTTTCTTTACTTGTGGTAATAATGAATAAATGTATTCCAAACATCCCATCTCTAATATAACAAAAAACAAAACCCTAGTATGGTAATTCATGGCTTGGTGAACTAACTTTGCTTTGGTACTATCACATTATGAAAATAGAGCTCTGGTTTAATTGTTCATTGACTGTGTCTAGAGGCACAGGGGAATTGCAATGAGAATCCTATGAAAGCTCACGTCTCAAACACTTTCCAAAGATACAGGCCTGTGATCATAAGTTTACTCTCAAGATCATTTAAAAATGAGAGACAGTGAGTGCAGGGGGAGCATGTTAGTGAATCTGAATCTAAAGCATTTAGATTTCTTACTTTGAAGAGGACCTAAACTGTGTTATTGGTGTTTGAGTAAATGTCATGAACACATGAAACAGCAAAATTCAGGTCAGGGGGAAGGGATAGATGCTGAGAAACTCATTGACAGATTTTACAGACAGAAAATAGAGGAGGAACTTATAAATGAGATCTACAAACTGTATTCACCTGCTATGCAGGTCCATAGTTCTGTTAGGTGGATTAGTCACACTACTGTTGTAGGACATCCATCATATGGCTGTACAAGATAGCATAGATGTGACCAATTCAGAGCACTCACTTAAACAAAATTGTAAAAGGAACAAATTAACACAGTCAGATTATAAAAGATATGGGAAGTTGCCTTATCCCAGAACAGACTATTTGTCTGTCAAGGCCAATATTGTCTACTCTGACTACCAGCCTTTGTTTAGAGTCTTAGGCAGAGGTTTTTCTCATCATCTGCTACTCGATATCCTTTTACTACGTATGTCAGAGATTGAATCTTGAGACTTCTTCTGTGTGAGCCATGTAACCCAGAACAGAACAAAGACAATGGAATATAATGCCAAATTAAAAAGTGATACAATTTTCTGTGCAAATGAAATGAAAGTCCCACTTCTATAGCCACCTCTGTCACTGTAACAAAGAGGCAAATTAACTCAAACTGACTTCCATTTATACAATTCATGGTGAATTAGCTGGATCCAGAGTCTGAAAAGTTACTTTTTGGATGAGAGTTCCCAAAGTGTCAAGTAGCCATGATAGATGGGAAATTCTTATAGTTATGCTCCAAAAAATAACTTTCCAAGCTCTCACTCTACCTTAACTGACTCCTCTGACCATGACATGAACATTTTCATGACTAGAACATCATTGAGCAATGGACTTAAAATAAGGTTTGTTTGTTTTTTCTGCAGCTACTGCAGGATCCAATGCTCATGAGAATAAGCCAAAGCTGAGGACTTTTGTGATGACCTTCTGATAGATCAACAGGAAACAGAATCTGCTTGCTGCAGATGGAAGAGTGGAGGTCAGAGGAAGGTGTCTGAGACAGCAGAACATTTCACTTTGGTCGTACAGGAGAAGAAACAATCTTGGTTGATATTCCCCTCCCCCAAAGTCCTCTGTGCCCCCTGAAAATCTGCTTGGGAAAGTGGGTGGACCTTAAGATCAGTGTGTGAGAACTGGCACAGGGGACTACAGAAGGGAATTGAGGGGGCCTAGCAGTACCAATGACCTAGGATCAACTCCACTCAGGGAATAATCCTCTCGATTGAGGTGGGATGGGGTTACTAGATCCAGTCCAACACATTTTGGTGGAGTGGTGAAGATGAGATATATAGCTATAAACATCTTTGTAGATGCCCACCTTTTCCCATGCTACATAAAATCCTTACACTAACAATTTCACACTTTGAAAAAATTAAAAAAACTCTGTTTAAATAATGTTCTAAACCAATGAAACAGCTAACAATTTTTTAAAAAAGGATTGACATTACTACGGGGAAAAAAGCACTTCTGTTAACACTCCTAAATGTCCCTTAACCATGTACTCCTACTTACTTTCATAATGATTGCATGTTTTCCCTTTGGGCCCACTAAAGTATTTAATTGCAATTACACTCATTTACATAGCAGATGAGGCTAATTGCTGGTATTAGTTACCAAATGTATGCTCGCATTGTGACGGTAAAAAAAAATGCCCTACAGAAACAAAAATGATGATGCCTCTAATTAAGGAGCTATGAGTCAAAGTGAGCTTGTTCAGAGATGTAAATATAGAAGCAAGTGTTGTTGTTTTTTCCCCAAAGCTCTCCAGTGCAGCTGACTGCACCCCAATATTTTCTACATTCAATACATAAGACAGGTGGACTATCCATAAGCATGTTATAATAAAGGTAACACTTGGATGTTGTATTAAAGCACCTTGGTACTAAGCTGACATGCATATGCATGAATAGACTCGCACACACAACACACATCTTTACTTCATTGACAATTCTGGAGGTCCATAGATAGAATCCTCTTCTTATCAGCCATCTTAGGAAGACGAGGGAACCTATCAAGGGGCCACCATGGAGCAAAAGAATCCCTAAGGCTTTGAATGGCCTACAAGGAACTCTTCTGTTTAATTAGAAATTTTGAGTCAGGTCAGGCCACAGGTCTGGCTGCCTTTGTGTCAGAATTCATGTTTCTTATTTTCTTTTGTCCTGCCCTATCTCACTCCATTTGTCCTCTCTCTGTATCCTCAGGTTCCCCATTGTGACATACCTGTTCTCCTCTCCTTCATTATGGACTTGTCTCTGAATTTAAGCTATGTTCTGGCCCTGGTTACAATCCAGTTGTCCTTCATAAATCATTGTTTCTGTTTTGTTCCTGTTTTCATCTTTGGGAGATGCCTTGTTAATCTTTTTTTAGTATGAGTTGGTAGAGTTGTCATTCTTTGGGTCTTTATAAATTCAGCCTCTCAAGGGGTGTTACCAGGTGTTCCCTCAAGGTGCATGTGTGAGTATACACATTCATAATGGATCTTTGGGCCTCAGCTGTAGTGTATCTTAGACTGGAGCTAATAGCAGACATCCACACAGAGCTGTTTAAAGGCAACATATATTGAAGACACAAGAGTCAAGGCATAAAGTATCTGAGGGCCAGTTACATGATGTAATATTATGACAGTGTAGCTGGCTGGAATTTCTGGATTGCACTGCTCTCAGTTGCCCAATGTGTGGTATAGCCATGTAGTGTGATAACAGTGGAGGACCAAAGAGAGACTCTGTGAATTGATTGGTCCTGTAATGTTAGAGTCACTCAGGAGAGAGCTGGAGAGTTGAACAATACTGTTAAGTATGGATTCTTACCACTTTCTATAAAGTAAATTGAATTGTTACAGGTATAGATAATTTTGGTTAGAAAGGGAATGAGGGATTATTGATAGAACTGCTATTGTTATCTTTGCATTGTTGTTGCAGGATTATTAGTACTTGTTATTATTTATTAGTTACATTTATAGCGTATCTTTCCTCCAGTGAACTCAAAGCAAATACATGGGCCTCCTTCCTCATCATTTGTTCTTAACAACAACTTAGTGTGGTAGGTCACATTGTTAGAGAGTTAAGTGGCTCAAGGTCACGTAGTGAGTTTCACATCCAGTAGCAGGGATGTAACAAACAGACACAAATTTTCTCATTTTTGACACAAAAGGGCATCTTGACAGATTGACACTCCATTGAAGAAATGTTCAAGTATGGCAAGGTTTTTATAAAATTTCACAATTTTTGAAAACACCATTTTTGCACAAAAGCAATGCTATTCCATAGAAAACAAAGCATTTTACGCAAGAGACATGAAAAAAAATTGCATATAAGAAAGCAAGCAAGCAAGCAAGCAAGCTTTTGTAATTTTGTCCAGTCAGGAAAAAACATTTATTTTTTTCATTCTTGCATGTGAGATGTGCATGTGGCTTCCTGTAATTGATTTTAGAACAGATGACACTTTGTTACTGTGCCTCCACAGCCTATGCCGATATGACCTGGACTAGGTTGGATCACTTATAAATGCTTCTTCTATGAAAGCCCGTCCTTTCTGGCTATCTCTCTACATAGGACACTTGGTAAGAATGGTGCACATAATGTCCACTCATATAAATGGCATTGGTGCAGGAAAAGTTTAATGGATGGTGACTTCCACAATAAGGTACTTTTTAGAGTCATTAGCTTCTGTCCACTGACAACAAGAAGCAAAAGCACTATTGTGCCATATTTCTTCTCCTCTTCCTTTTCAGTTGGGATTTTCTTTTTAATTTTAATTTTTAAGTTTAAGAAAACATGCTTCTATTTTGCCAATATTCAGCCCATTTCATGTCCTCTTAGCATGAGTAACTTTCTTAAAATAGCAGGCCTGCTGAGGTATAAATTGTTTCACTGCTGTATATGTTATGCCAAGATGTAATTCAGTTTTGTGGCAATATCTTACCTACACAGGTCATTTCATGAAATAAAACTGGCATTCATCCAAATATCAGCTGGTGTTTTATTTTCCTTGCTAAAGAGATAAGAACAGAAAAACCTTCAAGACAATAAAAAAACATACATTCTTTAGATGCCATAGTATCTCACTCTATCTTATGCGCAATTCTCTTTTAAAATCCATATTCTTGGAAAACTCAGTTCTCCATTTTGTGATGACAGGGGTCACCCAAGTGTCATTCTTCAAATTTGTGTGAAAATCCCTTTCAAGTATTCAGGGCTCTTTTGTTTCGTCTCACTTCTTGAGAACTCATGTAGTGTAATTACTTAGCTATAGCACAGAATGTAAACAGGACATCCTTTCAGATAGGAGATCCCAGCATGTTGTAAAGTAAATGTTGTAGTTCTTGTGCTGTTCTGGAAGAAGCCCCGAGCCAAGTGCTTCACAAAAGAAGATGCAGTAGCCGGGAAGCCTGCCTGCTATTGTACGACATAAACACAACCTTTATGTTTTCTTTCTTTCTTTTTTGGAAAAAAAAAGAGACATCCTGAGTTATGACTTGTGGCTGTAGCCAGTAAGACTTATTGTTGTGTCACAGCAACCCCTGCAGGCTAAAGATCGTTCTAATTTTCCTCTGGACAAAAGTTTATGATTATGAGTTAAAAGAAGAAGTAAGCATTCAGAGCACTGCTTGTTTTCAGCTTTACAGCCTGATAGTTTTCTGTTCTTGTACAATATTTTGAAGGAGACTTTTGGCAGTTTTCTCAGCAGTGGTGCTCACTCTGTAGCATTTGCATTCTAGGGAGACCAGATCGGGAGGTTCATTTGAGGGTACTAAGTTTAAGTATCTGTTTCTCTCTCATGAAGGTATCATACCGCATTCTCATTGCTATTAATATGTTTGTGCATTTGTTCTCATTTTTAATCTATTAGCCACCTTTGGAGTCCTGGAGGCTATAAACCTGACAGAACCTGATGTAAACCTGAGTAACATTAAGTAACATACAATGATAGCTTTGCTGCAGCAGAAAGCACGTGTGCTTAGAAGAGATGGGCATCTAGTTTTGCTAACCACTGCATCTACTGCAATGCTTAGCACCATATCCTATATTGGTCTGAAGGATCTTCCACTCTCCATATTTTAAGGCATGCAATGAGTTGTAAAGGAAAAACCCAGCCACCCTGCCTTGAACAACTAGAAGTACTTTCTGCTAACCCAGAGCCACCCTTTGCATTCTCCCAAACCTAAGCATTCCAAGTCAAGACATGCACTAAAACACATTTAATTGGTACATTGTTTTTCCTCAAGTTAGAAGCAAGGTGTTAGATGTAATAATATTGCCCACAATGTGTTACATTTTGTGGTAATGACAACCACAGAAGAAACCAGAAAGATATCTCAAGGTGCTCAATTGATGGATGCTTTTACTGATAACAAAGCATTTTGGCCTATGTATCTCCTCAAACGCCTTCTTTAGGGGCTATATAAATTCATAGAAAGAGACATATAAAACTATAATATACAATACAAAATAATAACACTATATGAAATAATTGTTACGTTTGTGCATGGTCTCTGGCCTGTACATATCATATAAAAAACATTTTAAAAACACATTAAAATGCTCTTTAAAATTTCCTAAAAACAACCTAAAAGCAATCCAAAAATCTAGTTTTAAAACAATTATAATAGCAATTTCAAACACTGAATGCCATGCAGAATAATACTGTTTTGGCTTCCCACCAAACGCTTTAAAAAGATGAGGCCTACCTAACTTCCCCTGGCAGGGAGTTCCACAGTCAATGCACTGCTACACCGAAAGTCTTGTTACGTGTACCCACCAACCTAATTGCATGAGGTGATGGGACATGCAACAGAATTGCCATCCTGACTCACTGCTCTATTGCCAGGTGTAAAAGTTCAAACCTTGAAGGTTGCTGGACAGGGTATCTAAATAGCAGAATGGATTCACAATAATCGCTGCAACTCCTCCTTCTTGGCCATCAGATCTTGCTTGCTGCTGCACCTGGAAACCTGGTGGTTGACACTCACCCCCTGATTTCAGTTATACATGTACAGTCAGCTAGTTTGTACAAGATCAAGTCCTGGGTCACATAGTTCTTCTGAGTCACTGACCTGGCATCAAGCAGCAACATTTTGTGGTCTGATGGGGTTCTACTAGAGTAGCCAGGAATCTGTTAGTTGAATGGTGAACTAGAAGAAGGAATAGCCATGAGATCTCTCTCCCCTCTTCTCTTCTATTGGTTTGTTTTACCTCCACCACGATATCTCTCCTTGCCCATTATGACTGAAATTGCTTTATATACTCTGAACATATATCTAGCTGACCAGAAATGTAGAGCAAACTATCATAAAGAATACACAAATCAGTACTTAGCCAAAGCTGGCCTCATGGGATTCTATTCAACAAGTGCTTCATTTTCATATTTAGAGAGCAAACATGTTACTCTGGAAAAAGCTTCCCAAGGCCAATGTACAGTAACTTACCTTGCTCTACTCTCCACTGCATTTGGATACAGTAGGCAAAGCAGGTCTCTGTTGCACCTCAGGCTGAGGGCCACAAGGCTCGCAGCTCCGGCAGAAGCCTGGTTTAACAATACATGCAAGGGAGAGGAGCCAAATATAGACTCAGGGACTCAGGTATCCCCACTTCCAGCTTCCTCCCCAGCAACCAAGCTTACTGTACAAAAAGAAATATGTGAAAGAAGGTTAAAGGTTTTGGTTTTGTTTTGTTTTAATGTCAGCGAGATGGTCAGAAACAAAAAGTTGTTAGATAACATTCAGGTACACTTTGATGTAACTGGGCTAAAGGAAAAGAGACCTTCAGAAAACTCAAAGGATATATATAAGAGTGGAAGGAGGTCAAAATCCTCCTTTGAGCCTTTAGGGACCAAAATTTTTAATTTTAAAATTCACTCTTCCTCTTTTTTTCTTTCTTTTTTTTTTACATTATCCTCTTAACAGCAGTGTCCTTGAGAACATAATCATGTTCTTTCTTTCATGTAATAGAATGTTTTTCAGGGCTAAAATGCTTTCTTGCTGTATTTTTCTTGCTGTAGGAGCCCTGGGGGCACAGTGGTTCAATGCTGGTATTGCAGCCACAAGGTTGTGAGTTCAATTCTGCCAGGCTCCAGGTTGACTCAACCTTCCATCCTTCCGCAGATCAGTAAAATGAGTACCCAGCTTGTCAGGGGCAATTAGCTAAGCACATTGTAAACCACTTAGAGAACACTTAGGCCTTTTCCACACCCAGCTATTTAAACAGTGCAGAGCGACCTCCAACGGAGGTCTTCTGCACCGTAGAGTGGACTGGGGCGGACTACTTTTTGTAGTTCCATACCTCAGTCCACTCCGGAGTGACCGGAACTGGTCACTTGGCATGTTTTTTAAAAACCTCTTTTTAGAGGTTTTTAAAAACCACGGAGCGCTCAACCCCGTGCCGCTCCGTTGCCCGGCTCCAGAGAAGATTTGCAGGCGCACGCAAGTGCATGCCTGCAGATCTGCTGGGGGCGGGCTTCCGGCTGGCGAGCTTCTCCGGTTGGTGGAGAGCCTCCACCATCTGGAAGCCGTCATTTGGGACGCCGGAGGACTGCGGAGCAGCGAACTCGTGCTGCTCCTCGTGGCGACGGACTCAGCCGGCTGGAAAACAAAGCCAGTAAGCTCTGTTTTCGGGTGTCCCCCCCCCCACATGCAGAAAGGGCCTTAGCTGATAAGCAGTATAGAAATACACATGCTGTTGGTATTGCTATTTTGGGACAACAAAAGGCCATTATCTTTCTTTTATTACTTACTTGTACATTATCTTACTTTGTATTCCAAAAAAGAGGAACTAAGTCAAAACTAAAAATGAATGAGCAGTATAGTTAGTAATTTTACATTTGAAAAAAAGAAAAGTAGCATAGAATCATAGAGTTGGAAGGAACTGCAAGAGCCAACTAGTCCAATCCCTTGGTAGTGGGGGAAACCACCACTGAAGCATCTTGGAGAGGTGGTCATCTAGCCACTGTTCAAAAACCTCCGAGAATTATAACACTTCAAGGGGCAGTGTTAATTCATTTTAAAGGAGAAGTGTCAGAAGTCTGCTTTTGCTTTTTTTAAAAAAAAAAAAATTATACAACAGCAATTGCTCACTGCTTCTCATTGAAAGTACATGCAGGAAAGATGACCTATATCTGTTTGTCACATGATAAAGTATAAATGTCTTTGTACATAGAGGCAAGTTCTTCACAGGAATCATGTAATCAGAATCTCTGAAGTGGCCTTTGGCCCACTGGTAATGTTTAATGTCTCAGCTGCTAAATAAGCAGATGATAGTACGTTGGCCTTCCACATTAGCAGGTTTAATTTTCACAGATTTGAATATCTGTGAGTTTCTCCAACCCCTACTCCTCAACATCAGGCCCTTCTTTTCTGGGGGAACCTTCCCTCTCAGTGGCTCTGATCAGGCTGTGTAGCTTTCTAAAAACCCACCCTGGTCCTCCCTCTCCTCCACCAGCAGCTCCCTGGCCAGTTGAGGATGGTATGCAGCCTAATCTCTCGGCACCACAAACCCTCTCCTGATGCCCCCTCACACTCAAAGAAGGAGATGGACAAGAGAAAGGAATTATAGGGCCACTTTGTTGACCCACTCCCTTTCCCTCTCCTTTCCCTGACCTAGTTTGGACACCGGGTGCCCATTCTCCTCACCATGCCTTGGTCCCCTTCCCACAGACACACACACACACAATTTTGATGTTTGCAATTTTTCCACTTTCTCAGGGGCTCCTATACCCCTAGCCCTAGTGAATGTGGAGGACCAATTGTACAATCTTGTTCAAATTTATTCAGTAGTTCTTCATACTGAGTGAGATGTAGTCTCAGATAAACGGTTATAGGATTGCAGCCTTGATCAACGGGTTCTTCTTCTTTTTTCCATGGCAAAGTCATTTATGAGCAAAACTGTTTCATTGTAAACCTTAACAAATGTAAACTGAAGTTTCCATTAACTGATAATCATCAAGAAAATATCTTCCATAGAATAGCACCTTTCTGCAGAAAATGCTTCACAGGCATGTCAGGCAAACTGCAACATGCCCACCCTTTTCATGCCATCCTATAAAGATGGCTAATGGAGTGTAAATAAAATATGCAAATCACCCTCTGGAATGTGGTAAATTTTCTGAAATTCTTCATGTTGAACAAGTGAGCTAACCTTGCATTATGGTTGACTCATGTATGAATGTAGCCAAAATTATTGCTGTATTGTAATCAGTAAGACCCAGCGTGGTATATTAGCTTGATTGTTAGACTACAATGAACCCCATTTCTGCACTAGCAGAATAGCGCTATGATTCCACTTTCAATATCCTATGGAATCCTGGGGTTTGCAGTTTAGGGAGGGGCCGACTGGCCTCTCCCTAAACAGCAAACCCCAGGATTCCATAGGATGTTGAAAGTGGAATCATAGTGCTATAACAGGCTAGTGCGGAAATGGCCCAGGTTTTGAATCCCTGCTTGGCCCTGGAAACCCACAGGGTGACTTTGGGCAAGTCACAGTCTCTCAGCCTTAGGGAAGCTAAAGGCAATCTCTCCACCCGCCAAATCTTACTAAGAAAACGCCACGGTAAGTTTGCTTTAGGATCAGAAATGACTTGAAGGCACACAACAACAACAATTATAATCAGTAATATAGGCCTGCGATCTCTGTACTGTGCTTAATGACCAGTAACAGCAGAGGACAAGATTGGGCCAAAGATGGGTAAGCCATCTGCTGTCTGACTCACTTTTGCACGTTTCTACCTATAATTCCATTTTTCAAATGGAATTTTTTTATTTCTTTATATATATTCTTTTTCAATTGAATTTATCTCTATACAGAATGCATTTTTTTTTTAAAAAATCAAAATATGGGTATTGGTTTATATATAAATGTGTATTTTCTCTTAAAATATTTATTCGGTTTACTAGATTATTTTTATTATATTTTATATTACTAAATATTTTCAGAGTGATTTAAAATAGAACACAAATGAAAAACCAAAATCCAGATACATCAAATACAAAATAATTTCATGACAAAATTGTCAGTTTAAATTGAGGCAAGGAAGATGGAGATTGAATTACGACCTCTTTAAAACACGGCATGGCAACAGACATGTACAAATGTGCACCTTTGATCAAAATAGCTACTCTATTATATGTTGTTTTTGGAAAGTGCTTGGTCAATAAATATTTTGCAGTATGAAAATAATGCAAACCTTTTTTTAAAAAAATTAAAAGATATGAAATGCTTTAAATTACTCCACATTAACACAGAAAAACAGCAAATGCCACCAACTGGTGAAGTCCTGCATAAACAGGCATGGTTTCAGTAGGCATTTAACCCTTTGTACAGTCTCTGCCATCAGACCATGTGGAGGAGAATGTTCCAGAACTGCCACTGAGAAGGGTCTCTTTTGCAATGCCACATGATGGCTGGGAAACAATCAAAAAGGCCTCTTTCAATGATGTCAGTAGTCAGCTGGGCAGGTATAAAGAAGTTAGTCTATAAGATAGTCTCATTCTGTGGCATTTAGAACTTTGTATGTCAGGAATTAAAAACTGAATGTGGCTCAGTAGTTAACAGGCACGCCGTACAGTACTTTCAACAAAGAAATAATGCCTATGCCATCATATTTCCATTTTCTTTGCATAGTTGTGAAAGGTGGACAAGAAACCTGGTAGGAAGAAAATCAATTCATTTGAAATGTGGCAATGGAAAAGGGTTCTGTAGATGCCATGGACTGCCAAAAGGACAAATAAACGAGTCCTAGATAGGGACGGGATGAATCCAGAATTTTCCGAATCCCTGGAAGGTTCTGGGAATCCATGAATCTCACGAATCTCAAATCTTTCAAATCCTTTTTTAAAAAAGGATTTTAAAAACCCTTTTTAAAAGGGTTTAAAAAGCAAGAGAAAGAAGGATAATCTTGGGCAAGACACGCTCTCTCAGCCTTAGCAAAAGCCTAGGCAACGGCAAACCTGCCTCTGAAGAAATCTGGCCAGGACAATTGTCATAGTTTTGCCTCAAGATCTCCTCAGATTGAAAATGACATGAAGGCCCTTCTACATGGGCAGGAAAATGTGGATTAATCCCACATTTTCCTGCCTGTGTAAACAGGACCACATATTACAGTATAGAGATAATCCAGGTCAAAACTAGCTTTTCTTTATGTAACTCCTTCTGGCATCGTGGGGTTTGTAGTTTGATGATGTGCCAGCACACTTTGGTAGAGAAGGCTGTGACACCTTGTAAAACTACAAACCCCAGAATTGTGTATGAAACAGCTTTGCAAGGGAACTGTGCAAAGAAATGTTCAAGAAGACTGTACCTTCCAGTCAAGTCTCAAGTCCTGCCACAAGAAAGGCACTTAAAACACACAAACAAACAAACAAACAAACAACCTCTAGTCCAATCTCAATTCTGGACACTGCAGTCTCAAGAGTCAAGTCTCAAGTCCTGCAACAAAGAAAGCACTTAAACACACACACACACACACACACATACACACAAACAAGCCTCTAGTCCAGTCAGTTCTCTACCCTCAAGTCCTGCAAGGCCTGTCTCCACAATTCCCAATCCCTACCCTCCAGTCTCAAATCAAAAAATAATACAGATTAATGCATGCTCAATAAATGATTCTGGAGGCAGTTACTGTTCACCTTGTTTGTTGTAGGCAACACACACTCCTCCTATAGAATCAGTCAGAGTAGAATCCCATTCTTTCCCAGCTCAAGTTTTTTGACATTCATTGTTTACCACAGACATGCTGCTGCGACACAAGACCAAAAGTCTATGTTTCTCCAGCTCTCCTTTGCAACCCTTCCAATGACAAAGCTGCTTATAAACTTGCAGCTAGACAGAGGAAAAAGAGGAAAAGGGGTTGAGAAGCATAAAAAGATTTTCTAAAAGGGAGGTTCAAAACGGGTTAACTGAAGTATTCATGTATTCAAGACACAGAAACTAAGGTCCTTTCCGCACCTTACCTGTTCGCGGAGGTGGGAGGCAGCGCTCGCGCGAGCAGCCTCTTGTGCGAGGCGCTCACTTCCCTGCTCCTTCGTCACCGCAGCTGGCTTGCCGGTTGAGCGAACGCCCCGCCCCGCCCCGCCCCGCCCCTTCCGCAGTGCAGCCTGGGAGCTGTAGGCTGCGCTGGGGCAGGAAGCACGACTGGCCCGGCTCCAGAGGCTCCGCAGGGCAGGTACGTGCGCGCGGGGCCTCAGAGCAACGTGCGACCGTGTAGCATTTTTGGCTTTAAGCCAAAAATAAAAAAATGTGTGCGCGGTCCGAGTTAGGCTCTTAAGCGTCGCGTAAATGTGAGTGCGTCGTGTGGACTGCTCCTCACATTTATGCGACGCTCAAGAGGCCCTTTAGCTTAAAAAAAGCCATGCAAAAAGGGCCTCGGAGAGGAAGTGGCATCATGACAATCTTAGTCCCAGAACTGACCAAAGAAAGCTGGTGAAAGGGAAAGTATGGCTGGCATGGCTTGCATGGAATCCCTGAACCCCTTTTTTGCAGTCTTTGGAACCCCCTGGGACATTCCCACAAGCTCCTAGACCCCCACACAAACTCAATTTTGCTTTTCTGTCCCTCACCTCCCAATCCCTATCCCAAAATTACCTTATAGAGGGAGGCAGCAGCAGGGAGAGGCAGCACTAGAGGCACAGGCAGCAGGAGGGAGAAATGGCGGCCTCCAGTGCGTGCAAGGCTTTACGCCGGTCTGCTGGCCAATCACCCATGCCCATGTTGGGTGGGGTAAAATGTGAGGAGTGGGATTCCATCCTGGTCCTGAGTTTTCAGGCGTCCCGGTCTCCCAAGTCTTCAGGTGTCTCGGTGTCCCAGGTTTTCAGGCGTCCTGGTCTCCAACAAACTTTTTGAGTGGCGGATTCAAAAGATTCCATTTGCCTATTTTGGCACAGGGATTCAGATTCCCAAATCTCAAATCCCTGCCAAAGATTTGAGGATTCGAGCATTCGACGATTTGGTTGGCCCATCTCTAGTCCTAGAGCAAATCGTGCCTGAACTCTTCCTAGAAGCCAAGATGAGTAAACTGAGACAGTCGTACTTTGGACATATCATGAGAAGATATGACTTGCTAGAAAAGACAATAATGCTTGATAAGGTAGAAGGCCAACATGGTGTAGTGGTTTGAGCATTGGACGACAAACCTGAAGACCAGGGTTCAAGTCCCAGCTTAGCCATGGAAACCCACTGGGTGACCTTGGGCATGTCACATACTCTCAGCCCACATCAAACACCATGATAGGTTCACCTTAGGATTGCCATAAAATGGAAATGACTTGAAGGCACACACACCACCACCACCAACGGTAGAAAACAGTAGGAAAAGAGGAAGACTGACTTACAGATGGATAGACTCAGTCAATGAGGCCATGGCCCTGAATCTGCAAGACATGAGCAGGGCTACTGATGATAGGGTAACTTGGAGGTGTCTCATTTATAGGGTTGCCATAAGTCAAAGTCCACTTGATGGCAGTTAAAAACAAAACATACTGATCTACTGTGTACCTCAACTTCTGCATTCTGCACTAGCTACCATTCCCAAACTAGGCAGTTCCACACAATGTCTATTACAGAAATATAATTTGGAGGATACCAGTTCACTGCTGTTTTTATCCAGTGGTGGGCATAGTTGGTGCACCAGCCACAGCTTCCAGTAATGGAGATAAGTTTAGGAGATCACCCCAAATTAGATGACTGTTCCTTCATGAGGAGCAAACAGGAAGCAGGCTGGGAAAGCAAAAGGGAAAAAAGAACTGAATGCATCAGGAAGAAAATAAACCCCACATTAATGACATATAAGTAATGTATTCAAGCAGGGGGCGGGCAGAGAGAGAGAAGTGATAGAGAAATGCGACTATCAAATAGACACGAGGATGCATAACGGTCACAGTGATATCATTTGTATATATCAGATCTCCTTCTTCTAATGTACTTTAAGTGGGTTTGATTTTCTCTATCCTGTATTTGGCCCTTTCCTTCCTTCAAGGGAAGTACCACCTCAAGCAGGACAGCTAAATATCTCTGCGTGAAAAATGAATATTTTCATGTGTTTAAACTTCTGAGATCTGTATCATATATAACATTGGGTGAAATGGGAAATCGAGTTAAGTTCCAATCTATACAATCCTCTGAAAGCTGCTCATTTCATACAAAAGTATACAAAGATCAAAACTCTTAGGCACCTAATCTCTGTTTTGAGGGCAAGACAGTGCAGGAGGGGCTTCTTACAGACAGGGAAGAGATAGAGAAGGGGGCAAGAATTCTGTTTGCCCTTTGCTCTTTGTCCTAAGGGTTACCAATGGCATTCCAATCTCTTGATGTATTGAGGTATACACCATTAATACAAACCATCAAGCAATATGTATCAATAGGCCTTCTTGTATAACTAAACGAAATTAAAGATGACTGCCCACTAGCTGATCTCATAAGTACTCTTCTTGTACATTGCAACAATGGCAGCAGAAAGAAGATTGGGAACCCCAATTGAAGATTAATTTGCCCCTTTGCTCCTCTTTTGGAAGACATCCAAAGGTTGCTGCATCGTGATATCCTTTCACTTTGAAAACTGTTAGTTTAGAGGCCTAATTATTCCATCCCTCTGTAATTGTGATTCATTGATGAATAAATAAAGCATTTGAATGGGAATTAAAGGTAATTAAAAGGTCTGTTTTATGATCAAGCCTGAGGAGATATAGTTAAGCAATAAAAAGAAGTCACTGTAATTCAAGCTGTATTCTCAGAGTTAAGGAACCACTCAAAGAATATGCTTGTAAAAAGGGCTGGTCAGTCACTCTGAGGTGGTGACTCTCCACCTTTGATCCTCCAGAAGCCTCAGCCAGCATGGCCAGATATCGGGGATTATGGAAGTTAAAGTTCAAAACAGTTGAGTACTCAGTGTTGAAAATCACTGCACTACAGCATCTTCTAATGACATATGGTGCAAGAAATGTTCTCTGAGATAGATACGTCATCATTAGTCTGAGGCCATTTCCACACTAGATTGTTATAGTGCTATTATTTCACTTTCAACATCCTATGGAATCCTGGCATTTGCAGTTTAGGAAGAGGCCTTTGAGGCCCCTCCTTAAACTGCAAACCTCAGGATTCCATAGGATGTAGAAAGTGGAATAATAGCACTATAATAATCTTGTGCGGAAATGGCCTGAATTAGTCTAGAAGAGTAAGATGAGGAGTTTTCAGCAGGGTGGAACCCTCAGCAGTTTTCATACAATGAAAAGGATTTAAAATGGTGTTAGAATGAAGCGAGCTTAGTACGGTCAACTCTATGTACTGAGGGCATAATATGAATAATTAACACACCATCCTGTGATTTAAAGCCAAACATTTAGATGCAAACAAGCACTTTCCTTAACTATTAAGCGCATTTAAGAAACAGAACAGATTGCATCTTAAAAAAACGATTGTGGAATTTCTCTCCTTTCAGGGTTCCTGAAGAGAGGCATCTGTCACAGCTACTTTCAATGTAGACCAGGTTATCTTGCTTTAGGGCCTGCGACTGGCCTATCTGACCTTTAGAATAAATTTCAGCTCTACTAATATTTTTGTTCTTTGAAAGGCATAAAAAAAGTGCCAGACTCACTTTCTTCTCCCCCTCCTCAGAGGTTACCCAGGGTTTCTTGGGGGAGAAAATGCTTTCAGACATCACAAAGCTGTCCTAGAACAGCTCCATGGTAACTCAGAAGGTAAGTTCTTTAGGCCAGTTTTATGGCTTCTGTCACTAACTGAAGATCCATCTCCAAGGGCACTGCCTTCTCTCTACCATATCAATCTGTAGCCTCTAGAGCTCAGAAAAACAAAATAATACTAATAAAAAAAAATTCCCCATCTGTCACATAGTAGATGGTGACGTGAGAGCAGAAGGATGTTTCAACACAGGACTGTAGTAACACCTTCCTGAATATACCCTGTTTAATTACCTTAATGATGGAGTGACAGTGCTTCCCATAGAAAGAATGGCACAAGGACACCTATATGGCTAAAGGTACACGTGAGCTACACAAATAGCAATAGCATGTATTTATTTATTTATATGATTTATCCCTTGTCTTTCTCCCACAAATGGGACTTGTGGTGGCTTACAATGAAACTATACCAGTGTAAGCCTACAAAACTTTTTTTTATGTTTTCACACATTTGAAATGTTTTCTGTGGAGGCATTGAGGCAAAAATTTCCCGGAAAAAAAAAATTAAAATGAATTAGTCAGGGGTTTTAGGAGCTTTGGAGGACTGGGGGTGGGGTCTTTGGGATCACAAAAGAGGTGTTCAGGGGCTGCATGCAGTTCATGGGCCGCAGTGTGCCAACCCTGATGTACTGCTTCCCACCATTACGTTTCTGAAAAGTCAAAAGGATGGACCATACCTCACGCATAGAGACCACATTACTGCAATGTAGTGCTTTGCCAGGTGCAGAGACAAATCTCAAGGTGAATAACACTGGATAAGAAAATCTGGGTTTTGTATGTGAGGTAGTTTTAAAGGCTGGGCACTCATCTCTATCTATTTCCAGCCAACCTCAAGATGCTTGTGTTTCTCACAGAGATTTTGTGTAAGTGTTGTGCTTCTGCAATATAGAGGTAGTAAAAAGCTAGGAGTGAGAAGAAAATGTTGATGAGCACAGGCACTTTGGCCTCAGTGCAGTTTGGAGCAAGACAGAGAGGGCACTGTCAGAGTTACACCTCATGAGTTTTACTGTTATACACGCCTTGGAAGCAGCGGTGTCGGGCCTGAAAAATACTACCAGAAGTCTAATGGTGAGACTTCCTCAAACTTCAGTAGTGACATGGAGCCTGGAAAAGCTCTCCACTTGTTATGTGTGCTCGAGAAGCACTGAGAAGGCTTCTGAGAAGCCTTCTCAGAAAATACCTCAACACCCCAGGGAAGAAGGACTAGTCAGAATGGTGTCAACTTCTACAGCAACTAGGCACATTTTTTTCTCCTCATCAGACACAGAAAAATGCTTTCTTCTCACTTTGGCTTGCCATATTACTTGGTTGACTGGGCTTTACCCAAATTCTGGACTGATGTTACCTCCTTTTACAGTTGGCTGACAGAGAAGCAGTCCTACTACCTCCTAACCCTTGCCTATTCTGCTTCTGTGACATCAAAAGCACCTATCTGCCAATAAATCACATGGAACCATCCCATGGTCTCAGGAGCTGGCCCCGAAATCTTAGCGAGTGGGACCTGCCAATTATGCAGATAATGCTACGGTAGAAGGACCAGTGAGCCAGCATCGGTATAAAGCAGTTTCCTATGTTTTAGATTAGGACTGAGCTACGTTAAGATACAGTAAAAGAGCAATATGACTGATTGATTGATTGTTTAATCCATCAGCCTGATTATTTTCAATTTCATTTTTTTGAGCTTCTTCACATAAGATATCTGTCATGTCTTCATCAAGGAAATAATCTCTGTCATATCTCTATTATTTTTGTCACCATTTGTACTCAGTGGGTCTCAAGAATCAGAAGCAGTGTTTAGAATGCCAAAGTACTTTTCAATGGGTGACCCTTTGAAGATTATACGCCAGACAGTGAAGAACTCCACAGAGTAGAACTTGAAGGAAGTATAGCAACCAATACATCTCTACAACCAATCACATAGCAACCTTGCCCTATAAAAGGACATCAGCAACTCCAAACACACATACACACGCACACACACACACACGAATGGCTTGACATTGGAACTGTGAAAATAACAGCTTATTATCCCATTTACTCCCTCTCCAAGATAACACTCAAAAGTAATATACACAGCATAAGATGACTACTCTGCCCTCATTATAGCTCAAAAAGAGTGTTTTGTGGGAGCAGGGCTTCACCTGAACAAGACAATTTTTCCCATTCTTTTCTTGCAAAGTAGTAGATTTTTAATTATAACCACCAGAATCGTATATCACCTGTTGTTTAACATAGCTTAATTTAAACTTAGCTCAATAGCAAAGGCTCTAAGAAACTCTGTTAATGAATTGTGAACAATATGTATCAAGACACTGGGAAGAGTGCCCACTGATGCACAATGCATAGCAGTGCACAATGCACATTGGGCATTTTGCTGACTTTGCTACATCGTGGTGTAACAACAGCTCTTTACCAGATACTGATGTCATGAAACTGTCCAGTTCTAATTCCCACATATGTAAGGCCGCCTATGGAGATGCAACCCTGATACAGGATTCCAGTAAACTTAGGCCATTTCCGCACTAGGCTGGTGTGGAAATTGCCTTATTTAACATCATTTTTCTTGATTTTTTTTAAATGCTCTAAGATTTTATCAATAACTTTTGGTTACAAATGATGACATTTTAACATACCTTTGTCACCTCAATTTTTTCACCACTGGACTGCTATACACCCACCACTGAAATGTGAGTTGCCTTTTAGCCATATGCAAAACATCTATTCTTTGATAAACAATATTGCTTCTTTGGACCAAGGTGATAATACAAGCTAATCTTTAGGCAACAGATGTGGTTTTGACCAACTGTATTGGGACACTTGGCAAAGATCAAGTTCACAATCAGTTCAGCATCTGAGCCATATGCTATCTGAGGATTACAATGTATCCGGCAAGGCAAAAAGATAAGTCTAGCAATCTGAAGGGCTTGTTCCATTTATTTAATTGCCTTCTATGAAAATGAATTAATACATTCATTGACAATTAATAGGATGGAGGGAATAGGATTACATCACATTCCAAATTTGTTTTATTTCCTTTAACTAATTGAGAAAAGGTAAATTATAAAAAAAGTACATATTTAGGGTCTACTGCAGGAAGAGGTCATAAGGGACTTTTCCTGATAAACAACCATGTCTATCAGGTAAATATTAGGTCATTTGCTCATCAAGAATGCTTTGTACATCTAGGAAGATCACAAACATTGTGATAGAGAAGAAGTCCACTATGTTTTCACATGAAAAAGGGAATAGGAACAGTTCAGCAACAGCACTAATAATGGTGGCTCTAAAATATTTATGTATTCAGTAACAGTTATGTATAAGAAAATTCAATGGTATGAACAAACCAGTGATGGGAACGGGCATAATAGCTTGTTTGTTTTTCCCCATTAGAATCAACACTGCATAAGTGAATTAGAGAGATGATACTGTTGTTGTTGTGTGCCTTCAAGCAGTTTCTAACTTATGGTAACCTTAAGGCGGCCCTATCACAAGGTTTTCTTGCCAAGATTTGTTCAGAAAGGAGTTGCCTTTGTCTTCCTCTGAGGCTGCAAGACTGTGACTTGCCCAAAATCACCCAGGGGGTTTCCATGGCTGAGTGGGGATTCAGATTCAGATCCTCCAGAGCTGTAGTCCAACTCTCAAAGCACTACACAATGCTGAATCTCCATATTGATTAAAAGTCCTCCAATTCAGAGAAAAGTAGAAGCACTTCAATCCCATTGAAATAAATTGGGCACACACATTGTAGGGTAGGTCTGGCTTGCTATACATTATATCAGAAAATCATATAGGTTTCCTTTGTCACTTACCAGTGTTGTCTGAGAAACTTATTAGCAACTTAGCAACTTATTCTGGGCTGGCAAGATATGTTAGCTACAGGTCTGACTGCTTTCAAATACAATGACTCACACCTAGACATTCTCTGGTACCCACTGCATATACATGATTAAAAGTTGCTAACTTGCCAGATATTTTATGAGTACATATTGAGCTAGAATATTGTCCTTTGGCCACCTCTTCTTTACCTGACCTGACAGGCTATGCTCTCCAGTCATGGTATACATTTCAGAGGTGGGTGAAGCCAGAATCTAAGATGGCCAAGGCATGAGCCCAATTCATTGCAGATGTGATTTGCCTTCAGTCAGAAAACAATCAAAGAAATAAAAGGGTGTTTGCATCCAAATATCCTTTTTCCTCCTCACATGCAAGGTTCATTCCATTACCTTTGTAGCTGACAAAAACAATATGAAGAACTCAGAGCAGGGCTATAGGGAGGAAGGCAGGGTTAGGGAGAGGAGAAGTATGCTAGGTAGAATTCTGGATTGGTCATATTTGGTCATATTTGGCCCATAGGCTAGACCTTAGACACCATTGCCTTCAAACTTCATCTGTGAGGTGAAAAACACATTTGATAAGATAGACAACAAGTCCTGCCAGCTCCTACAGAGACCTGATGTTGGAAGTTTGGACACTTGTTTATCTTTTCTCTCTGTAGATGCAAAACTTAAGCATCCCGCACAGTATACTGCTTAAGACACAGGCTCATTTTTAATTTTGTCAAGATTTCCATTGACTTTTCTGGCCCTTTTTAAGAGACAGATGAGATTATGGTCATGATCTGCTATAGCTGTCTGCATGGTGTCTCCACATCCATACACTAAAATGTCATCTGAGATGACACTTATCCCTGTGAGGCCTGCCAACGCATCCCGTTGGCGGCATTGATACTCTGCCACTGGTTTTATTCCAAAAGGCATCCTCAGCCATCTGTAACAGCCTTCTGGGATCCAAAAAAGTAGTAAAATAGATGCCTTCTTCATTTAATAAAACTTGCCAGTATCCGTCGTTTGCATCCAGCATAGAAAATATTGTTTGCCTAAGCAAGACCAAATAAGATTTCTTCAGTATCGGGCATTTAATAGTGAGCCCTCAGTAATGCCTTGTTTGACTTGCTTGGGTCTATGTAAACATGAAGCTTTCCAGTTTTTCTCTGTGGCTACTGTTGTAGGTTCTGTCAGTTTGAGAACCGTGCCATTCTTTTTCTCTCTCTCTCTTTTTACTTCTACAGTCTCTTCTCTCGATGTTATGCAAACTCTATGTACTCACTGTCTGTCCAGAAGTTGTACTGTCTGGATTGTTTAATCTGCCATGACATTCAGTAGGCCTGGAAAACATGCGAGTTGTTCAAAGACATTACTGTAAACTTTCAGAGTTTGTGTGCTTTGATATGCCATATTGTGTCTGTCCCTAAGCAAGTTTTCTCTACCTTCTGCACTGATAGAATGGGTGATCTGTGAGGTGTTGTATGTGTTCGCTAGAACTGCTGGCTTAAAGGAGAGGCTTCTGACGGGAATTTGCAACTTGAAATGTGAGTGGGTATCTTTTCCCTTAGCTTTTTGTGTGAGGTATGTACACCCTATCTGTGTGAGGAATAAGGATAGTGATATCACTATTTCCCCTTGGTTTTCTTTAGAGATAATTTTACTTCTCTGTCTTTAATAACATTGAGAAAGATCTTATATTCCTTTTACAGATGCCCCACTACTTGGCATTCAATTTCTTGCTTCAGCCAGAAATTCAACATTTATTTATAAGGTGCCAACAGAAGTGTAACCAGCCAGCCTGCTGTCTTAGAATGTGAGATTTTGGTGTCATGAAGACAGCAGATATCACTGTCTTAACTGCTGTATAGATCAGTATTAGTATTTACCTGTGTGGCCTTCCTCTTCTTTGAGTGTTTGCAAACTCTGGCATAATTACTTCTCCTTCCCTGTCTTCATTATATGATGCCAGTACTGGACATTTGCCAGAAATGTCTTTTGCCACAGTATCTTTAGCTCTCATTGTGAGACAGGCTCATTTTACCACAGCTCTGTATAATGGCATTTATTTTTGGTAATATAATGTGTGCTTTCTGCTTCTGGTGGGTGTGTTGCTTGTGTCTAAGCTCATTCACTGGCTTAGTACATAATGCAGTCTTGCTGAACACACTCATCTCAGTTCCTTTGTCTTTATACCCTACTAGTGTATATCCCTGGTGTTGCCTGCGATTTTATTTTCTCATAGGTAATACTTGTTAGAAAAATTTGAGATCCTGTGTCTCTAATTCCCCAAATTATCCTGTCTAGTACCTGTAACTTTTTTCCATATTCCCCAATCCAATCTGTATTCAGAGTTGTTAACCTACAGAGGTTGGGTTCCTGAGGGAAACCACTGCCCTCCTCCTTGGTGCTAAGCCTCATCTCCATAGCAACTGGCCTACTCAAGACAGACAGAGGCCCAAGAGCTCTCCAGCTGAGAATTCTAAAGACCCCTCCCTAAACTGCCAACCCCAGGATTTCATAGAATCTTCTTGGGTAGCTAATCGCATGAGGTCTTCACCTGACACAGGCAAACAAACTTTGACTTTTATATATTAGATTACGAATGCATGTTTAATAAAATCTGATAAAATATCAGATGCATATGAACCTACCATTTCGCACAGCCTGAAAACTTAATGGTGTATGTGTCCAACACAGTCTGACTGCTTTTACTCAAGACACTAAATTTATATAGGATGGTTGGCATTCAGTTAGTGGGCTACAATGGCATAAATTAAAGTTGTACCACCATAGCTCTCTCTTTTTTTGTTGTAGTTCTTATTGTTGTTACAAATATCAGAATTCTGTTCTGTTCCCTGAGAATAACAGCCCTAATGCTACCCTCAGGAATCTCTCAAGGATCCTGGGAGGTCCCTGAGGGTGCATGTCTCATTGCATCCAGCTAAAGGAAAATAGATGGATACATTTCTTTTCTTCCCCTCACTCTCCACTAACACAGAAAAGGCTGCTTGAAGCAGGCGAGGTTGCCACACCGAAAAAATGGTTTTAGAGGTTGCATGTATCATGGCTACATGCCAGAGACATGTCTCCTGACTATCTTCTGAAGATCTTGGCGAACGATTCTTGTAGCTTCAAAATGATTTTGCAAAATTTCTAATTCTAATAATTTGGATATAATATCACTTACCTGTTATATGCCTGTTTATGGTGTATCAAACTGGAGCAGATGGTTGATTCACCACTCCAAAGGCATGGCAAATCTAATCTGAACTTCAGCACCCTCCTCCTGCAGCTGTTCTGAATTCTGTGGGTGTTAGACCCTAATTCAACCATAGCAGAGCTTCCATTCAGCTCACAACAGCATTAAAATCCAGATGGCATTTACTGTCATTCAGTGGCAGAGCTACTGACCACTCCAGATACTGCTCAAGCTCACTATTCCCATTCTATCTCACATAACAGCATTGAAACCATAACTTTTCTTTTTTTTTCTTTTTTGTTACATTCAGCCTTGTTTCAGCCTTGTCCCATTGTGCTCTGAAAAACATCCTTATTGAAACATTGCCTATCACACCCATACGTAGTTCCAGGAACTGAAATAAAAGCTGGCTGCCACTGCCAAAAATATCTGCCTAACCCACTTTTAATGAATGCTGCTTAGACACTTGTCTTAGAAAAGTACTTTCACTTCTGACACCATGTTTTAATACTGCCCTGATTATTCAAGAAAATGTGGTGGACTTGTTACAACTACATGGGTTTTACTGAGTCTGCTTGAGACAGCTTGCTGGCTGCTATTCAGATTCCTCCCTCAGTTCTCTGAGCTTTATAACCTGGAGCTCCATATCTAGTTCCTATCGTAGAAGTCACCTAGGAGCTTCGATCAAGCCCCACCACTTGGCTGGGAGCTGTGTCTACTTTAAGAGAAAGTTTTTTCTTTTTGTGGTTGATCCTTATTCACGTTGCTTATTCCTTTATTTTCATTTTATAGTAGTCTGATTTGTCTTGATCTTTTGAAAGCCTCAGCCGAGTGTCTTTTTTAAAAAAGATGCAAGCTGCAGTCTGCTAGTTTGAGTACAACATGCACCAATAATCTTACTCCCCTGCCAGTCACCATTCTGTGGAAGACCCAGTCCAGCATCTGTAAACAGCAAGGCCTCAGTCCTAAACACATCTTACTGTGAAGTAGGCTCCAGTGAACACAGTGGGACTTTCATGTAAGTAAACAACAGTGTACCTTTGCAGTATGACTTTGTTTCCTAAAATTGAGAACAATGGGGAAATGTCTTTGTCTTTTTCCTTCCTTATGAACACCATCTGCCTTTAATGCTGTTTGTGCTATTTTATTGCATGTATGAATGCTATTGGTTTTGTGGGTGATGATAGATATCTATTATTTAAATGCACATTTTAAAAATTATGTAGGAACATAGGCTAGCTACCTAGAAAAATAAAGTGTTGCAACAGTGGTAAAAGTAATGAAAAGGTACCTAAGAGCTGATTATTAGTCAGACAATGTACAATGCTATGATGAGGCATGTAGGGTCATTTCTCAGTTAAATGGCACAAAATAGGGATTATACTACATGCAACCCAAGAGACAGGCATATATTTTCTCCCAGTCATCTTTTGTACAGTTCTTCCTTCCTTTTGAACAAGCTAGTTCCTCAAAGTAGCTTGGAGGATTCTTTATTTATAGGCCTGCTAGTTCGGGGCCCACAAACCCATTCATCATGTTCCTGCCTTCTGCCATCTGTTGTAAATGAATAAACCAGCCTGCAACTTTCTCAAGTATCTGTGTTTGCTATTATGTAGATTAATGTAAAATGGGGGGGGGGGATAAATCTATCGAGTATGCTGCCTATATGCCTAATGAACCTGCCTCAAAATTCATCACTTAGCATGCAGTAAATGAAAATAAGTCTCCAGTAATGCAAGAAAAACGTCACACTATCGTTTACTAACAACTGTATCAATTTGTTAACCTAATTAGCTGCCAAAAATGGGTTTATTAACTGACTCACAATATCACTTGCAATCATTGAAATGAGTTTCAGAATTTTAATTCAAACATATAATTTTGTCATATTGATCCTTGGAGAAATAATACAATGGTAGCATTTAAAAATTTGTAAAAATTATGTGATAAATTCAGAGGCAATACTTGGTTACACACGGTTGACCCTTCTTTCTTCCTTCTCTAGCAAGCTGTTGGAATTCCAAATTCATCTACCAAATGTACCGATTTCTTTGGTCTCCCCTCTACTGCATGAGGAACATGAGACCTGCCTTCTGAGTGAAGCCCTTCTAATATAACATCTTGTTTTCCACAAGGTCTAGTCTGATGTTTCTCTGAAACTCACAAGTAAAACCTGACCAATATAGCAACCCTCTGTTAATTCTTTCAGTCAAAGACATACTGCCTCTGAATGCTGAGTTTCCATTCTTTGTTCTTATAGCAAATAACTGTAGGTCCCATTTGTTCTGCACAAGATTGCTCAACATTTCTTTAAAAAGTCATGCGAGGTCAGACCACATCTGAAATAGCATTATAGTAAGACTTAAACCTACTAATTTCCCTTGAAAAGCAGTTGTTTCCTTTTATTTTTAACATCTCGGCTATGCTTAGCTTTGACATTTGTTTCCTCATTTGCTTACTAACGCCTTCAGGTATGTCAGGGTTTCTCCATTTTTTCTTCTCAACAATCCTGTAAGGTTGTAGTTTAGGAGAGATAATGATTAGGCCAAGGCAAGTAGGTGCACATAACAGCTAGGTGGAGATTTAAAGCCATGTCACCCATGTTTAAGTATATACTATGTCTAGAATCTCAAATGCATCACCCACAACTAACACCTACCCACAGTGTCCTTCCCTGGTGCCCATAAAGCTCCCCACATGCCACTGACCCTTTGTCTCTTGTCTTTGGTTGCTCTGAAGTGAGTAGAGCCACGTTTCTTCAGTCTTTACCAACTCTTCTGTCCAATGGGAATTACCTCTCTGACCTACCAGAACAAAGAGGGAAGGAACAAAACCAACCAGCAACTAGATATCATGATGGCTGTAAAACAGTATGAAAGACTCAAGTCTCAATTATTAGGCATTCTGGCTCTGCCCTCCTTACCTTCCATTCTGTTTAATCAGGTGTGCCAGAGAGGTTTCCCACTTGTTTGTACTATACATTACCATGGCTCAATAGGAAGTCCACTTTTAACCGTCTCTGACCAAACAGAAGGAAGGGAAAGTGGGGCATTGCTAGAATATCTATGAATGGAAATGATGGTGTTTCCTCACTGCTGAACTACTTCCTGCTGCTTCCTACAGCAGGACAGAGTTGGGATCTCTACAGGGAAACAAATTTACTTTCCTGGGGAGGGGAGGGAAGGGAAGCTATGTTCCAGAACTGTAGTTGTTGGGAGAGAAATGGAGAGAAGAATCAAAGAAGTGACTCGAGATTTAACTTAGCAATAAGTCCATGGGCTGAAATTAAGGCCTTTCCCGCACAAGGGCAATACATCGCACTGGCATCATATTCTTGCTGTTACATATGCATGTTAATCCGGTTACTATCAGTGTTTCCTCTGCGGATTCGCAAGGCTTGAGCTCTGAAGCGCAGTTACTATCGACGTAAAACCAATGTATTGTAAAACCAGAAAAACTCCAATGTAAAGCACAAAAACCAGTCTGGCTGTGTTTCTGACAACATGCGGACAGTGTACATGCAGAGGTGGTTCTCTGTGGGCGTTCCCAACTTTCCCTGGCAGCATTTCTGTCCGCTCCTGTCTCTGCCAGTCAAACACAGGGTGGGCGCTGGAATACAATGAAATACATTGGGATCCTCAGGATAGTTGCTTTTCAATTTCTGTCTATCTAGACCAGAGCTTTCCAAACTTTTCATGTTGGTCACACACTTTTTAGACATGCATCATTTTGCAACACAGTAATTTTACTAGCAATTTTACTAGCGAACCAGAGGTGGGGGCTTGTCTTCCATGAGAATGAACTAAAGTACCTCCGCTGACATGTAGCAACGGGTTGTTTTTTTTAAAAAAAATTGAACAATCAGAGGCAGTGGTGTGGAGCAAGGGAGGGGGTGGGAGGAGGATGAGAGTTTCACAAGAATTGATGGAGTGGAAGCAGCAAACTATTTTCACTGCATTACTTCAACAGAAACTGGAGGGCATGCAGATAACAATCTGGTAAAATCGGAGTAAGTCGGTTTAAAAAACACTGCTCAAAACATGCGGTGAAGTGTTCCCCCATTCTGGTGCGGAAATGGCCCAAGTCAGAAGTTGTGTCCTTTTAACAATGCACTTTCCTTTTCATGCTGTAAGTGGTTCAAGGGTACAGCAAGGCCTTCTTCTTTTCTTACCTCAGCTAGGTTTTCCCCGTCCTCCCCCCATCCCAGTCTTTGCAGGTCCAATGGTTGGGTCCAATGAACCCCAAAGAGGAGTGAAGAAAGGATCTTCTTGAACATCTATCATAGCTATAAGATAAAGACTCCTTCCTGCTTGCTTATGTACAGACCTTTGTATTACAATATCTTAGCGGCTTGCCTTTTCATTTTGGGTTAATTGCTTAACTGGATTGCCATCCATACTAACAAAACGTGGAGGAAATTGTAAGAGAGGAAAAGTAATTAACTGTGTACAAGCGCATCTTCTAAGTCCATCCCCATTTCTGCTGTCATGAGAACTAAAAGTCAGTTTGTGATAAGGGGGCTGTACACTTTCTGACACCCCACAATTCCATCTCTGACTTTAGGGGTGCAACATGAAAAATAAGAAGTTTATTTATTTGGTTGAGAATGCAGGTTTTTGCATTTTTTGTAGCTCCTCTAAGTTAAATAAAATCAGCAAAAAAGCCCTCCTACAAACATAATTTCCTTACCACAGTAAAAAGCTAGGATGCATAGGAAAGCTGCCATACTGCTTCAAAGAAACAAAGAAAGAATAGCAAAATAAAACACAGCATCAGTGAACAGAAAATCTTTCCTGAACTAGTCATTTTATTTTCTAAAAAAAAAGTCAGACCCTTCTGTGCACTCCAAACTTTACTTACGTCTATCAGTTTTGATAAGCAGCCTTCCTCACTAATGAGACTATAAGATGATAATGTCATTCAATCACTCTCACACCCTTTCCTGCTATTTGTCCAGGGCAGGAAACTATGCGTTTTCTTGTCGTGTGGACAAAAAGGAAATATCCAGCAACCAAATGCTGACCTTTGCATGCAAACAGGTCCATATCCTTTTTCCGTTTGACAACTTCCTGCTTGCCTGCTAGGAACAAATCTACTCGTTTTTGTGGTGTCTGTTATACTGGTTATTAAGAAATCCATTTGGAGTAAGACAAACAATTTCATTCAGGTAAACTGCAGTGAGCAGCTGGACAGACATGCAACTTTTGTGTCATTTACAGTACAAACTGATTTGCTATTTAATAAAATGTCATTACAGCTGAGTCACCAATATCCCATGTCAAAGACTAATACAAGTTGCTTTCACATATGTAAACCCCCGCCCCCATAAAACCTGGAGGGTGGGAGGGAAGAAGGGTAATAGAAAGCTGGATAGATAGGTAGATATTTGGTATTTGAAGAGGAGTGTGGTACATTTTGATGGTTTAACTCATTTCTAGGAAGAGGCAGTTTATACTAAAAGACCATATTAGTAATGCTAATAAAGATAAATTTATTGAAAAGCCAAAGCTACCATTAGGCAAAGTGAGATGGCCATCTCGGGGAACTAATTTTGAGGGTCATGAGAGAGCAGCAAATTGTTAATTATTTATTGTACTATTATTATTGTATATTTGTTGCCAGAGACGGAAAGAGGCGCTTGCAAGATTTTCTAGCTCAAGTACCAAAATAACTTGGCCAGCCTCTGATATTATTGGCCTGGCAGCGTGCTATCTTGGGCCAGTCTTAATCCATTGGACTGCTGAGGATTGGGTTGCTTGTTGCTGCAAATGCTTCAACTGTCCCAATTAATCCTGTTATCCCCACTTTTTCAGCCGCTTTTAAAATGCCCCAGTTTCTCTCTCCTCCTCCCACTTTCCTTCTTTGTACTTGGCTTATTTCAGTTGTTGCACACCGAGTACAAAGTGCAAAAGTAATTTGCACCCTTTCTGCACTACACTGTTCTAGGGCACTAGACTGTTATAGTGCTGTTATTCCACTTTCAACATCCTGTGGGATTCTGGGGTTTGTAGTTTACTGAGGCCAAAGAGCTCTCTGGCTGAGAATTCTAAATGCCCCTCCCTAAGCTGCCAACCCCAGGATTGCATAGGATGTTGAAAGTCGAATAACAGCACTATAACAGTCTAGTGCGGAAATGACCTGTCAGAACTTTGGTTTATTAAGCCCAACAATGTCAGCAGGGAGAAGATTTTCCATCTTTATCTTCTATATTCAAAGCATGTTGTTGCTGAACCAGAGCTCTCCCAATAAGTAATTGTTAGGCAGGGATGCAAAGGGAAGAAGTATAGGAACACAAGACTGTTTTATCCTGGCTTGGAAATGTGGAGCAGCCAACACACTGTTCTCCTCTCCCTTTTACTATTTTAAAGTGTTTTAAAATACAGTACAATAATTGGGTAATCTGAACACTGGAAATACATGTCTTGCAAAAAGAAGATAAGGTCTCAGAGTGATAATTTTAAGAGTGCATGAAGTAATCTTGGCATCGCTATAAGATTATTGTAGTTGAGATACTTAACTACAAACACTTAATTATTCAAAGATATTTCAAAGGCTGCTGTTTCCTTTAGTGGTTTTGTCTTAAAGGTTATCTGTAGCATAATGTGTCATGGGTTTCAAACAGGCTAAATGCTTCCTACTAGCCTAAATGACAATTACAAGAATGTACCTTATATTTGTTTGCTACAGGGTATATGTTGAAGCAAGCTACAATTTGCAATCCTTGTAGAGCAGTCCTTAGGTCAATATGTTTACTTGGAAGTAAGTTCAATTGTGTTCAGTGCAACTTACTCCAAGGTTAGGGCAAGTGGGATTGCAGCCATAAGGAGAGTGTAGGCCATTTCTACATGACACTGTTATAGTGCTATTATTCCACTTTCAACATCTTATGGAATCCTGGGGTTTGCAGTTTAGGGAGGGGCATTTAGAATTCTCAACCAGAGAGCTCTTTGGCCTCAGTAAACTACAAACCACAGAATTCCACATGATGTTGCAAGCAGAATAATAGCACTATAACAGCATTATGTGGAAATGGCCTTAGAAGCAATGGATTATGCAGCAGATCTGTCGTAAAATGTACAGCTGGCCTTCCATATCTGCGGATTCTGTACCCATGAATTCAACCAAGCATGGATTGAAAATATTTTTAAAAGATGAAGATGTAAACTCTGATTTTGCCATTTTATATAAGGGACCATTTTACTACCCCTTTGTACACAATGGGATATGAACCTCCATGAATTTTGGTAGCCATGCTGGTGGGTCCTAAAACCAAAACCTAGCAGTTAATATAACAGTAATCTGGTATGTCAGAAATTTTTCCGAACCAAAGTTAATGTAAATAAATTAGATTTTTGAGTTCATTAACAGTTGGTGAATAATTTTCTACTAGTGTTCTAATAACAAATTAATTTTTTAAAGATCAGGATTTTCTTTAAATCATGTATAGCCAAACTGCTTAATGACTACTAATTCATGGTAAAGCAAGTTGTGCAGTTCCTAAGATCAAAGTCTATCAACTTAAAAGAATTCATTTCCTGAGATAACTTTTCCTGTTTCAAAACTACTAATAATTCCAGATCAATACAGTCATATTGATTTCCATTTCCAGTTTATATATTCAGAAAGATTTGCATTGATTATACAAGAAAGCAAAATCTCCTTGTGGGATTTTTCATTAAATGATTTACTCTTCCTAACTATGACTTTCTTGAGAGCTTTGATGCCTTTCTGAGGAGCTGTCCCAAGGGATAAAATGAACAGTACAAAATATTTAATAATTTCTGGATGAGTGTAGCAATAGAAACAAAACAAAGATTGACTTGTTGAGGTTTTGTCTGGAAAACTATACTGGATTTTGGAGTGAAGACCATATATGGTCCTGTTATTGGTGTGGACGTTGTTGTATTCAGCAGAGAGAATACGTAAGCGCGTGTGTGTGTTTGTGCCTTCAAGTCGCCTGTCGACTTGTAATGACCCCATGAATTTCCTAGGGTTTTCTTAGTGAAGAAATACATATACTAGAGGATAAAATTAGCTGACAGAAAATGTGCCCATCAACTTGAGTGTCACTTTTTGTTCTTGAAGCAGTGGCCGGAGTTCTATAAGTTCAAGCTGTCAAGTGAGTCATTTTTCTTTATGGAGAGGTCACAAATCTCTTTGCACTTGCTTCCTTGTACTCTGTGGGAATCCCCCTAAAGAACCTTTCTGTTTGTAGTCTTATTCAAGATGGGAGGATTCCCCCCCCCAGCACTCAGTTTTTATTTCATTTCATGCTTGAAGCAGCTGTGAAGCATGATGGCTCTTGTCCACAGATGCCTGCCCTATACAGTCCCATGGAATGTACATCTCAGACTCTGGAGATGGGAAGATCTGCATAAGTTAGGACTGATATTTTGAACAGAGTTTGCAAAAATTACTTTCTGGATAATTCTAGAATTCCTTAGCCAGCATGGACAATGGCCATGGTGGCCCAGAAATAATAGGAATTGTAACCTTTAAAAAGTAACTTTTCTAGCTCTGATTTTAAATACCTTTAAAAATCATTAATAATATTTTATTATGGAAATATGGATGTATATACTAGTGAATCTCCTGTCAGAGTTACTAGAGTCTGTCCAGCCAGTTCTGAGAGATTTTAGGTGACAGTGAAAGAGGGTGGAACTATTATCATTATTGTTACTGGTTCTTCCCAAACACTGAAGGAGGCAGTTTTCATGATTCATAAGGGAGCATGGCCTTCCACATTCTCTGAGGGACATGAACAGACTCTAAGCAGAATAAAGGGACTGCAAAGTCCTGGTAAATAGATCACTGGCAGTTTCAAGAAATGTCCATCTTTTTAGAAGAACCTAGGCATAGATTGGCTGAGAACCCATTTACTAAAGTAAGCCCATTCAGTTAATTGTTCAACAGTGAGTCAACATGTAGGTAAATTCAGTTGGTTCAGTGTCTCTACTGTAATTTTTATCCTGTGACCACAAATCATTTCTGACTTATTGAGACCCTAAGACAAATCTCTCATGGAATTTCCTTGGCAAGATTTGTTCAGAGGGGATTTCCATTGCCTTCCCCACAGGTCAAAAGAGTGTAACTTGCCCAAGGTCACCCAGTTTCCATGGCCAAACTGGGATTCAAACTCCAGTCTCCTGGAATCCTACTTAAACACTCAAACCACTAATACTCTAGTAGGGACTAACACTTGAATTTAGACCATTGTGTTAATTAAGAAATTTGCTGTTATATCCAGAGATTATTAAAAATATAATTCCAGGAGTCCATATAATTCCATTGGAGTACAATTTTGATTAAAGCACAACAGGATTGAGAAGTTTAATCTTTCCTGCTCTAGTCATGATCCTGAGAAACACACCCCTGCACCATGCTGATGGGAGCTTTCAAACTGCAACATGGGGTTATTTTGATAGTATTGTGGCTGCAGAAAATAGGTTAACCTTCTTATCCCCCAGTGCTGGGTGGTGATAACAGCCACAAGCAAACCCCTAAGATTTCCCCTGCTGTGGCTCCAAAACAAACAGTGTTGGTAGGGCCCTAAGACAGTAGAAGTTGAGGTGTTGATGCTTTTTCAAGCCTCCATACTTCTCATTCCATTCTAGTCATCTGCTTATTGGTAGATTTGTGTCCAGCTGTACCTTTGTGTATGGGAAAGGAGCTTGAAAATTATTATAACAAGGAGTTAGGTGGTGTGCTTTATCTCTACCCACACCTATGATCTGAAACAGGACCATGAAAAGGTGCAGCCACCTTCTCTGGTCCCTCAGAGTCCCCTTACCCTCCAACATTTCACAGATTAAACTGGGACACTTCAACATGAGAGTGTGCTCTGGATGGCAAATATTTTTAATGAGGTAGAACACCCAAGCAAGCTTCAGCAGTTGCATCTGCCTGAGTCTATAGGGAAAGGCAAGCTTCAGCCCCCACCTCTCTTCTCCTGCTGAGTTAATTCAGTGCGAACTACTTTTTTCACTTTGAACTCAGTTTGCAGCAACTGAAGTGAGCTGAGGCGGAAAAAGGAAAGTGGGAAAAAGAAGAGAGAAAGTGGGATGATATCTGAAAAAGTGGGATGATAGAGGATTGATTGGACTGCCCTTGCCAAATCAGGACAGTTTGAGGGTATGATTCCCAATACTGATCTCTATTGTCCCATCAACATTATTTACTAGATATATTAATAACATGTATTTATTGCCATATCTAATTTGTTTAACCTATCTAACAGCCAGAAACCATTCCTCCTTGGGTTTAACTTGCTTAGATTTATACACCAGTAGAGCGAAGCTGATTTGAGCACTGAACTACAACCTTGGAGACCAGGGTATGGTTCCCCACTCAGCCATGGAAACCCACTGGGTGATCTTGGGCATGTCATACACACTCAGACCCAGAAAAAACTGTGATAGGTTTACTTTAGGGTCACTATAATTGAGAAACAACTTGAAGGAACACAAGTACAACAACAAGATCAAAGCCTCAAGTGATTTCTGCAGCCACACTCCTCACCACACGATTGCTATGAACTTGCACTTAATGTAAGGAGTGGACTCCAAAGGGATGCCTAACTTCAGTACTAGTGGCTGCATCAGTTTATGGGGTTCCTGCTTAAGTACTATGTCTTACTGGAGGCTAGACTATCAATCATTAATAAAGGGATTGCTAAAATTTTCCGAGTTGCTAAGAAAATGTATCTCAGCAATAAATGTGATTTTTTTTTCCTTTTTACACAGCCTCTGAGATTTAATAAATATGAAGAGCCATATGGACTAATTTCATAATGATCAATAAACACTTTTTATTACTTTTAAATGAAAAGAAAATGAAGACCTGGAATTGAGTGATGAAGAATTGATTTCTGGCAGACAAGCAAAGTTGTTTGGTCTATTTTTATGGATGGCATAATTATATCCAAAGCCTATAAACAATGAACATCCACTTCTGTACTTTTTTCGGTACTGCTTTGGTCGCAGAGCCAATCGTAAACATGAATGAAATCAAAACATCCCTTCGGTAAATCAAAGGAAGTATCAGCAAAGTAACATAAACAACAGAAGAAAGCTTGGAGCATTTCCACACTAGCGCCTGACTAAGTGCAACATCAAATGCTTCAATTCATAGCGGTGCCTCACATCTAAATTTGACTTCCGTTTTGGACCTGCAGAGATTATTTAGTTTAGAATTAAGGCACCTCACTTTCACAACAGGGGTTATATAGATGTTTTAAGCCAGCTACAGAAGGATGATGACTTGTGAGAAGTGCTCAACCCTTTTCAACAAATTTTCTTTGATTCTCACCTTCTTACATTTCTCTTGGTAGGATGGTCCTTATGAAAACATTCATACCACACAGAGAGGCACATGCTGTTGAACTCCCATTGATTTAAATATTTCTGGATTGTGTTACTGGCAGCAGAACATCTGCCATGAATTCATATTTGAACACTGCTAAGCCAAGGCATGCCTTTCACCTTCGGCATGTCCATTACACAGTCTGACTCCATGTGTGAAATAGAGCCAAAAAAAGTTTACATATGCAGTTCCAGGCAACTGTGTCATTCACAGTACCTCTCTTTGCTCCTTTTCAGTGCTAATTCAGGCTCTTAAATGACTGCCATTCTTGAAGGAATCGGTGGGCTGCCATGTCCCATGGAGACATGGTTGGATAAGGTCAGGGTCCCTGTAAGCATATTCTGGGTATGTATTATTTGATGAATTAGCTAGAGAAGATCAGCAGGAAAGTGGAAGTGCTAGAAGTTCTTAGGATTCAATTTCCTTATTCTGTCTCCTGGGAGGGATATAACACATACTGAAAGTTTTTGTCTGTTCTTGGATATTTTCTCCTATATTCCCAAGTAAAGGCTGTGATCAGAAGTATAGTTTATCCATTTTGAGCAGGCGTGGGGAAAAAGTGACCTTGGGACCCCTGAGTGTGGCTCCTGAAGCATCCCAAAAGCCCCTCAAAGCCCCAAACTATTTTCTTTCAAATCAGGCTGATTTTGGGTGATTTTTTTTCTCAAAAGCTGCCCCAAAATGTGCCCAAACCACAACTGATACTCTAAAGCTCCCCAAAACTCTCCGCAAACCACCGAAGAAATTGGGGAAAAAATCTGCTGAAAATCAGCCAAAGTGGCAGGTGGAAGTGTTGAATCATTTCAGATGCACCAAAACATATCATGCAGCCTGCCAGGTGGGCATGGTATGGAAAAATGGCACCTACCCCCTGTGCAGTTACCCAACTGTGATTTTGATTTATATGTCGATTTAGTGCAAGTTTATGCTGGTGTCTTTCAAGTACCTTTTGCCCTAACAAGTATAATAAGTTTATATTTATTTTAGTGATATTTATTTATATCCTATTGTATTTCAGCACAAACAAAGGGACCTGGAGTTACTGATATAATAATTCAATAATTGTTTACCAGTTGTTAGTTCTTTAAAACATTCAAAGTGGTTCATAGTCCTTCCCTTATGAATCAAGATCTGGAAGGAGATATGGGCATGCTTCAGCTAATAGACCCTCTGATAGCGAAGCTCTTTTTTTCAAGGCTTTTTTATGCCCCTAGCCACTGCCCCTTTCCTCATATTCTGTCTAACTGTATGATTATTAGCAGCATCAATACTGGCAGGATGGTGAAGGAGAGATGCCAGGATTGAATAAAAACTTTGCTGAAATGTGTCAAAGTGCTCTTTTTTGTGCATGCTATAAGAAACTATCTTATTCTTGTTCATGTTGTATCTGCTCTAGAACCAAACCTTCTATAAAAAAAGTAATGCCGGGGAACATATTTGCTTTTTTTTTTTTTTACCTGAGGTATATCTGTAGCTATCTTACAGTTATCTTACAGTACAGTGCACTAGGTGACAGCAAATTCCTGGATTCAGTTTTCTGATATATGATTTATTTCAAAAAAAATATTTAGACCAGAATCATTGTGATATGCTTTCTGGGATATTACTGAAAGGTGGGGAAAGATCCAATACTTTACTTTCCAGGTTCTAACACAACTCCGGAAAATGTATTGATCACCCTCGATATGACTTCATAATATGTGAGCGATTTCTGCACTACATAGTTACAATGCTATTATTCAAAGACCCCTCCCTAAACTGCAAGCCCCAGGATTCCATAGGCTGTTGAAAGTGGAATAATAGCACTATAACTATCTAGTGCAGAAATGGCCAAAGCTACAGTTTAGGCCTGTATCTTTGCCTTGCCAAGCTTCATTGCCTGCCTTTCTAGTTCCCTTTTTTCTGGCTGCTCATATAGCTATCTAATCTTGCAGTTAAAATCTCCTCAAATCTCAGGTCCTGCCTATTGGGGAACTGTGCTTTGCCGAAGGTAAGATGTTCTTTTGGGATCAAAGCAGTAACCAAACCTGTGGGAAAATGTTTAAAACTTTATGGCTAACTTCCATAAGAAGTTAACTTAACTTATGGAAGTTAAGTTAACTTCCATACATGGCAAGGATACATAAAAAGCAACTGGATACTCTCATGTTTTCTCTTCTGCTGTTTGGAGCCCAAGGACAGCAGTGGAGAGATCTCATCACTGTCCCACAAGGACATAGCACCACTGTGGTCCAAGGCCTGTGTTTTAGCTGTCTCAAGCATAGGCTCTCCAACAAATTCCTCATGTGCCCTGCAGATAATTTCTTATTTCAAAACGTGAGGAAGGAACAAGGGGAATGACAGTTCTGGGCACGATCCAAACCAATAGGAAGGAGTTGGTCACTGGAATCAAAGTGGTTGGTACCTTAGGGGTAAGTGACCATGTAATACTAGAATGCACAATTGTGGGACAGGGCAAAGAAGAGTATAGTGAAACACAGACCTTGGATTTCAAGAAAGCTGATTTTAACAAGGTCAGGGAACTACTGGATAGAATCCCGTGGCTAGATGTGCTAAAGGAAAAAAAAAAAGACACCCAACAAGGGTGTGGGAATTCTTGAAGAAGGAAGGAATGGCAAACATCACAATAACAAATAATCCCATAGAAAAAGAAAAATTGGAAACATCTGAAAAAGCCAATGTGGCTGCACAACAAACTCAAGGAGGAAGTGAAAAGAAAAAGGATGCATATAGAATGGAAGGAAGGACAAATCATCAAGAAAGAGTACAGATGTGTAGCCCAAGGTTGCAGGAATAGTATAAGGAAAGCTAAAACTCCAAATGAGCTGAAAGTGGCTAGGCAAGCAAAGAGCAACAAAAAGGTATGTTTTTTTCCCCCAGATACCTTTGAGCCAGAAGAATGACCAAGGAGACAGTGAGGCTGATGTTCAGTAAGGATGGCAAAATGCTAACAGATCACAACAAAAAGGCAGAAGTACTCAATACCTATTTCTCTTTTTTTTGGGGGGGGGGGGAGAAAACCACGTGCTTCCATTCAGAAGCAGAGATCTTGGCAAAGGACCAGTATTGCAAATCAAGATTGATAGGGAATCATCAGTCTAATCTAAATGAGTTCAGATTTGCCAGGCCAGACAGACTGCATCCTGAAGTACTGAAGGAATTTGCTGACATAATCTCTGAACCACTTGCCATCATTTTTGAGAAATCTTGGAGAATAGGTGAGGTGCCAAAGGACTGGAGAAAGACAATCATTGTCCATCTCTTTGAAAAAGGCAAAAAAGAAGATCCAGAAAACTACAGACCAGTCAGCCTGATCTCAATAACAGCAAAAATATTAGAACTGATTATACAGGAAACTCTCTGTAAATATCTCCATGGCAATGTAATGATCAGTAGGAGCCAGCATGAGTTTGTCATAAATCAAATTCTGCCAAACTAATCTTACATCTTTTTTTTAATCAGATCATTAGTTTAGTAGATGGTGGGAATGCTGTGGATGCTATTCATCTAGATTTCAACACAGCATTTGATAAGGTCTCCCATAATGCTTTAACTATCAAACAGATTAAAGGTGGAATAGATGGGAATGCTGTCAGATGGATCCATAATAGGTTGGAAAACCATTTTCAAAGAGTTGTTATCAATGGCTGCACTTCAATCTGGAAGGAGATATCAAGTGGAGAGCGTCAGCATTCTATCCTAGGGCCATTACTCTTCAACATTTTTAAAATGACTTAGATGATGTGGTAGAAGGAATCCTCATCAAGTTTAAAGGTGATGCAAAACTGTGAAGAGTGGCTAACACACTGGAAGACAGGAACAGAATTCAAAAGGCCCTTGATAAACTAGAAATTGGGCAGAAATTAATAATATGAAATTCAACAGTGATAAATGCAAACTTCTACAGTTAGGCCACAAAAGCCAAATGCACAGGAGGGGCATACATGGTTCAGCAGTACTACATATGAAAAGGACCTTAGGATTATTGTTGATTTTACGTTGAACATGAGTCAGCACTGTGATGCTGCAGCAAAGAAGGTGACTGCTATTTAAGTTTGCATTAAGAGAAGCATAGTTTCCAAGTCAAGGAAAGTAATAGTCCCCCTATATTCTGTGCTGGTCAGGACTTATCTTGAGTACTGCATTCAGTTCTAGGCACCACATTTTAAGAAGGATATAGACAAATTGGTCCAGATTCAGAGAAGGGTAATGCTGATGATAAGAGAAATGAAGAACAAAACATATGAGGAAAGGTTGAAGGAACTGGGCAGGATCAACATGGTGAAGATAAGATTGAGTGGTGACACAACTTTTTAAATACCTCAAGAGCTGTCTCCGAGAGGAGGGGACAGGCCTGTTCTCTGCTGCCCCAGAGGGTAGGACCAGGACTGATGGCTTGAAGTTACAGAAGAGTACCTTTCAATTGAACATTAAAAGGAAGTTCTTGACAGTAAGAGTGTTTCAGCAATGGAACCAATTGCCATTAGAGGTGTTGGGGTCTCCTTGTCTAGCCATCTTTAAAAAGACACTGAATAGCCTGGGAATGTTTTAGCTAGAGATCCTCAATTGGGTTGGACTCAAGGGCCCATGATGTCCCTTCCAGCTCTACGACTCTATGACTATGACTCTATGTATCATAGTGTCACAGGCCCTTTCCGCACCTTACCTTTCTTCAGCATCATCTCAGCATCATCCTGGCAGCGGCTTTGCCAGGATGAGAGCACAGACATGAATGCTGTCCTCCACACCAGCTGGCTCCCTGCTGAAGGAAGCGCGATGGACACACCTCTTCAACAGTGTAGCTGGGCACTTTCCCAGGCTGCACTGGGGCTGGAAGTGCCTCCATTGCACTTCCAAAGCTTCCGCAGAGCAGGTAAGTGCAGGATGGTCACGCAATCGTGGATCATCAACAGGGAAAACCCGTCAATGATTTAATCTATGATCACACCACCTGGTGACGGGAGAAGGATCAGACCATGATGACGCCTGCAGTCGCACAGCTCTCCAGTCTCCACGCTGAGATAGGAGCTTCTGTGGAAAGGGCCATAGAATCAATAACTTTATGGTTATAACCTATACATGGCATTTGTTTTTGAAGGTCACATTCCAGCTCTTATCAATTTTCCTTGGCAGATACTTATGCCAACTGAAGCCCGAGAAGACAAGGATTCCTCCCTAATTTCTCATGCTTGTACCATTCCAGTAACTAACACTTGCCAAACACATGCGTTTAACTCTGTGGGTTTTCGGGCATGGGCAGAGATGAAGCACATCACCTAATTCCTTGTTCCAATAGTTTCCTGGCTCCTTTCCCATACAGGCTTCCTAATACCCACCCTAGCCAGGCCTTGTGTTTGCAGTGTATATGAAGTGTTGGCTTTTGTCACATTGTTTCTTGAGCTCTTTGACACTATCAGACTGAACTCCAGCTTCTACAAATTCTTTCCTACTCTGTTTCAGCTGTTTTATGGACAAATTCTAACAATGTAGTGCTTGTAGTCCTGATTAATAATGCATATTTCCTGGTGGGACACTTTACAATGTTGATCCTGTTAATTTTTTCAGAGATCTATTGTTCGAGTAGTTGTTGGGCATCATGAGACCAGTTTACAATGCTTTCATTTCTTATAAAGAGGCAAAAGCCATACATCGCAGGAACTGATAATCGCTCATTAGTTCCTGTTGCCTGTAAAATTCACATCTTGGATCCTATCCTGGAAGAAAGGTGGAGTATAAAGCCAATAAATAAATTAATAAATAAAAATAAAACAAATCTTGTCCTTCTCTTTTCCGTCGCTTATCTCACTATCTCTTGAGGTCTGTTCTGGATTTCTGTGGCCTTCTAATACAGATCAAACTGCTAGTTTATACTAATAATAAAACACAAAAGAATCATGCCTGTTTGGTTTTTCTCTGTTCATTTAAATATTTCTGTCCTGCCCTATATCAAAAGATTTCAGTGTGCCTTACATAATTAATACAAACATATTAAACCAGTTTAAAACAATAAAACATAATTTCATTAAACTGAATACATATTAAACATAATTAGGAAGAAAATGGATTGAAAAGATCAAAACATTAAGATGCGACTAAATATGCTTTAGATCTGGCTGGGAGTTGCATTCTAACAAGCCTGAAGGGGACTGGGTTGTTCAAAAGGCTCTCTGCACCTCAACTCAAGCAACAAGGGGAGAAGAGAAGCAACTGTCTGAGCAACTGCTCTAGAAGTATGGATGCACAACTTTTCTTGAATGTTCATCCAATCAAAAGCCCTTTTATAGTGGAGTATTCACATGTATCACAGTAACGGCCACCAAGTCAACAATGATCCAAGCTGTATATGGGAAACCTATGGTCCTTTGGATGTTGTTGGACTCTACTTCCCATCGGCTTCAGTCATTCTAGTGCAAATTTGGTGGTGGCAGCTCTAGTCCATCTGAAAGGTATATAGGCCTGCCTGGGTCCCTTTTACAATATAACTGCAAGGATGATGGGAACAACACTGATATTTGATTTCTAATTAACTGTACAAAGAAACAGGAAGACTACAAAGTCAAAGACAATGCATAAGTAAATTCAACAAGCTGAATTTCATAATACTCTCAATTCTGAGGTCAAAAGTTTTATTGTTTCATTTTAACACATTCTGTAACAACAGAACTTATACATCCTTGTCCTTTGGAGAGACATAGATGCATAATGCACATTTTCTTCACTCGTACACCAAGTCATTTGTCTCTCAACACTCCAGGAGTCAGAGTTTATTTTTGCTAAGTCTGCTAAACCTGTGAAACTGAAACAACCAGGACTACAAACTGTGAGCTACTGTATTAGCTTGAGTTCTGTCCTTAATGAGAAAGTTGCTGTCATTGCTGCCATCCCAGAGTGCTAAAATTTGGTAGGCAATATGGGATGCACTGAAATGTTCTTTTGAGACCACACATATTCAAGTTTTGACAAAAATTGCATGGGTTATTTCTCATCAGACCCAACATGCTAAAAAGAAACAGAAGGGGTTGTGAGGCATCTAGAAACATGGGGAATGAAGTGGGAGTCTTTTCATTGGTTCAGACCTGCTGTATGTGTTATCAGAATTTGCTCCTGAGGGATCCACTACTTCAAGCAATTGTAATGAGTCTGGGTGCCAGTTTCCTGCCCTGAGACACTCTGCAAGCCATGTGAAGCAACTCAAATGCCCCCAGCAAGCAAGCAAGTAGGCAAGCAAGCAAGCAAGCAAATAGATAGATAGATAGATAGATAGATAGATAGATAGATAGATAGATAGATAGATAGATAGATAGACAGACAGACAGACAGACAGACAGACAGACAGACAGACAGATAGATAGATAGAAGTTGGCAAAAGACTAGCATAAAGAAACACAACTTCTCACAGAATAGCACTTGGATTTTTTTAGATTTGCAACAGGGCTATTCCAAAGGGTTTAAAAAGAAAAAGAAAAGAAAAACAGGGCATAGTTTGCTAAGATAGTCCTACGGTTTGATGGACAAATCTTCTCTTCTCTGAGGAGAAACACTGCAGCTTCCTACATAGCAAATACTGCAATCCCCACCCCACCCCGCAAAAGTTTTGTCCCATCTGGAGAAGCCCAGAAAGATGATTTTTTCCCTCCTTCTTTCATAATACTAAAACCCAAGGTCATCCAAAGGAACTGACTGGCAAGTGGTTTCACTGCAGAGAAAAAAAATATATAAATATTTCTTTATATAATGCTTCATCGGTTTCTTGAATTCATTGTCTTATAATCAGAGCTGGGAAAGGTTTGGGGGACTGCAATTTCCAGAATTCCTGGCTAACATGACTCTGGGAGTTGTAGTCTAGATTTATTTTTCTCTGGGCTCTCCACATGATAAAATAATGGCTACTAGCTTAGATGACTTTGGAAGGTGATTAAACAATTTCATGGAAGGTAATATATCAATAGATAAGAATCACGTAGGCCATATGGAACTTTAAGGTCCAGAGACAGTATGCCAGTGAATACCAGTTGTTGGGACATGGGGCTACTTCCTTCACATTCTTCTGTGGGTTTGTCAAAACAATTTTGTTGGCATCTGAAGAAAGTACTATACTGCATTTGATGACCCTTTGCCTGATCCCATAGATCTATCATTATGTTACTCCTTCACTTGGAGTCAATTCAGCTATTAGCCCTTGGTGTTTAGTTAAAACTAAGAAACCATTCAGTGCCAAGAACTGGTGAGATTCACCTCAGAGAAATGTGCTAGAGGTGTTCCAGAACTGTCTCCTAAGAGGAGTAGGCAGTGTCTAACGCCATGTGTCTAATGACAACAGAGAAATGGCCTGCAACAACAGAAGCATCCTCCTCTGTGGTAAGGCTACCAGAATGAAATCTGGAGGCAGTTCTTGTACCTTTAATGGGGTAGAAGTGGGAATTTCAGCAGGTGTTGCTTGTTACCTGTTTGTATGACAAGGAACACCTGTTGAAATTCTACAAAAACCATTATTAGTATAGGAGCCATCTCCACTTTTCAGTCTGGCAACCTTTCCTGTGAAACATGGAGAATATAATTCATTAGCATTGCCCCATCTAAACTCCATAGGCTTACTCATTGTTTCTGCTGTTGGCTCACACCATGGAGTCAATGGGAATGAATTTAATTACTAGAGTGAAGAGTTCTGTTCTTCTGGTGAACTCACCCTCAAGCCTTTGCTTCTGTGTAACAGAGATTTATGCTCTACTTATATTTCTCTAGTTTGTGTCTTCTCCCTCTCCCTTTCTCTCAAGTTGTATCAAGTTGCTGTTCTCTAGATGTTGGGCTAGGCCAGGGCTTTCCAAACAGTGTACCTACTATCTTAGAAATATATGTTATTATTTATAAATCATATATTTTTAAAATGTACGAAAGGTTTTCATGAGATATGTTGTGTTACCAAATATTTTGTTATTACAATTTTTGTATGTGTCTGTGGCCATTTCCACACGTGGCGGTGGAAACGCCCTGTGCCAGTACTTACTGGACTTCTTGGCTCGACGCTGTAGTTCAGGCTGCTCCGGAGCAGTGCGTGGCGCCACTCCACACTGCTCCGGGGATGAAAATGGTGGCCTCAGGTTGGTGGAGGCTCTCCACCAACCACTGAAGCTAGCCAGCCTAAGGCCCGCCCCCGGCAGATCTGCAGGCTTGCACTGGTGCGAGCCTGCAAATCTGCACCAGAGCGCTGGAACAGAGTGGCGCGCTCTGTGCTTTTGAAAGACCTGTTTAAACAGGTCTTTAAAAAGCATGCTGCGCAGCCACTTCTGAACATTCCGGAGCAGACTGAGGTGCAGAATTACAAAAAGTAGCCCGAACCAGTCCACTCTATGGTACAGACATCCTCTTTGGAGGACGCTCTGCACCGTTTTTTTTCCCCGGGTGGAAATGGCCTGTATCTCTTATAAGGGGTTAGTTTAACCTCTGGTTTGCTATTAAAACTGACTTACTGTGTCACAAAATAATGCATGTCTAAAAAGTGTGTCACCAACAAGAAAAGTTTGGAAAGCTCTGGGCCAGGCCATGCTCTATCATGGGACTCATAGTTCAAAACATTTGGAAGGTACCTAGTTTCATACCCCAATTACAGTGTGTTTTAAGTAGCATTCATGTTCAATTGCTAAAGGTGCTGTGTTTGACTATGTTCCAAAGTCTCCTCTTATAGGACAAAGCACAACAAATTCATGCTTAGATACTACGGTGGACATGACCTTTATGCATTTTACCAGTATCTTTCCCTTTTACACTGCATTAGCCATCTGGTTCTCCCTGATAATGTGGCCTATATCTGCATGAGAAAGGTGCAGGACATGTGAGGCTGGCATTTGAACAAGGTGAAAGCTATGAGATAATCTTAACTAGGATCCTTTTAGGGGAGGAGTTTCCCAATTAATCTTTCATGTTGGGGGCCTGATATTATACTCATTTCCCATAAATATTCTAGTAAATGAGAAAGATTACTGGAATACACTTTGATGGAAATTGTGCCCTCTGGACAACATGAAAACAAGGGCAAATGATAATATTTATTGGCTCATTACAAATTACAGTTTCTCCCACTCTGGTACTAGAAACCATTTTTCACCAGTTACTGGGGGGAATCAATGCCATTATTGTCAGAATAGGCATGGGCTTTTCTCTCAGATTTCAGGATACTGTAATGTCGAGCCTTTTGCTTGTTCAGAAATTATTTGAATGAAATGTTTCATAAACCTTTCTGTACTGTTAAATGGAGAGATTATGTTATTATTTCAGATTACATAATCATAACTATAATTTTAGCATGAGCAAAGCATAAACTACTCTAGATTCATGTGTTCAAGGAGCCCATTCACACCACACAATTTGGTGCTATGATTCTACTTTAACTGCCATGGTTCCCTCCTATAGAATCCTGGGGTTTGCAGTTCGGGGTGGGGTACTTAGAATTCTCAGCCAGAGAGCTCCAGTGCCTCACCAAACTACAAAACTCAGGATTTCATAGGAGGCAGCCATGGAAGTTAAAGTGGAATCACAGTGCTAAAATTGTGTGGTATGAAAGGGCCCACAGACTCTAGAAAGGTATGCTTTTTACCATTCACTAGCCAGTGTGGTGTAGTGGTTTGAGCATTAGATTATGACCCTGGAGACCAGGGTCTGATTTTCCACTTGGCCATGGAAATCCACTGGGTGACCTTGGGTGTGTCCCACAATCTCAGCCCCCGAAAACACTGTGATAGGATAGCTATAAGTTAGAAACAACTTGAAGGCATGCAACAACAACAGCAACAATGCATTTGCTATATATACACCCCCAACACACCACTTAAAGCTAAATTTTGGACTTTTTAACAGTTGGGTTATTATACAGCAGCCAAAGGCCATTTCCATACCGGGCTTCTGAAATGGTGCAGAGCGACCTCTCACTGAGGTCTTCTACACCGTAGAGTGGACTGTCGTGGACTACTTTTTGTAGTTCCACACCAGAATCCACTCAAGAGCGGCCGGAACTAGCCGCGCTGCATGTTTTTTAAAAAACCTCTTTTTCGAGGTTTTTAAAAAGCACGGAGCGTGCAGCCCCGCGCCGCTCCGTCGCTTGGCTCCGAAGTGGATTTGCAGGTGCGCGCAAGTGCATGCCTGCAGATCTGCCGGGGGCGGGCTTCCGGCTGGCGAGCTTCTCCGGTTGGTGGAGAGCCTCCACCAACCGGAAGCCGCCATTTGGGACGCCAGAGGACTGTGGAGCAGCGAGCTCGCACTGCTCCGTGTAGCGACGGACTTACCCGGCTGCGGGTAAGCTCCGTTTTTGGGCGTTTTCGCCCGTTCCCCCCCCCCACATGTGGAAAGGGCCAAAAAGTAGAACGGGTTCAATCATTATCTGTATTTGAAGTTTAATCTGGCACTTGCTACACAATTATTCCATGATAGTGAAGGAACAGTATCACTGCTTCTAATATCTTTGTGGGCTAGCTGTTCTTGGTTTCTTGGCTGACTGGTTTGGTTATTTTTCAAAAAGAGATTGCCCATCATATAGTAAGGTTCTTTAGAAAGCCAGTTTATTGTTATTTTAAGCTATTAAAATTATACTGTATAGTTATTATGAAATCATTTATGTACCACAGTGCTCTACAACCTGTGACTGACCAAGCTGATTGCAAACTTCTAGCCATTTTATTGTGGCCACTAGGTACTTGTCAAGTTGTCTATAGATAGATATAGATACAGATACAGATATAGATATAGGTGGGGTTAATGGGCTATGTTTGTCCAGATCCATTTCGTATGTAGGACCACTATAGAGCTTTCACTGCTATAGGGCTTAATTTTGTTCAGCTTCACCTGATGTCTCTAAATCATAGCTTGGAAATGTTATTATAAGTTTCAATTATTGAGTTTTTATTTTTATTTATTGGTTATTTTTATTTATTGGTTTTCAAGTATTTCAGTTATTTAAAACAGGGGTGTAGCTATGCTGGAGGGATAAGGGCATTGCTCTCCAAACAAAAAAATTTGCCTCCCAGCAGAATGAAATTTTCCTTCAGTTCCCAGGTTTCTAGCATTATAGTAACTTAAACCCTCAGTTGAACATCCAGAAACCCAATTTACACATCGAGAGAAAAGGGGCAGACAATGTTACTAAGGAAATGCAAAGACAGCAAATAGAAGAGCCCTAGTTGTGAACAATTGTCAGTGTGTTACTCCCAACAAAGCTACCAATTTCAGGATTGAAGGAAAATTTCAGTTGAGGGGGCAGAATTCTTACTGGGGGCAATATTCTCATTCCACCCATAGCTATACCCCTGAACAAAAATGGCCAACAAATCATTTAAACATTTGTGACAACCTGTTAGGGAGCCAGTGTGTGTTGTTGTTTGAGTGGCCCTTTCCACACATGGGGAAGGAAATGCGTAGAAACGCTACTCACCGGCTTTTTCATGGGTCCGATCGAGTCCGTCAGGACAAGGAGCAGTGCGAGCTCATTGCTCCGCATTGCTCCGTCGTCCAAAATGGCGGCTTCCGGTTGGTGGAGGCTCTCCACTAACCAGAGAAGCTCGCCAGCCTAAAGCCCGCCCCTGGCAGATCTGCAGGCACGCACTAGTGCGCGCCTGCAAATCTGCACCGGAGTGTGGCGACGGAGCGACACGGAGTTGCGCGCTCCGTGCTTTTGAATAACCTCTTAAAAGAGGTTTTTAAAAAGCACTCTGCGCAACCACTTCCGGTCGCTTCGGAACGGACTGAGGTGCAGAACTACAAAAAGTAGTCCGACCCAGTCCACTCCATGGTGCAGATGACCTCTGTCGGAGGTCGCTCTGCGCCGTTTTAATTGCCCCATGTGGAAAGGGTCAGTGTTGGACTATGACTGTGGTGACCAAAGTATGAGGCCATTTCTGCATTAGACTGTTATAATGCAATTATTCCACTTTAACATTCTATGGAATCCTGGGGTTTGCAGTTTAGGAAGGGGCCTTTGAGTCCACTGAGGCACAGAATGTCCACTCAGCCACAGAAATCCATTGGGTGACCTTGGGCAAGTCACATTCTTTCAGCCTCAGAGGAAGGCAAGGGCAAACCTCCTATGAACAAATTCTGCCAAGGAAATCCCATGAAAGGTTTGCCTTAGGATTGCCGTAAGTCAGAAATGACCTAAAGGCATACAACATATTATTTGTAACATGTTACTTCCTCATTTTCCTCTGAATTTATCAGTTTTAGAGATGTGGTACTGTTAGGCCATTCCCTTTTGAGCATTTAGCAGATGCAGAAGCTTTAACTGTGGGGAAGGGTAACAGGAACAAGCATACCAGCAATGTTCTCTTTCTTATTACTTTTTTCTTCCACTATATGTAGCAGATTAATGCATGTAGCCAGTGCCTCAGTGTAAATGCTCTCCATAGGGTTTGGAACTCTGAAAAAATCTAAATCGCCAGGAGAACTCCAACAGATATACTTTCCATCTGCTGCAGAATTTGATAACTCTTTTCTAGAGATGAACCTGGATTTTAGTTCAGTCCATCTGTGCAAAATTTGATTGCAGGAAAAATGGAACTGACAGATTTGCCCATCCTCAGAGGTGTAGCTTTGGGGATGTGTGTGTTTGCACTAGTGTACGGATGGGGGGGAGATGATCGTGGTGTGCCCCGGGTGGCAATTTTTTGGGGGCGCCCTGTGCAATGTGTCCATGCCCCTGTGTGACTTGGCCATGCCCCCACGTGCCACAGCCACGCCCCCATGAAGTGGCCATGCCCTCACGGTGACATGGCCACACCCCCCACATGATGTGGCCACGCCCCTGCCCCTCCACCTGCTCCCACCCCCCCACCTGCACTCCAAGCTACGCGGCTGTATGTTTGTGAAGGCATTGCCCTCTATAACACTTCTGCCCAAAATGACATTTTCCTTCAGTTCCCAATTTTCTAGCATTGTAGAGAGTGAGACATTGGAAAGTATTCAAACCTTGAACTCATCCCTGTTAACTTTGCCTGCCCCCTTTTCCTTGAATACCTAAGCTGGATTTTTAATGCTCATATGAAGTTTTAAGTTACAGCAGTACTAGAAATTTGGGGACTGAAATAAAATTTCATTTGGAAGCAGAATTCTTGTTGGGAGGGCAATGCCTACATCCCACCCCCCATACCACCTGGTTTTTGCAAGTGCTTTCTGGAAGTACCCTAGAATCTCTCTGTGTACAGCTTTGTTAACATTTTCACATAATTCTAAAACATTTCTAAGGCAAATTTTCTTGTTTCCTGTTGTTTCTTTCTAAGTGAGAATTACAATTCCTGTTAACTCTTCCTCCCTGCATTCCTCAATTTTCTTCTGTAAATTTAAAAATTCTGGCTTTATAAATTTATTTAAACCTGACAGGCTAAAAGGCCAGAAGATTCTAGGCTGCCCTCCATAGCCTTTTTTAAAAAATTGGTGCAACACTGGCTAGTTTCTAATTCTCTAGTGCAAATGTCAGCTGTAGTGACAAGGTACATCCTTTTGGTTAGAAGTTCACTTTCTACTTTTCTCAGAACTCAGTTTCAGTGTTTAGATCTGTTAAGGTTTTTCTAAGTTAATTTTTCCAGTAAATTTCACTGTGGGAGTTGTTGCTAATAGCGTTATGTTAGCTGTCATCTTTCTGCTGTAAATGTCATTAAATATAGGACTCTTTTTTAGAATTCCAGCACCCAGGGGAAAAAAGTGGTCCAACATCAGCAAAGAAAAGTTGGACAGTGATTTGGACAGTTGGACTTTCACTTTCCTTTCAAAATCATTTTCTGTCAATCCTGTCATTACATCTGACAACCTTCCTTCTTCCGACTGCTGCCCCCTTCTTCTCTATACCCTGCTGATGGCATTTGCTTATTAAAATGAGCAATACTGAGGTAAATCCTGGATTCATTGAACCCTACTGTCTTCAGGGTGTTGTCTGTCTTCATATTCTGGCAGGATTGTGGTTCCACACCAGTGTCCTCTTGCAAATGAAGCCTTGTTTTGTGGGGAAGAATAGGGAATTGCACCTGACTCCATTGTGGAACTACTCAGGAATTACCAGCAGCCTCTACAGCATGAAATGGCATCATGGTTTTCAAGGCAAAATCACCATCTTAGGCCATTTCCACACCGGGCTTCTGTAATGGTGCAGAGCGACCTCTCACGGAGGTCTTCTGCACCGTAGAGTGGACTGACATGGACTACTTTTTGTAGTTCCACACCAGAATCCACTCAGGAGCGGCCAGAACTAGCCGCACTGCGTGTTTTTTAAAAACCTCTTTTTCGAGGTTTTTAAAAATCACGGAGCGTGCAGCCCTGTGCCGCTCTGTCGCCCGGCTCCGAAGCGGATTTGCAGGAGCGTGCAAGTGCGTGCCTGCAGATCTGCCGGGGGTGGGCTTCCAGCTGGCGAGCTTCTCTGGTTGGTGGAGAGCCTCCACCAACCGGAAGCCGCCATTTGGGATGCCGGAGGACTGCGGAGCAGTGAGCTCGCGCTGCTCCGCGTCGCGACGGACTTACCCGGCTGCCGGTAAGCTCCGTTTTTGGACGTTTTCGCCCGTTCCCCCCCCACATGTGGAAAGGGCCTTAGTCATTAACATGGATTCAGTGGTCCGTCACTGGCAGTTAGCATTTACTGACTAGGATTTTGTTATTTCACTTTCTGTTTAGTATCAAAAGAAAAGCAAGTTATATATTTGGGAGAATTACATACTATAAGCAACATGAAATTTCCAGAGCTTACATGGTGTACTGAGTGCTGGACTAGGAAACCAGGATTAAAATTCTAACTCAGCATGGAAACCCACTAACTGGCCTTGAGGAAGTCGCACACTCTCAGCCTTAGAGGAAGGCAATGAGAAACCTCTGAATAAATCTGGATGGGAATACCTTAAGAGTCACTACTAGTTGGAGTTGACTTGGAGGCACATAACCAAAACAACAGGAAGTTAGGCTTCTACTAGAAATACCTTTGTCACATTGAGATCTCTTCCCCCCTATCCAAAATATGTCAGAAAATGTACCCAAACAGTACATTTGGGGGGGGAGGGAGGAGCAGTGCGAATGAGAAGGCTAATTTTTGCTTAACATTGTAGAGGCTAAACAAAGAATTTAATATGAGGCTGTCAGAGTATGTCATGTGATGTTCCTTTAAATCTGACTTACCTTGAAATGTTATTTTCTGTTTACGCCTCAACTCTGGTTTCAGTACAAAGAAGCTTAGCATAGCTGTTGGTTTCTCATGAGTTATTTTCTGGTGATCTACATAACAAGTAACAGCTCCAGGCTGACTAATAACTTGCAGCTCTGCCTTAGATGTATTTTCTATCTCACATAAGAAGAGCTTGTGGTTACTCTTTGGTGATGGTTGGCAAAAGGAAATTATATTTCCCATCTAATATAGGATGCAAAGATGGATGACGGCTTCTGCAAACCATTAAAACTTTCTTTCCTCCTGTTAGGGAACCTGTGCTGTTTTTGCCAGCTCCTTCAGGTTTGTTAAAGTAAATAAATAAAAATGTTAAAGGGGCCCTTATGACAAATTGATTAATAATCCTGAGCTGCTGAAGTTCAGCCAAGTGAGCAATTAAACATTCCAAACAGCAATGAACCTTCAGAGATAATTTATGATAATTTTATGCACAAGAGCTCAGTGGCTTTTTAATTAGATAGAATGTTAGTAGCGGGGATTTCTAACAAGGGAGTGTCAGTGCTCCATACATCACCAAGATTACTTAAACATTTCAAACATGGTTGATGAATGAAGTTTCTTGAGATTGGGGAGATACAGAAGGTGTTGCAGGGTTGAGATTATTCATCATATCAATTATTGAGAGTGGGTGCACTGACATCCAACTCCCAGCTCATATTTTATAGCCATTGCAAGATAACAGACTTGCCTCGATTCAGCATCTCTAGGAAGCCTAAGTCTAATTCTGCTGCCATGGAACGTCACATTCCCAGTTTTCTCTCTGATGGTCATGCATCCTGGCAGCTGGGGGAGGCTTTCAAAAACACACAAGTAGATATTCCCATATTAGACGAGATAAAATAAACAGAGTATCTCTAATTCTGCTCTGGGTGTCAGCATGACAGAGGCGGAGCTTGGAGTGTGGGGTGGCGGGCGGGGCTATGGCACAAGGGGCGTGGCCACTGTGCATGAGGGCATGGCTGCGGTGCGTGGGGGAGTGGCCAGGGCACATGGGGGTGTGACTATGGGCCAAGATGCCCCCAAAATATTACTGCCCAGGGTGAACAGGCCCCCTGGCCCCCCGGACCCCCGGCCCCACGAGACTGCAGTGTGATATAGTGGTTTGAGTGTTGGATTACATCCTTGGAGACCAGGGTTTGATTCCCCACTTGGCCATGGAAATTCACTGGGTGACCCTGGGTGTGTCACACACTCTCAGCCCCAGAAAACCCTGTGATAGGTTCACCTTTGGGTCTCTGTAAGTTGAAAACAACTTGAAGACACACAACAACAACAACAACAACAACAACAACAACAATTCTGCTCTGAAGCCCAGCAACTAATCCAAACAATACAGGCTATTTTATTTCTAGCTTCCACATAATTCTGTTTTCAAGTTCAGTATCCTACCTTTTCTAATAAAGCAGCCTACAAATATTTAAAACTGAATTTAATTTTAACACAGACTAAAATGAAAGTGTGTGTCAGATTAAAGATGCCTAGGCACATTTAGCCAGGAGTGAGCTTCATCAGAAATTCCTTACTGGAATATTACCTATCGAAGTAATTATGGCTTTTACCTGGGGACGTTTCAGACTACACAGCTGGCTGGAGAACTCTAGCATCTCTGGTACTCTAGCACCTCACCAAACTACAAACTCCAGGATTCCACAGGATGCAGCCATGACAGTTAAAGTGGAATGATAGCGCTATAATTGTGTAGTGTGAAAGGGACTCTGATAATGGAGCTTCTGCATTGTCCAGGACTAAACCACATTTCTGTGCCGAGGGAATGCTTCTTTCTGGTTTCTTCTGCCACTGTTCTCTGGTTTCTTGTGAGCAGCCCTAGTGCATCAGTATTTCTTTCCCCTCAATATTCGCCCTCCCAGTTGAATGGAAAAAGGATATGCTGGAATAGAGGAACCATGGTGCAATGCTGCATAATATGCTTCATTCCAAAATACACAAACCATCAGAGTGGTGTGGAAAGAAGCCGCAGAGGATCAGTTTTTACATTTTTAAAGCCAAGTGCGAATTATGTAGCTATTCAGTGTATTCTATGCATGTGACGTTTTACAAACAAGTTTGACAGGTCACTAGCCCAGGGGGCTTACTGTCTTAGAACAGACCCAGGGGAGTAAGAGAAACGGAGCTGCTGTATAGTTAGAAGAGGATGCCTGGATTAGCAGGGCTGTTCCCAACTTTTGCCAGAAACAGTTTTGAGGAGGGAGAGAGGGAGGTACTTAGTTGTTAAGAGGCATCTGGCTACAGTCACAGGTGCCTTGAATACATCCTGTTTAGATTAGATTATTGTAGATTAGATTAGATTAGATTATTGTAGCACATTCTATGTGGAGCTGCCTTCAGAAACTGTTCAGAAACTTCAGTGGGTCCAAAATGTGCTGCCAGATTGCTAACTGGGGTAGGTTATGGAAGCATTAATCCCCTTTGCTGAAACAGTTCAGTTGGCTGCCAATCTGTTTCTGGAAAGAATTCAAAGTACCTTTAAAGTGCTATATGGCTTGGGCCCAGACTATCTGAAAAATCTTATATGAGCCTGCCCAGATTTTAAGATCTGCAGACAATGGCTTTCTCTCAGTCCCACCACCCTCGCAGGTGCATTTGGTGTGGACATGGAAGAAAGTCTTCTCTTAGATGCTCCCAAATTGTAGAACTTCCTTTCCTGGGAGGTCCAGTTAGCCCCCTCCCTGCTGTCTATCTGGCAGCAGGTGAAGACTTTTTGATTCAAGGACACATTTGGTTTTTAATATGTTGCAGCAGATGGAGCTTTCAATGACGGGTGTTGTGTTTCTATTTTATTATGTTTTAAATTTGCTTTTGAAACAGCTTTTCAGTTGTGTTTTTAACTCATACTTTTTAAAAAAATACAAGTTTGGTTTGATTGTGTTTTAACTTTTCAAACAATAGGGGTTTTTTTTAGTCTGTATTGTGTTTTTAAAAGGTTGTATGCTGTCTTGAATCCTAAGCTTGGAGAAAAGTGGAATATAACTTACATAAATAAATAAATAAATGTTGGCAGAGAGTTCCAGGCTTATGGGACACTGAGGAGCAAACTTGGTTCAGGCCATTTCTGTACTAGACTGTTATAGTGCTATTATTCCACTTTCAACATCCTATGGAATCCTGGAACTTGCAGTTTAGGGAGGGGCATCAAAGGCCCCTCCCTAAACTGCAAGTCCCAGGATTCCATAGGATGTTGAAAGTGGAATAATAGCACTATAACAGTCTAGTACAGAAATGGCCCCAGTGAACAGGATGTCACAGAAGGTTGGACCAAACCTGTAAGAAAATACTTTCTGATGTGGATTGTTAAGTGCACCTGTGGAGAGCCATGTGACTTTAGCTGAGTCATGCTGATGAGCAACCGGGGAGAAGGTTGCATCAGGTGTGGGGAAAATGCAAAGGCTGGCAGGATTGCATCAGCTAGTGTGAGTATAAATGTAGCTGAGAGCTAGCCAGCAAGTTGCACATGGTGCCTGATGTGTCTGCTGGAAGCTCTGTCAGAAAGAGCAGGCAGAGGGATGTTGGAATGCCTTCTGGAGATACTTGTAAATATGTACACATTGTAACTGAAGAATAAATTGCCTCCTTGATGGAAGAAAACAATTGGTGTGGGTGAGTTTTTCTGGCCACAGTGCATTGCTGCTAAAGTATTCTCTGCTGCCGGGCATGCTTCCAAAGCTGTGGGAGCAATCTCTGCTATATTTTGGGCATGACACAGGAAACCTTTGGACAACTAAGCATGGTAGATCTTGATGAGTAAAGGTCACAGAAGGGATGGGTTAAGATATAAGTATACAGAGATGAAGAAGAGGCAGAACCATGGGCAGATCTGAAATTAAGGGCAAAAAGCTTGTGTAAGATCCAGGACTTCATAGGTACTTGTTGCAGAAATCAAAATTATATGGTCAGATCTGTTGTTTCCAACTCACATTCCTGAATAAAACCTCCAGGAACATAAAACAATCTCTGACTTTGTAAAACTTAACTGATTAGTCCTCATAATGTCCTGAACTAAGAGGACTTGATTCAATCCTTATCTGTTCCCACAAGCTTCTGCCCCAAATTGAAGTATTCCTTTCTGCTCATCCTAAAAGGTCTCCTATCACTAAGGCCTCCCTGGCTTATGTCTATAAAACACAGTACACAACAAAAACAGTATGAAAACAGTGTATGTGGTGGCACAATGCCTGTCTCTTGAGTTCTTGTTGCAGCCCAAGATCTGGTGGTCATGCATATGAGTACTTCATTTCTGGAATTTAGTATTTGCAAAAATCAATAAAATTATATCACAAACAATTTCTTTATCACCAGAATCAGGACTACTATCTGTTTTCTGTAGTGCAAATGAGTCTTTTTCTCATTAAAAAAGAAACTGATTGTGAATTTATGCTTGGCAGCATGTTTAGAGACCTCACAAAATTGGAAAGGCTTAACTGTTAGATAAAATTTCTGTATGGAGACCCTCCCCAGATTCTAGGTACAGTCTGGAACATCACGCTGATGGACAAATTAACTGAAAAAGTCAGGGCTACTAGAGATAACCAAGACCACTCTAAATCATGTGAGACTTGGTACAAGTTTATCAGTTATACAAATAAAAATTCCTGTCTTCTTGCTTGTCCTTCCTCATATGTGGATTTTTTTGAAAGAAACTCTGTTATAACTGTTCTCATGTCAGCCAGAGATTTCTTATTTGGATAGTCAGGAAAAATCAGTTCAATATACTGCTTTGTACAAGATCCGAGATACATTGCCCATTGAATATGTTTGTTTCTGTAAAAAACTAACTTTAAAAAACAAGATGCAATCTGAAAAAGGCACCTCTAAAGCTCTTAATGGTTTTTTGGAAGAAAAAAAAAAAATTCTCCCTGAAATATATACTGGTATTTCTTGTTTCTGTATGTTCCTTGTGAGCATGTCTTTATGAAGTATGCGTTAAGTTATGAATTTAAATCAGTTGCATCTGGATAGGTACTGAAGCTCTGGCTATTTTCTACACTAATTTTTCTATTTGCAGGTAAACGTAACAAGCATTTCTTCATATAGGATCTTTGTGGAGTCACCAAGGTGAAAACTAGATACGGCTCTTGTACTTTTAATAGTCGTATGCAAGAGGAATTTTTGGCAGGTGTTGCTTGTTACCTTGTAGCCTGACAAGCAACACTTGCTGAAATTCCCTCTTAAAGGTACAGGAGCACTCTCTAGTTTTCACTCAGGCAAATCTTTAAATGTTATCAACTATGACTCTCTTCCTATACTCCAGTTTATGACTTCCCATGGGTATATTGGTCACATTGTCCTGCTAATGGGAATGAGGGGTAGAGACCCATTCCTGCTGGATCACTGGACTGCCGTGTTCATGAAATTCCTCAAGCTTCCATTAAACATCTCTAGTGTTACTTACAGCCTACTTTCATTTTTCCTCCCAGAATTTTATAGTTCTCGTTAGCTGTACATACTGGGTCATTTAGTTCCTTTATATGTTTTAAGTGAAACAGTAGCCCTATTTGGGTGTTAAAAATGTATGAATATTTAACACGCAAGAGCCTAAATCCTGTTGTTATCCCTGTCTAAAGTAGGCCCATTGGATCAATGCAGTTTTTCTACATGTTGACTCATCATTCGACAACTGATTGAATGGGTCTAGCTGGAACTTACCAACAAGATGTCAGCTAACGGGTTACGGCATGCTGGCCCTGTTCCCAGATCTTCAGTTTTGTTGACATCTATGTGTGGATGATAATAGATCTGAAGCAGAGACCCTCTGCTATCTCTAGAAAGGCTCTTCATATATACTTGAACCCTGGAAAACTGGGCTTACGTTCCTATTTATGTAGAATTCCATAGATAGCAGAGGCTGTCTGCTTCAGGCGGCTGTCTTCATGTAAGAGGGTGATAAAACCAGGGCCAAGAGGGGTGAAGTTGATGCAGTTCCTTTCTTGAATGTTATAGTGAAATTTACTTTAACATGCGTACACTTAAAGCCTATTAGTATTGGGAATGTTCTGCTTTATTATTTATTATTATTCACTCATTTATTATTTAATTTATTTTTATCCTGCTTTTTTTCAGCCCTAGGACTTGAGATGGCTTACAAACATTATAAGAGATACAGATAAAAATTTACACTACTAACTACAGATATACAGATATATATATATACAGATATATACAGATAGATGGACATCTCTAACTAATAAACTGTCAATAGAAACAACAGCCATTTAAAATATACTCGTGAAAAAGCAACAATAGAGACAACATACTACATTATTCAAATCCCTTTGTCCATAACTGAACATATTGACATAATAATGATCTCAGTTGAATATGGCTTGATTACTTCTAATTCACTAGAATTGCTCGCTGGAATTTCATCCAGATATCATATAACACTAGTTATGAAGGGATAGCACTGGCTGCCAATACATTTCCATTCTGAATTCAAGCTGTTGGCAATAACATTTAAAGTCCTAAACAGCTTGGGACCTTGAAGGTCTTGAGGGAGCACCTCTCTACATATGTGCCTGCCTGAGAACTGAGATTTATTAGATGAGCCTGCCTCCATGTCCCATCAATAGAGTATGTACATTTTGTGGGGGACAAAAGAGAGAGCCTTTCTGTAGTGGCACCCCAGTGGTGGAATCCCCTCTGCCTGGAGGCCTGATTTGCATCAACATTGGAACCATTTTAGCACCAAATTAAAACTTTGAGTTTTATTAAGCCTTTGGACCAAATGGATTTTATCCAGGCTGCACATGTTTTGTGGTTATATTGTTCAAGATTATTTTAACCACTTTTGAATTGTCTGTTTCAAATTGAGAAGCCACTTAACATATTTTTAATCTTTTAAAAATTTGTGTAATTATTTATTTGTTTTAAATTGATTTTATTGTAAGCCGTCTTGAGCTCATTAGGTAAAAGAAGGGTTATAAATATTTCAACAAATGAATGACTGACTGAATAACCAAATAAATACCTTTTTCATCCTGAAGTTGAAAAAGTTTGCCAGCTTTAGAAGCACACTGGTCAGAAAGCTTGCAATCCTAGTTATAATCACATTTTAATCTTATATCTACTTACCAAGGGAGTAAGGAATACATTGAATGTCTATTGTTCTCCACTAACTGCCACTTCCTACAGCTTAATCCTATAGCCAGGATAAGCAGAGGTCAAAAGGATTTTTTAAAAAAAACTCTGATAAATGTTCAGTTTTCTTTCATCATGCACAGATTTGAGTCTGTCAGTCACATTTGGCAATACTGTCACTCAGATGCCATTTCAGTAGTTGGCAACGCTGTTTTAGAAATTGAAATGGCTAAAAAATTAAATATTGCACAAGCCTAGGTGCTCCTGATTCATGACTGTCAAAACTGTCTTAGTGTAGGAAGAAACATGTCTTTCGTTGTGGTGGAAATCAGAGAATGGGTGGATGAATGAATGAATACATATTCTTTCTTGTAGCTGACTGGCCATTTTTAAATTGACAAAACAGTTTCTACAGAACACAAGAAGCTGCCCACCTCTTCTTCTAAATAGTACACGTTCAGGACAAAGCTGTGGAGGCTATTTGGTTTTGCTTTGCTATCTGCTGCAGATAAAGGTAAAACGAAAACATGAAGAAACACCTATCCACAGAAAGCCGAACTGTGTCCTTGCAGGAGGGAAATGATAAAGAGATGAGTGGATGGTTGTGTAATATCAGGGAAAAGGAAATTAAAGATAACAAGCTTTTCCATGATGCTTCCCCCTGCAATTTTTGGAGATGTATTTACTTTATCCCATGTTTAGTTGTGATCCATACAGTCTTAGAGTCAGCCTCCAAGAGAGGCACCTATTCTAAAGTCAGACATCTTACTGTTTCCCTGGCAACAGACATACATGAAAGATCTTGTGCAAGATTGCAGTCCCCTCCCCACTCCATTTGGTGTTATGCAATCAGTCTCATGCCACAAACATAACCACTAGTTTACATTCCGTTAGCACTGTAGTGTTCCCTTCCTCACTTACACAGTCCCATATTACACTTTTCAAACAAACTGGTCCAGAATTCTTCTGTGCAAGTAATGGTGGTGGTGGGTCTTGATTGCACTAGCGGATCTCACAATCTTCTATATGTTGATCAGAATGTATAAGCCCTATTCAGGTTTTTTAAAGCTTGAGTACCTCAGGTATGGAGGGACATGCACATACTCACAGCCTCTCTGTGTTGCCAGGAAAGATATGGCAAGAAAATGTAACCTGAGCACAGTTAAAATACTCTCACCATATTGAACCTGGGGCAATAGGTATCCTGATGTAATGCATTCAACAGTTGCAGCCTATATCCTGAGTCAGATACAGGGGCTCCATGGATAGATAATAAGGGTGCCAATTCAGGACCATCCCAAGCCCTGGTTTCCAGGCCAAACCCTGAGACCTAGTGATGGCCCAGTAATGCCATTAAGTGTTATGTGTTAAGTATGAATCTCAGTTGATTACAGCTTGTTACTCATATATATATACACACACAGGGGGAGAGAGAGAGAGAGAGAGGAAACACACTTTCCACCTTGGAAGTTAAGATGAAGTGATCCAGGTGGGATAAGGAACATTTAATCTAGCCTACTTCCTTCTAGGCAGAAAATGAAGACAGAGCAGAGTGGAAGGTGAGTAACTGGCACCATAATGTCTGGGATGGAAGGAAAAAGCTAACTAAATAAATACATAGACCCTGAAGAGCCTTTGCAAGTTGCAGCAACAAATCAGTTAAGCCTTGAAATTTGTAGCAAGCTGCTGCTCTACTGGGTGAGCTGGATATTTGCACACAGCCCTATCTTCTTGCCCAAAGTTGAACCACCCAAAACTGGAGGATTTACACCCTTGTGTCCTACCTGGAGATGATCGACAAAAACTGAATACTTGGGGCCAAGCCCTGAGAACAAGCAACGCTGCTAAAGAAGGCTCTCATTTGCAGAAAATTGTCCTCCAAGGTAAAAGTAACACATTAAGAGAGATTTGGCTCCCCATTCTGGAGCATGTCCAGCACCCAGATTGGGAATACTGAAAGCAAATAATATTTGAGCATTCAGTAATAAGGAATAAATGCCATAAAGGCACCAGATCCTGTCTAATCCTGAAAGCTAAGCAGGGTCAGCCCTGGTTAGTACTTTGATGGGAGACTTCCAATAAATATCAGATGCTGTAGGCTGTATGTCAGAGCAAAGAACTGGAAAACCCACCTCTGAGTACTCCTTTCCTAAGAAAACCTTATGAAATTAATGGGGTTAGTGTAAATCGACAGATGGCTTGGAGGCACATATACACACATGTAATAGAACCAGAGATTCCAAGAGAAACGAACCTCACCTTAGGAAGGATATAGACAAGTTGCAACAGTTTCAGAGAAGAGGAACAAGGATTATAAGAGGAGTGGAGAGCAAAAGATATGAATAAAGGTTGAGGACACTGGGGATGTTCAGCTTGGTGAAAAGAAGACTGAGGGATGACATGATTGTACTCTTTAAATATCCCACAGGCTGTCACTAAGCAGAGGGTAGAGGTGTGTGCTCTGCTGCCTCAGAGCATAGAAATAGGTTCTTAAGTTACAGGAGAGTAAATTGAACATTATTGATTGATTAAACATTAGAAAGAACTTTTTGACTGTAAGAGCTGTTTGACAATAAAACCAGTTACCATGAGAGGCAGTGGGATCTGAATGTCTTAAAAAAGAGGCTAGTCAGCTACCTGCTGGCAATGCTCTAACTGGATTTCCTACACTGAGCAGAAAGTTGGACTCAAAGGCCTATGGGACCCCCCTCCAACTCTGTGATTTTACGGATAGGGCTTACATTGTTGAATAACATTCAACACAGGCCATTTCCACATTAGACTGTTATAGTGCTATTATACCACTTTCAAATCCTATGGAAGCCTGAGGCGCCTCCCTAAACTGCAACGCCCAGGATTCCACAGGATGTTGAGAGTGGAATAATAGCACTGTAACAGTCTAGTGTGGAAATGGCCACAGATCAGTCTGTGTACATTTGTACATAGACTGTACATGTGCTGAATATAATGTATGAACATTTATTTTTCTTTTCATCCTTTCTTCATTTTCTCAACATTGTGATTCTCAAAAAAGAAATCTATCACTTATGTTGAAAGAGAAATATAAAAGAAATAGAGATGTGGATGAGAGTACCATTAGCTTCAGTTGGACTTACTCCCAAGTGAGTATGTATATAATTGTAGCCTAAATTTTAATCCCAGGTCATTGCCAAATCTCAAATTTCATTCAAAGTATATATCAAAATTTAAAAGATTCAAAGTTGAAAGAAATGGGGTAATGTAAAAGTACTTCTAAATTACACCTCTGTGAATATTGTCACTTCTCTGCATTTTCAAAACATTACAATTTTCTCCCCCTCTCAGTTTCAGTAATAGCTGTATTTTGGAACTCAAGTGCACTCATGATCCATATACATGTAAATTTTAAGTAGCACTGGTTATGCACCCATATACATGGAAGACATACATTTCCTACTGCTGTAATGAAAATATCCCAGGGGAAAATGCCTGCCTTTTCCAGGGCCATATGCAACATTTCCAGCTGTGCTTACTAGCACCCATCCAAGAGCTCAGGGGAAAGCCAGGGCACAATTTGAAGCAGAGTTCAAGAACATTTGCAATTTCAACTTCTGTGCACTTATCAGCTACTTTAAAATGTGTTGCATAATTGACACTTTGTTACTTTTAGACTATGGTGTATTTTAATGATCGTACAAAGAAAATGACTTGCTGACACAATCAGGAAACAGATGGTGACAAAAAAAAGTTGTATTTAATGTGCCAATCATTTTGTTTGACTTACATGCTACCTAATTTCATTCATGAGTCCAGTGCATGGAGGCATTCCACTGTTCCTTTGGAATGCTTTTTCATGCTTTTATTTTAAACAATGTAGATATTTATTTTATTGTTTTCCCTTTTTTCCCTTTTGAGTATGCTGTCAACTGATTAGTCTACCTATTGATCTATCTTTCCTTCCCTCCCTTTCTCCTTCCTTTTCCATTCTCGGGTACATAGGAACATTGTAAATGTGCAACAGAGTGTGTGTGTACAGCAAGAGTGGGGCCTGAAACTCCCTGCACCATGTGTGTTTAGTGTATCTAACATGTACGTATCTGAAAGGGGCTGTTGCCTCAGTCAATTAAAAAATAACTATAACCTACCTTGAGTTTCCTCTATGTGAATTAAAAGTGAGCTAGACATTTACAAACAAATGGACAAATGCACCACTTCATCTACGCTGAAGGGTAGAAGACACAATAAGATTGTTTGGCTTGTCTGTCATAGTTGCTTGTCTTACCCTTTCCACTGCCTCCATCTATGGCAGCTTCCTGGCAAAGGGCCATCTGGTATGTAAACCGTCAGGGATAGCCTCAGGGCTGCATGAAGTAAACGCCTCAGATGCAGATGATGGGGAGGAGCAATGTCAGCACCCCAGCCATTCCTCTTGATCTCTGCTAGAGGATGGAACTTTGTGTGCTATGCAACCTGTTATGCACATCAAAAACTAACCTGCTGACCTCCTGGATGATACTGTTCCATTGCCACTGCTAAAGTAAAATTTAACTGGCAATGCAGTTTGCGTCCATGTGTAGAACAGGCTAGAGTATCATCTTGCCCTTTGCTTCAGGGAGAAAAATATTGTCTGCCAACCTGCTCTGTTCATCATATTTCAAAGGAGGAATAACACGAAATGATCATGTTCCGGTCCACTGCTCTAACTAAACAAACTATGTATCCAGACTTAATGTAGTCTAGCATCATGTGGCTAGGGAGATACTCTAGGAAGCCTACAGCAGAACGTGGAAAACAGTAGACTATTTATAAAGGCTTTGCCATGTGGAGATCACCTTGAGATTACCAAGGAGTAGTACTCCAATCTACATTGCGTGTTTCTCATTGGATTCTTTCCTATTGACCAACCAAATGTATAAGGGAGACAAAGTCTCAAGATGTCTAAAAGAAGCGCTTTATTCCAAAAGAAAAAATGGCCTAATATGTTTTAGCCATGAAATAATTCTTTAACAGATGCTCAGAAAGGATGCAAGACACATTTGGGATGTGAGTTTTTTCATTTATTTTATCCAAAAATGCAGGAATGAATCATTTCGATTTTTTTCCTTCCTGGTTGATGAGATTATGAGTTTTTGCAATTTTTCATTTTTATGGCCTTTTGGGCATTTTTGTGAAAATTTAATTAATGCAAAAAAAGTTTAGTTTTCCAAAATAAATTGACCAGAGCAACTGACCATTATCTTGGCACATTGTCTGGATGGGAAAATACCCCTCACCCCACCTAAACAGCCCAGCATACTGAAGGTTCCTATCTTGTGTAGTAGCTTTTGTCATTGGCATCTCTTAACAAACCTCCTTTTCCATTGTCTCTCTTTAGGCTTGTGACTTACAGTGTCAGGAGTGTGAATTTTTATGTTTGAATATTCTGTTTGTTTAAGAAGCCATACTCAGCATTAACTATCCTTAGTTCCAGTGTATTGTTTATTTCCTCACCTTTAGCCAGGCTAGTAATTTCAATATCTTTTCCTATCTATGCGGCAGTGTCTAAAGATATCAATAGCTAAGGTTTATACAGATTCTTGACTTATATCCAGGCTCTGTGGTGTACAAAATGATTGTGGCATGGTTCTTCCTCTTTGTTTGATGCATAATGGGTGAGATGGAGGGGAACTCAGATTTTGATAAAGAAGCAGCTGGTCAAAACACACACACATATTCTCTCTCTTCCCCTCTGCTTTCTCTCTCTCTTTATTTGAAGAGGGGGTGAAATCAGGTGTTGGAGTTGATTACAAAAATATTGCATTGGGAGGAAAATAAAAATAAAGCAGTACAGAGGGAGAGCAGCAAGACAGAGGGGAAAGTGGCAACCAGACACAAATACATTTGCACATATAAAGCTGTTCTAATGAGAGCCAAATTGATTTGACATTCAGTGGCAGTTTCAAGCCAAGAAAAGCAAAGCAGCCTACAAAAGGCCCAGCTCATTGTTTATGGAGTGTCATACTGCATCATCTGTGAGACCAATAACAGTGATGGGAAGACCTTTAAAAGCAGGGAATATGCAGAGGATGGTTCTGTGGCTACCATGGATGTCAGAACCAATAGACAGGCGGTGAGCCATTTCCTGAGCCACAATCATATTTGTCAGATGCAGTGGGTGCTCTCCTCAGATTATTAAAGCATTAAACAGATTTTGCCAATTGGTGGAACTTTCTCAGATAAAAAAGGCTTGTTGAGGAAACAGGAATGCAATGTCAAAGGCGGTGATAACGCATCAAATCCTCAACGCTTATAGTTCCACCACTATTTCTACAACCCACCTGCTGAGCAGCAAAAAGAAAGGAAAATATCGTAGTAAAAACAACCGTGTAAGCACAGTTACTGCTCTGTTCGTCTCCAGAAAACAGGAAATACAAAATAAGCAGATAGTTTGGAAGGAAGTATCTATTTATTTTATTTGGGGGGGGCACAAAAATATATTGTCCATATTATTTTTCTAATATAAGAATAATTTAAAATGTTAGGGTCACTGTGATTTAGTGGACTGTGTGTGTGTGTGTGTGTGTGTGTGTTTGTTTGTGATGCATTTAAATGCTGGACTAACCATACATGTATTAGGTGGCCTTGGATAAGCTACACTTGTGGAAGGACAGTTCACATGACCTGTATAACCAGCTGAAATGTGTTTTGAGTGCCATTGTAATAAATCTGGATTCACACTGGTATGTTTATATATTGATTGAGCAGGTAATATCTCAAAAGCTTTTGCAAAATGGTCATTGTGGGGTGGCACCATACAAGGTCAACTTGTATTTTTCAAAAATAAAACAGGAACAGTTTTAGAAGAGACAATGTAGCACTTCCTAATAGACTAAAAGCTACATATCTTCTGATATCAGGGTCTTAGGCCCTTTCTGCACTGGGTTATTAAGGCGGGCCAACGCATCTTGCCACGGAGGTCTTCTGCACATTGGAGCAGACTAGGTTCAGTTTATTTACCTTCGTTCCACACGTAATTCTGACTAAATGCGCCCCCATGTGGTGGTAAAGCACACTATTTGAAAACCGGAAGAAATTGGTTTTCCAATTGTCCAGATCGATCCGATTTGTACTTTCACAGTGGTGCAGACATGTACATTCACACCTATGCGAATTGGTGGTCAGGGGAGGGCTCATGGGAGGGGCCGGGGGTAGTATGGACCTTCGCATGTACACACATACACACATACGCAATGACGTACTAAACCATGCAAAAAAAAAAGGGCCAATCACAGCTGACAGGGCGGGGTGAAGGGAGTAGCGGGAGTGGCCACGGTGGAGGCAGTGTGGATTCATGAGCTCACAGTCCTCCGAATCAGAATGGAACATACGCAGTAGGTGTGCAGAAAGAAATGAGGGAAAGTCCGCCTTGTTTCGAGCCCAGAAAATCCGGTAAGAAATGACACGAACCGATTCACCAGCCTCCTGAGGAAAGGGCCTTAGACTCTATTCTTAGTAGGTAAGATAGAATTGATGCTGACTTATCTCCAGGATGGTTGTAAAGACTAAAATGGTAAAGTAATGAGCATAGTAATTAATAACAATAATAACAATGATAATAATAAATTATTTTGTTACGCCCCTCTCCTCAAAGCTCAAGGTGGAGCATAACAAAGGTTAAAATGCAATTAAAACCAGCATACCAATTAAAAACACATTATAATTAAAATATACTAAAACACAAAACCAATCAATACAAGAATGTCATAATTAAAATCATAATTAAAATATATCGTAATTAAAAACAGACTGGGTATGCCTGCCGGAAGAGATGTCTCAGTCCAGTTGATTATTCTGACTAGAACAGATCTACTGAATCAATGAAACTACCAAATCCCTAGTGATTTCATTAATCTTTTCTAACTGGGACTAGCAATTGGATTTAGGCTTAAAGTGACATGTTATGCACAGGCCTGCAGCATCCTTACCTCCCCATCAGGACACCTGCTTTAACTGGCACTCTAATGAACGAAGGATACCTGGGACTGAAAGCCATTTTAATTTCTCAAAAAGTTCAAACATAACATTAAGCCTGGGCCATATAGGGGAATCTGGAGCTGTCATTTTAATTTCTTTTAATGTCTCAGATTAATGCTAACTCAGTGCTACTATGGGAATTTAAAACCTCCACAGAACTGAAACACTGCTGCTGTTCCTCAATACCACTGGTAGTACCAAATAAGCCAACAAAATGAGGCATCTCATTGGCATACGAATAGACTCCCCAGAGGGCAGTTTGCTGACTTGTATTGTCAAATCCAGAGTTGGCCTGAGCAATGGCCCATTGTGTTGCTCAATGGACCTTACTGCCATAGGATTGCCTGTCCCTTTCATGGTGTGCAGAAGAAGGAATTTCATAGGATTGCACAATGAGCAGCTTCCGCTGAAATTCCTTCTTAATAAACAACCATTAAAGGGACAGGAACCTGCTTTAGTTTTCATGCTGGGAATCCCATTGCAGTGAGGTCCACTGAACAACACAATGAGACATATAGCCTTTTCGCGCCTTACCTTTTCGCAGAGGTGGGGGGCAGAGCTTGCGTGAGAAGCTTTTGGAGGAAGGCTTTCACGTCCCTCCTGCTTGGGCTCCGCAGCAGCTTCCTGGTCGCGCGAGCGCCCCGCCCGCGTCCCATCCCTTCCTTCCACAGTGCAGCCTAGGAGCTGTAGGCTGCGCTGGGGCAGGAAGCATGACCGGCCCGGCTCCAGAGGCTCCGCAGGGCAGGTAAGTTCACCCCAGACCCCTGACCAGTGCGCAAGCGCACACCATATTTGGCTAAAAGCTGAAAATAAAAAGATGAGTATGCGCTGCGTGTCACGCTCTTGAGTGTCGCATAAATGTGAGTGCATCATGCAGACCGCTCCTCACATTTATGTGACGCTCAAGGGGCCCTTTCGCCTCCAAAACGCCGTGCGAAAAGGGTCATAGTCTAATAGAGTCAGAATATAATAGTAGCATTCTTCTGGTTGTCCTTCCTGAAGAAGGAGCATGAAGTCCAAGCTATTTCTTTACTCCAATGCTGTAAGTTGGCCATTTATGTTATAAGGAAACACTGTGAGGCTGCATAGACCTGGCATAGATGAAGTGCCTCTGAAGAGTACAGAAAGACAAGTGAGAAGACCCGTATGCCCCATCAGAGCAACCTTGAGCTCTCAGAACGGCCTTGTCTTTGTGAAGTGTACCAAGCAAGAAGACATTTTCCTGCCTGAGGGGGAGCAGCAAATGGTGCCCTTCACCCATACAAGTGAAATGCATCTAAAGCTACAAATGTTATTTTGGAACATAAGGCAGAAAAAATCTGTTGCTGCTACCTCAGTCTGCCTAATGGTAGGGCTGGCTTTGTTAGGCAGTTTCCCCTGTGTAAATAGTGACAACAGGGGCAAGGTTGATGGACCTACCTCACCAATCTCTCATAGACATTTTGTTGTTATAGGTACTGCAGCTCATTCCCATTACCATACTATGGAATTATGGAAGTATTGTCATTAGGAGTGTATGCTTTACCCATCTGAGAACACCTGGTGGGGAGTGAGACTTTTATTAAATGTCAGTGTGTGCCAACTTGAATTAAACAGACCATCAAAGAAGATCATGCAAAACTGTGGTAAAGGATATATGTGTGCACAAGGGAAAAAAGTCTCTCTCTTTTCTGCCTTCTAGCTATCTGCTCAGTCTGGATACCGTGTTGTTGATATTAGACACTGATATGAACGTTTCTTATTTGGATTTCACCAAGAAAATCTATTTCTTTCCTGGGGGAAATTGTCAGCCATTTTCTGACTCTTGGGTCTCAATTCTCTAGTGACTCACATGAATAGAAATGTGGATTAACTCTGAATCATCTGCAATGCATTCCAGATCATATTTTACATTTTCTATCCAGCATGTATTAGAATTTAAGCAACTGAGCTATATCAAAGGAGAGAAGTAATAACAGAAGGAATCACAGTGAAATCACCAAAGTTGTCATATAACATTACCAGTATGGCAGGCATCGAGTAGAGGAAAAGAAAGGAAAGAGACACAGGCAACAAATAAACATTCAAACTGTATCCTCATCTCAGTTCAGACCACTTTGACTCTCGTATTTCTGGACTCTCATACAATCATTTATACTACTAGTGCAAACTATGTATACCTGTTCAGAAGCAAGTCATCTTAAGTTCAATGGGTCATAAATGGGTAAGCGTACACAGGATTGCAGTCTCAGTCAATAACAGTTGTTTCCAGTATGTGAACAGGTTAATATGGATATTTACCAGCTGTTGTTATGTGCTTTCAAGTTATCTCTAACTTATAGCAACGCTATCACAGAGTTTCTTTGACTCTGTCATAGGGGTTTCTTGGCAATATTTATTCAGAGGAGGTTTGCCATTGCTTTCTTCTTAGGCTGAGATACTGTGGCCATTTCTGCACTAGACTGTTATAGCAGTATTATTTCACTTTCAACAACCTACAGAATCCTGGGGTCTGCAGTTTAGGGACCACAGGATTCCATAGGATGTTGAAAGTGGAATAATCCCTCTATAACAGTCTAGTGCAGAAATGGCCTGTGGCTTGCCCAAGGTCACTCTGTGATTTCCCATGACTGAGGGGGATTTGAACCCTGGTCTCCTACAGTGCTAGCCCTGTACTCACACCACTCCACCACACTAGTTCCTTAATAAGTCAGTTATCAACAGGTAATCATTTATTTATATGTTTAATTATTGTCTCAGTTACATTTATAGCTTGCCTTTCCTTCAGTGATCCCAAGATAGCAGACATGGCTCTTCCAGGTAAGTCAGGCTGAGAGACAGTGGCCCTTTCCGCATGTACTGTTATAGTGCTATTATTTCGCTTTCAACATCCTGTAGAATTCTGGGGTTTGCAGTTTACTGAGGCCAAAGAGCTCTCTGGTTGAGAATTCTAAAGGTCCCTCCCTAAACTGCAAGGCCCAGGATTCTATAGGATGTTGAAAGTGGAATAATAGCACTATAACAGGGTATTGCAGAAAGGCCCAGTGACTGCCCCAAGGTCATCCAATGAGTTTTATGCTTTACTACAGACTTGATCCTAGATCTCCCAGTCCCAGGCTGGCACTACACAGACCTCCAACTAATGCAGGACTGGAAGAATGTGAGCAGAATGTAATACAGTGAGCCCTCCACATTTGTGAGTTTCACTTTTGTGGATTTGATTATTCACAGATTATTTGGTGTCACCTCTGCTGCCTCTCTATGCCATTTCTAGTAAGGACTGAATGCATCGTGAGACTGAGAAACTGCAAATGAGGCCTGTAAATCCCTGTTAAAAATTATGTGGGGCAGCAGTAGAGGTGGCAGTAAACTCCACCAGTCACCCGCTTCTGCCTTGTGAAAGAACCCTGGTGACTCAAACGAATCCACGATGGGTCGAATATGGTGATCGTACTTTTTGTGTGTTAAATATGATTTGGGAAGATCTCGAGTTATTCACGGTTTTTCCACTTTCATGGAAGTGCTGTGCTCCTAACCCTAGCGAATGCGAAGGGATGACTGTATTTGCAGTCTAACTTTATGCCGAATCTGAGGACAATGGGAGTTTTAAAATGCACCACAATGTTTTCTGAAACTGCTGTGAAATAAAACATTGCATAGGAAGTGGAAGCTGCAAATGAAACATCTCAAATAGGACAGTAACATGACATCAGACTGTCAAAATACTCACAAGAGGTTTAAATTGTAGGATTTTTTTTTAAAAAAATGGGCCAACACTAGTAAAAGGTGGTACTTGTTTTGTGAATAACAAATATATCTAATTAATCATGCCTTTTAGCCTCTCAACCCCTGTGCTTATATATATATGTGATGTCATGTGTATATAGCACTATTCCCATCACACTTTGCATTTCCCCCCCCTTGTATTTAGCTGACATTACTGTGTTCAAGATCAAAGTGCTTTCTTCCCAAATCAGAAGAGAAGCCAGGTGTAAATAATTTTCCATCCTATGATGGGGTTAATAAACACCACGGACTTTAACAACCATTAGCAGCATGCCTGTGTTCAAGAGGTTACACTCTTTGGTGACAAAAGCATCAGTGAATTCACATCAAAGACAAACCAGGAACATACTCAAAATGGGAAGAGCTGTTCTTTTGAAAGGTTTGATCCATGTAAACAGATCCATAGGTCTGATCTATATAACATTACAGTAGTAATGACATCGCATTGAACAGCTTCCATCTTTTTATGGATGCATGGATTTTCTAGTTTTTTTTCCCCAATTGTTGTTTTGAGTTCACAGGTTTTTGTTTTTTTAAAAAAAGAAATGATGTGAGCTAATAACAGAGGACAGGCTAGTTCAGTTATAACTTCCCCATAATTACTACAAACCAAATGCAAATTAGACTGCAGGGTCTGTTCAATGTACATTTCTGTGCCTGCCAAATCATGTTTGGCAGTGTGGTCAAGCAATAACAGATGCACACTGTGCCTAGATTTCTTGGGCTTTTCAATAATTAGGAGGACTATGTATTATAATAAACCACATCCCGTTGGCTGAGGGTTTGGATGCAAATTACACACTAATTCACCTCCAAGTTTTTGGAAGCACACCAGAAGACATGAAAATTGAAGGACCATACCGTTTACTCCATAAAAAAACAACTAAAACTGAAAAGCCTTGATTGTTAAGTGAGGTTTGCATGCTCTCATTCCCTTTCCTATTTGCAGCCCAGTAGTAACATGCAAGAGATAGCACGTCAGTTCCTAAATAATTCTTTCTTACACATCTCTTTTAATCTTGTACTGAGTGATCATTTCCTTACCTTATATTTCACTAAAGAAAGAGATTAGTCTTTTTGCTCTCTCCCTTTCTCTCTCTTTCTCTCTCTCTCACACACACAGAATTTTTCTTTCTGTTGAATCTGAAATGAAAAACATCATGTTGGTTCAGAACAAAGACAATGGAAATGAATCAACCATCTATGAATTAAGAGTATCTTCATGAATTAATTTGGATTTTTATCACCCAATCCCAGAGAGAAGTTATAATAAATTAAAATAGATAGCACAAGACATTTAAACTAGAAAAGAAGAGATAATGACGGAGGTTTGGATCCAGGACCTGCTTTGGTGCTGGTCACAGAAGGAGCCAACATCCAATTTTCAGAGTCTTTTCCTTTGCCCTATACCATTCATGAGGCTCCCACAGTTCTGTGTACAGCATTTACAGGTACATGGAGGAGCTGGCTTGGGGAGAAGGGGTGGAAAATCCCCTTCAGTGAGCCCAGTTGCATGTATCCAGTCCCCTGATCCAAAGATAATTAGGCTGTAATAATAAACACATTTTTAGATGGTAAGCCTCATTGAATATTTCCGAATGCATAGTACTACACTGAGGGCCACACTTAAATCACAGTGAGAGCACACAATTAACTGCTTCAGTGTGCTGCACTGGGCTTTCTCTGGATCAGGGCATTTAGATACGAAACATTTTAAAAACTCACTACTCTCTTTGTTTTGCTTCTTATTTTATATGCCTGTTTTCCTGGGTGGATGTTCACTACAACTTTTACTACAACAAATGAACCTTAGATTCTGAAAAGTACAAAGTGTCATATGAGTGAAATGGTAAATCCACTCTGGGTATTTGTCCAAACTTTAAAAAACCTATCTTTTAAAGGAGCCAATGCAGGCATAGACTTTGGTACTTTGGATCACTCCTTTAAGTTCAGACTAAAACCCAGAGGATATTCACCACCTTACTGATTTTACTGGGGGTGACCATAGAGTCATAGAGTCTTAGGCCATTTCCACACTACACTGCTATATTGCTATTGTTCCACTTTCAACATTTTATGAAATTCTGGGGTTTGTAGTTTAGGAAGGGGCATTTAGAATTCTCAGCCAGAGAGCTCTTTGGCCTCAGTAAACCACAAACCCCAGAATTCCACAGGATGTTGAAAGTGGAATAAAAGCACTATAAGAGTGTAGTGCGGAAATGGCCATAGAATTGTAGAGTTGGAACCAGTGGAGGAGCTTGGCGTATGTAGAAGGGGGGCATGAGGGAGTGGGGCTACACCAGGAGGGGCTGTGGCCATTGAGTGGGGGGGCGTGGCTGTGGTGCATGGGTGTGGCCAGGGCACTTGGGGCATGGCCAGGATACACAGGGCGTGGCTATGGGCCAGGACACCCTAGAAACATTGCCACCTAGGGTGAATCATCCACCCCACTCCCACGTCCCTTTGCGACCGGTTGGAAAGGACCTCATAGGCCATCTAGACCAATCCCTTGGTCAGTGTAGGACCTCCAGCCAAAGCATCTCCAGCAGGTAGCTGCCCAGCCTCTTTTTGAAGATGTCCAGTGAAGGAGACCCTACCACCTCTCTACTCAATTGGTTCCATTGAACGGAACCGCTCTTACTGTCAAGAAGTTCCTTCTAATGTTCAATCAAAACCCACTCTTCTGTAACTTCAAACCATTAATGCTAGTCCTACCCAACTGAGAGCAATAGTTTCTAAAGAGTTTCATTTAGAATACTGAAGACTTACACAAAATATAGATATCTTCTGGCCCAAGATGCTGAAGCCATTTACTAATTCCCAGTCCCCTGTTTGTGCTTAGGTTACTGTATTATCTTGGAGGGGACAGAGTCTAATAATGGAGCTGTAAGGTACTTGGTCAGCCCTTCACTTATTTTGGATTGCCTTTAGATCTTCATTCAGATTATTGATTAAGCTCTGTTTTGAACTTTTGCACAAATAAATAACTGGCAACTAACAACCAATACCTGTGTAATATGCCCTTAAATATTGGATCAATCAAACAACTGGGCAGCTCTACACTTTACAGATGATTAGTTGCAATAATAATGTTGCAGCATCACTTCTATTGCAGTGAAAATAACTGTTTTCCTAAAATGAAATCAGATTGGGTTGGATGCTTGTCTGTGAATCGGAGGGCTCTTTTCCGTAGGGACCTCAAATCCAGAGCCGGTTCCTACCAGTGCAGAGGAGGGGTGGTTCTGAGAGTTGTGTGAAGCTCCTGTGCTCACCTTAGCACCTCCCTCCAAAGGCCAATCTCAAATACACTGAGGAAACGGAGAATTGTTCCCAGAGGTTTTCAAGTGGCAAGATTCACTATCTACACACCATTTTCTCATCCTGTACATTTTTATTTTTTATTTTTTTTTATTTATTCTCAAATTACATACACTAACAGAAAGAAGAAAAAAAAGAAAACGCATTATGTAAAAAGAAGCCAATACAACCCAACAGAATACCAGAAGTACAAAATTACATACAATTATCAATTGGTCTCATTGTTGAATATCCCCAATACCAATATAAAGTGAATAAAGTAAAGTGAAACAAAATAGACTCTATGATCCAGACTCCACAATCCACAATCTCTCAGCGCGATTACTGACAGAGCCCCCCATTTCTTTTCCAGGTAGTTACAGACATCTCCCCATTCCTCTCGGTATCTATTCAGAGATTTAATCTTTTAACAATATAGTAAGTTTATCTATTTGCATCAAACCATATATCCCATACAACCATTCATCTGTTTCTGACACTTTCTCTTTTTTTCCAGTCTCTGGCAAATAATAATCTGGCTTTAGTTATCAAATATATATATAAAAAATCTGTTTGGCTGTCCAATAAATCCTTCAATTAGCTCCACCGTGTTCAGCAAATAACATTCAGGTAACATGGGGAAGTTTGTATTTAACATTTTCAAAATTTCTATATGGATGTTTTTCCAGTATGTTTGGCTTTTTTACAATCCCACCAACAATGAAAGAATGTCTCTCTTTCAGCCTTACATTTCCAACATTTATCATTATTTCCTTTATAGATCTTTGCAAGTTTTGTTGGTGTTAAATAACATCTATTAAACATTTTATAATTTTCTTTAAACGTTTGACATCTTGTAAAGTTCAGGTTTTTCCTTGTTTGTTCCCAGTTTTGTAATTCAGTTGGATGCCCAACATTCTGAGCCCATTTAACCATCGTATTTTTAGTCACCTCCTGCTCAAGATCTCATTTTAATAATAGTTTATAAAATTTTGAAGTTAACTGTTTATCTCTTCGATCCAAAATAACATCTAAATCTGTCTTTTCATTATTTATCTTCCCTTCCCTACAATCCTGATTGAATCTAGAGTGCAAGCGAGCTTATAGGAACCATGCACAGTCAAACCCCTCTTGCAAGAGTTCCTCTCTTTTCTTAAACATAAGTGTGCTATCTTCAAATTTTACCAATTCTTTATAAGTCCACTACCTCTGTATTTTAAGCTCATCTCGGTGAAAGGCTTCTATTGGAGATACCCATGGGGGAGTTTAGGGCAATCCTGTACATTTTTGAAAGCCTCAACAGAGGGTATGCAGCCCAGAGGAGAGGGCCAGAATGGTGTACTGGTTTGGATATTGGAATATGCTCTGGAGACCAGTGTTCAAATCCCTACTTGGCTATGAAACCCACTGGATGACCTTAGACAAGTCATACTTTCTCAACTTCATATGAAAACAAAAGCAAACCCCTCTGAACAAATCTTGATAAGAACATCCCATGATAGGTTCAGCTGAGAGTTGCCATAGGTAAGAAATGACTTGAAGACAAACAACAAAAGCCCAGAGGGCCTCACAAGGTAGGAAATGGGGTAGGTGCAGACTCTGGGCCTAGCTTGCCCAATCTAGAGGACCGGGGGGGCTGAATCCTCTCCATCTTTAGCCTCCAGCATCACATTCAAGAAAAAGCAACTGTTTAAGCAGCGCAGCCCTGCCACGTGGCCATATCTGTGTTCCTGGAGAGTGAGGGGATGAGCCAAGATGCATCCAGCTATTTTCCTGTCGCTAACTGCACTGCAACGGGCATCTGAAGACGGTGGTTCTCAGGATGTCTCTGCAGATTAAGTCCTTGCAGTGCATCCAGAACTACAGACTACAGCTGGAGCCACCCCTGCTCACTCCCTGCTATCTGATAACATGGAAATAGCAGTGTAGTTGCAGCTGCCCTGCATCCACAATAGGTTTTGGAGAGGATTTTGGATGTTGCAACAACCCAAAAAGTTAATTGTAATGGTCTAAGTTCTATCTACAAGATCATAATTTATGAACAGGTTGCCAATATTGCTGGTGAATTATGTTTTCCCTTTGCCATAAAATCATCTGTAGTGTGAGTAATCTGGGTGGAATGTTGTGGTATGCAATGTCATGGACAACAGGGGATTGTTGTTGTTGTTGTTGTTGTTGTGTGCCTTCGAGTAGTTTTTGACTTGTAGTGACTTTAAGGCAAACTTGTCAAGGGATTTTCTGGGGCTGAATGTGTTCAATGTGCACAAAGTCACCCAGTAGGTTACCATGGCCGAGCAAGGAATCAAACTCTGGTCTCCAGGGTCCATAGTCCAACACTCTAACCACTACACCATCCTGGGTAGTGCCTGTGAAACCAACAATGATAAATAACACAACTCCTGTTAGTCACAAAAGCCTTATGTGCACAACCTGTACTATTTTATGAATCTTGTATACAAATTGTTTTATGTTATTTGCTTCTGTCTAGTTTTCTTTTACTCTGCTATCCTTTTAAAATTCTAATGTACAGGCTTCAAAATTTAAAAGTGGCAAATCTGAAAGTAGCCAACCAGAGCATCAAGTCTTCTTCCCCGCAAAAGACATCACACCATGCCCTATTGAATACGGGACCAGGGTTTCTGAACAATTGTATTTCTGAACTGTATTTCTGAAGCCTTCCTGGGCTTTGAGATCTTTGAAGGAGGCCCTTCTTTTGGTCCAACAACCCACAGAGGTAGGTTCTGTGGGCACGCAAGGGATGTCCTTTTTGGTGACTGCTCCTAAGCTATGAAACTTCCTGACAAGGAAAAATAGATTGACCTTTCTAATTGTCTTTGTACCAGAAGGCACTAGTTGTTTATTCAGGCATTCAGAAACTAACTGGCTACTGAGAAAGGACCTTTTAATTATATTGTACCTTTAAGGAGACACTATAGTTGTACTGATACATTTAAAAATTTCTTTTAATTGACGACGACGATAATGATGATCACTTTTTTCCTAGTTGGGATTCAAAGCAGCTTACAATAATTTAAAAAATATAGTTAAAATCATGGAATATAAAAGTTTAAACACTAATTAAACGATCAGATAATAATTAAAACAAAGTTAAAATACACAATTTTCAAACATCAGTAAATTTAGCATAGTAAATAATAGCCAGCACCTTTTATTAGACAGGTCATAATCACACACTGAACGCCTATGAAAATGTCTTTACTTGACTACGGAAAGAAAGTAGTAACTAGGGAGAGTTCCACTCTGACTTCTCTGAGAGGGGAGTTCCAGAGCCTGGGAGCAGCCCCTGAGAAGGCCCTCTCCCATGTTGCCACCAGATGCACCTGTGAAGGTTAGGGGACAGAGAGAAGGGCTTCCCCAACAGATCTCAAAGTCCGGGCTGGTTCGTAAGAGAACTTGTTCAATTATGTTTTAATATAATAACTTTTTTCTGTATTTATAAGTATGTGTTTGTTTAACCAATTGTGTCCCACTTCTGGGGAAAAAGCAAGCTATGAAATAAATAAATAAAATTTAAATTGTTATTTTCCTTCATTGTGAGCTATGCATTCTGCTTCTCTGGGTCTACAAAACATATCTCTTTTGTATTTTTGTTTTTGTATTTTTGTTTGTTTTTGAGAAACAAAACAGAGTGAAGATTTGCTCCTTTTAAAATGCGTGCACATTGTACTAGGAAAGGATATGGCACTGCTGGCTCATGGCCAGCATAAATGTCATACTAAGAGAAAAAAATATGTTTTTTATTGTTTATAAAGGCTCTCATTGAGAGAGAAGATTCAAAACTGCTACAACTGGGCTTGATTAGGAACATGAACAGGGTGGAAAATAGCCCTTTATTTAGAAGTTGATATTGCTGCCTGATTTACTAGTAAGGAGTTAGGGCAGTAGAATGATCTTCAGTTAAGAGAATGTTGGAAGTTAACCGTCTAAAATTATGTAGAAAAAAATGTAGACAATTTGGCAGCCAGGCACACAAAAGCAAACAAGTTTAAATTGTATTTAACAATACAATTTTATCAAATTTTACAATTTCATATTAATCACACAAAAATACAAAGAGCTTAAAGTTCTTTCATATAAATCAACTTGGCAGTTTAATACTTTATTCCACTGAATTGCCTACTGTTGGTTTTCTGAGTTTCATCTTTTACTATTGTCTATTTATTTGTCTGCAAGCACAGTAGTATCACAAATAATTTCAGTAATACCTCAACACTGTGCTCTCAAATGTTGCCTTAGAGTAAAGTGCACTGCAGCTGAAGTACAAAGGTCTATTTAAATATCTGTAAGCCTGACATAATAAATCATTACTACTGTTACTTTTGCTAATGAAGCTACCCCTTCCCCACTTTTCAAGCACAGGATACAAGGGCAGGAAACAAAATTAAAATGACATTTCTCCCGCAAATCTTTCTCTATTACTTTTTTACATACCAGTTTTCCATATTCCCATAGTGTAGCTTGTAATCTTTACAACAGGCTTCTAAGGTAGTTCATTATTATTTTCCATGTATTGCATGTGGAGGAAAGTGGCTTGCTTAAGGTCACAGTGGGATGGGTTTGTGTGAAAGGTGAGGTCTGAATCAGGAATATCCTGATTCATAACTCAGTCACTTAACTTGTAGGAGGCGCTGACTCAAGACACTTTGCTACCTGAGGCAGAGGACAAGGCAGCATCTCTTCCCTATTTCATGTACATAAGCTGGTGGGAATGGTAGTCAAAGTAAAATGCAATACTGGCAATGGGATAGTAACCAGGCAGCTGGCTAGTTTAGGAAGTCCTAAACTAGACAGTGGTCCTCCAATAGAGGGAAACAGATGTGGAATTCATAAAGAATAATTGTGAAACTGCCCCCTCACTGTGGTGTCTCTTCCTTAAGGCAGTCACCTCACTCTGGCCTAATGGCAGAATGAGTCGCACCCGCCAGACCATGCTATTAAGTTGGGATGGAAGTAATATTTGAAAATATTTTTTTTAAAAAGTTGAACAATGCATATCTTGAGTGTCAAGAAACCCTAACAAAAGAGAAACCTGGACTGACAAAAATCTTTGCAGTTTGGGACTTATTCTGCACAATGAAGTTTTCTTTTTCTGTGCAGAAAGTTTCTGTGAAGAAAATGTTGTTTTCTATGCAAAAAAAAAATGCTGTTTTCTATGCAAAAAATATTTTTTAAAAATGCAAACTCTGCACAGAATACGCTCCCAACAACTTCATATTCTGCATAGCAAACAGACTTTTTCATATTCTGCAAATATTCATATAATACAAAAATGCATGGGCAAATTTTGCTCAGTATAAATCCTGACTTGTGAATTGTCTTCAAAAAGTGCAGAGTTCTTGAAAACTTTCATGCAGCAGGAACAAAATTGCTAAAATTGTGTATTGCTTCCTTTCAGAACAATAATTAACAAAGAATTAAAACCCTGCTATTATGCCTCTAAGTTACACCATCTCCATCCTATTTGCTGAATACTCATTGGTACATATCAGTAATTGATAGCTGACAGCAACGATACATGATTTCAATATTTGACTACACAGAACTATGTAATGTCTAGATTCAGTCATTGCTGTTAATTAACTTTGGGGGAGGGGTAATGAGGCAACAGAACAATGTCATTTCCTCATGTTTTAATATTAGCACTGATGGTGAATAGGGGTGTAAGGACAAATATTTGTTCATTTCTCCTAAAACAGTTTTGTTTTTAAAAGATAAGTTGGAGAAAGTTGCTCCGTTTTTTTTAAAAAAAAAACTATTGTAAAAGATTTACAAATAAAAATAATAATGTGTTCCTCATAAAATAAGACACAATGTTAATGCTAATGCAATCTAAAATGTTAGAAGTTATTACAAAACCAACATGTTAGTGTTTGCAAATAAATGTTTCAAGCAGAATACCTACCTTTGAAACACTGGAAAGTAGAAGATATCAATGGGCAGGCTCATATGGGAGAATACAATACTTTAGATGAGTGGGACCTAGGTCATATACAGCTTTCAAGATGATCACCAGCACTGTGAATTGTGCTTGGAAATGAACAGGGGAATGAACAGAGGACTGGCTGTAACAAGGGGGTTACATGCTTCCTGTAACTTGCCCCTGTTAATAATCTGGCTGCAGCAATTTAGAACAGTTGAAGTTTCCAACATTCTTGATAGGCAGTCTCACAAAGAGCTTATCAGTGGATGGGCTTACTTCTCCTGAGTGAGTGGCATTTGTGGGCTCACTTTTTCACTCAAGCGTGGCCAGCCATCAATGATCCAGGAATTGGCCCCACTCCATTTCTGCGAACACCATTAACTTCATATGACCAATGTGAAAATGACCATTTTGAGCATATTGAGCTGGTGTGAAAGAGAATCTTTAAATGTCCTACTGTGCCCTGTGCAACCTGTTGCATCAGTAGGAGCCAGAAAAAGGAGAGACAGAGATAGTTCAAGAGGAGCCTGGAAGATAACATTTCTACACTGGAAGCTTTGGTGGCCTGAAGGTAATCCATAGGCCATACAATTCCCCATCTTAGCACTTTCTACGAGTGAAAAAAAATTAAAGAATAATTGGCCTAAGACAAGGGTGGGGAAATTTGGGCCCTCCAGATACTTGAATCTAGAAATACCATAAAGCTCACTAAGTATGCCTTATAGCAATGGAGTCCGATGCCCTTTTCGCATGACATTTGCCATGCGAAAGGGCCTCTGGAGCATCGCACAATTGTGAGGAGCGTTTCAGACAATGTCCTTGCAATCGCGCGACGCTGCTGGGGCTGGCAGGCACCAATCGCGCACTATTTCATTTTTGGCTTGTAGGTGAAAATGGTGCGCAATTGCACATCGCTCCAGGTCCCCGCGCACACTTACCATGCGTGCGGAGCATCCAGATCCATGGCGCTCACGCTTCCTCCCCCAGTGCAGCCTGGGAAAATGCCTGGCTGTGCTGTGGAAGGAAGAGGCAGAGCCTTCATGTTGTCGGCCAGCCGGCAGGCAGCAACTGCAGAGCCGAAGCAGCGGGGATGCGAGAGCCTCTTGCAAGAGGCTGCTTGCATGATCCCCGCACCCCAGCACCGACATAAGGTAAGTTGCGGAAAGGGCCTGAGGGTTATGGAGGGCAGGATCATCCAGTGAGATTTATGACAAAATAAAACTCAAGCAAGCATGAAGGAATTTGAACCTGGTCTTCCCCTTCCTGAAAAAACATAAACCACCACACCATTATGCAATACTTATGATTTCCTGTATTCTATCTATCTATCTATCTATCTATCTATCTATCTATCTATCTTTCTATCTATCTGCCAGCATGGTGGATTGGTCTGAGTTTTGAACAAAGGCCATTTCTGCACTACACAGTTATAGTGCTATTATTCCACTTTCAATGTCCTTTGGAATCCTGGGGTTTGCAGTTTAGGGAGGGACACTTAGAATTCTCAGCCAGAGAACTCTTTGGCCTCAGTAAACTACAAATCGCAGATTTCCACCGGACATTGACAGTGGAACAATAGCATTATAACATTGTTGTGTGGGAATAGCCTAAGACACCGGAAGACCAAGGTCCAAATCCCCACTCAGCCATGGAAACCCACTGGGAGACTTTGGGCAAATCCCACTCTCTCAGCCTCAGAATAAGGCAAGGACAAACCCCATCTGAACAAATTCTGCCAAGAAAACCCTGTGCTAGAGTTGCCATAGGGTCACCATAAATAACTTGAGGGCACACACAAAAACATATATGTATATGAGGGAAGGAATGTGCTTCATGATTAGTTTAATTAACAGTTCCTCCTGTAACATGATAAGATTTGGACTATTTTACTCTACCATCTCACTTTCAAAGCTATTTCACCCCTTAGCATATTCTCACTGAGATAACACAGTTTAGGTGTGTTAAAGTACTAAAATTCAACCTATTGTAATATCAGTTAATGGTTCTGTAGCCTGTTACAAAAGAGACTCTAATTTATATAAGTTCCTACTGGTTAAACATAATAGTCTACAGGGAAAGATTGCAACCAAGTGGGAGGAAAATTTAAATTTAAATGACTCATTGGAGGAATGGGGTAACATTTGTGTGAGTAACCTACAGCAATATCAATTAATGAAAGACACGGATGGATTCTCCTTAACTGTATTTCACAAGGGGGAGAACCTTTTCCAGAGACTTTGGTCCAGTACTATTCATTTTATTAAATTAGGGATTAAACATTTCACACTACTGGACAACTGTTAATCAATCAATTTTACGTGTCACCATCTACATGCACTAAATGGTGTAACATGAAAACTAGGATTTTTCAGTAATGTTTTATTTCTTGGTGTGAAGGAGGAAACTATAATAATATGACCATTACTCCCTCTTAAACAATCTGCTCTAAATGTTGAGTTTTACACCATAATTGGATTTATTTATTTAGGCCTGGAGCTATTAGAATACAGTTAAGCCCTAAGGGCCAGGTCACATATTCATTGAAACAATGGTTTTCTTCAGGACTACCATGATTATGAGATCCCAGAACTCTTTTTGGTGAATTTCTTCACCAGTCTTTGGATTTTCAAAGTATATTGCAGGACTGGGTACATCCTTACAGTTACCTGCTTACAAAGGTGACTCTGAAGATCTTACAAACTGATCAGACAACCAGCAGATCTTAGACCAGTGAAAATGACTTTACACTGGCATTTTGTTACAATGTTAGAGGAAGACAGGGTTATTTCTGAGGCAGCCTGAAAAGGGGGCTGGAGTTTATTTTTTTTTTATAAGCCTAAGACGTAATTAATTTGCCTTACATACTTTTACACAAAAGTTTCCAGGTTGAACCAGCCCATTGCAGAGATGGCCTGAGACTAGTGTTAGAGCATCTGTAGCTCATAAATATGCCCCAAACTGGAGAGCACTGACTTGTTCAAGTGGTAAACTTTACCCTGGATTCATGAAAAATTATCACCTTGTTTCACTCACCATCAACCTCATCAGTGACAACTAAAATAAGCAGCAGATGACATTCTTTTAAAAACTGTGTATATCTGCAGGTGTTTGTTGCTGTTGAGCCTTCAAGTAATTTCTGAAATCTAAGGCAACTCTATCACAGGGTTTTCTTGGCATGATTTATTCAAAGAGGTTTTTGCTTTTGCCTTGCTTTAAGGCTGAGAGTCTGTGACTTGCCCAAGGTCACCCAGGGGGGCTCCATGGCCAACAGAGAATTTGAAATCTGGTCTCTCAGTGTTCTAGTTCAGGACACAAGCCAGTACACCAGGCTGGGTCTCTATGGGATGCACTTTTTATAAAAGCACAAAATTGTAGTGCTTTGATATCACTAACAGCCATGGCTCCAGACTATGGAATCATCAGATTTGTACTTTGGAGAGGCACTCAGAATTCTCTGCCACAAAGTGCTAATGCTGTAGTTCAGAAAAGTGCACTAGAGATTTCTACATGCCCCCACCAAACTATAAATCCCAGGATTAAAACTACTATATTCTTTTCAGTGTGGATACAAATCAGGTATATCTACTTTTCTGCATTTCTATCTAGGTGACCAACTAGTTAAAAATGTTATAGAGCAGTGTCTTTATTGTTTTCTAGTGAATGCAACTTGTTAGAGCTGGATGAGAAACACTATGATTCCCCTTTTTCTCAATCTTCATTTCCTATTGAAAAGAAAATCAAAAGTTAAACACGCAAACAAAAACCTGAATCTATTCATTAATCCCAATTAAAATAGACATATTGAATCATCTGCTGAATGGTAAGCCAACGTGTAGATATATCCCATTCATTCAGTAGATCTACAATAGTTCCAATTGTATAATCCAATAGGAGTCAGGCAGAAGAAAACAGTAGTGATGCTTCTGCTGTGATCATCCCATTTGTGGATACTTGTTACACTTGATACTGCTGCTGCTGTGTGCCTCCAATCCTTTCTGACTTATGGTGACTCTAAGGCAAACTTATTATGGTGTCTGGGGCAAGATTTGTTCAGACGAAGTATAGCATTGCCTTCCTCTGAGGATAAGAAAATGTGATATGCCCAACATCACCTATTAGGTTTCCATGGCTGAGCGGGGATTCAAAATCTGATCTATCAGAGTCTCAGTCCAATTCTCAAGTCAGTACACCACACTAGCTCTTTTACACTCAATGTACTTGCTAGTAAGGAATGTTGGTATGCAAAGCAGATATGAAGTGCAAATTGCTGAAGCCAATTGTTAGTCCCAACCTGAGTAGAACCATTGAATTAATGGAACTACCATACATCTTGACTTATGTTATTCCCATTGATTCAAGGTGGTCTACTTGAGTTGGGACTGTCAATTAGATGCAAGCCATCAGTGGTGGGTGGACACTCAGTGGTGCCCAGGGCAAAGGGGTGGGGCAAGCTGTGGTGGCTGGGTGGGGGGGTGAGCTTGCAGGGAGGGGCAAGCGGTGGGGTGGAGCAAGTGCATGGGGATAAACAAGTGGCGGGGAGGGTGTGGGGCGAGTGTGTGGGGAGGAGTGAGTGGCGGTGGTGGTGGGGCAAATGCATGGGGAGGGGCGAGCGGTGGCAAAGGAGGGACAAGTGGGGAGGAGCAAGTGGTGGCAGGAGGACGGAGCGAGCTGCAGCAGGGAGGAGCAATGAGCGGCAAGGGTGGGCGAGTGGCAGTGTGGGGTGGGGCAAGTGCGCAGTTAGGGAGAGTGGGGGGGCAAGCAGCGAGGGCTGGGGCGACCAGCAAGGAGGCTGGGGCAAGTGGCTGGGAGTGGAACGAGCAGTGGCAGGGGGAGGGGTGAGCAGCATGGGGAAGGGGTGAGTGGCACAGGGTAGGGCGAGTGGTGGGAAGAGGGGTGAGTGGAGGTGGAGGGGGCTGGGGGGGCTGCTTTTTTGCCCCTTCCACATTGGCACCCAGGGCATGAGCCCCAGCTGCTCCACCCTAGATCACCTCTGCAAGCCATTGATCTTTGCATACCAGATGTGATATATGTCCATAATCCTCAAGTGAGGATTAATAATTTTCAGGTTTATCTCTGATGGAGAAAAACAAATAATTCTGTGCAGTTCTCACTCTGCATTCACAGATCCAAAAGTGTATTAAAAAATTATTCTCCACAGAAATATATGTGAGTTTTCTGCATGAGGACTGTGCAGTTTTGTACAAAAACACTGTCTATAGCAACGTGGTGTTATTGTTTTTTTGCAAGATTGTTGCTTTCCGAACACACAAAACAATCAATCTTTTCTTCACATACACAAAAAACCATATGGTTATTTGGAATCAATTCTTTGTGAACAAAAGAACTGTTTTTTTCACAAATCCACAATTGTCATAAAATAACTCACATACATTTCTGCACAGAATAATCTCCCCAGAACTTCAGGCAAAAACTGCACAAAATTCACACCACTGTGTTATTCTTCCCGAGTGGGTTTCCCAAGTGTGAGAAAACCCATTTTTTGGCCAGGAAACAAACAACAGCAAACATTCTTTCCATCTCTAGTCTGAAGTCTTCTGCCTTCTTAACAATTTAAACTATCCTTCCCCAGCCAAAAATGTTCCTGCCAAGAATGGGGGAAATTCCAGCAGCCAAGAACTCCTTCAAAAGTCAAAGTCTGAGTATTTTCAACTTCTTCAGTCTGGAGGATTAAAAATAACATATTTTTGGGTGTCCTATTTCATAATGATAAAGATGTTAATTTTTGCCTACTGGACTGACTCTGGCAATATCCCCAAAAATATATTTACATGATCTAGCAAGGGACAATTTAATCTTCTGCTAGTCAGTCTTGAAGGCTGAGGTTGGTGGGGAAAGGAAAGTAATTGAATATGCATCGTATTGTAGAATCTGAGACGATAATTCAGAAAATGCTATCTGAACATGAAGTCTGAACATTTCAAGTTGAAGAGGGGTTAATTTAAATCTATCTCACAGAGTTTTTTTTTAAAAAAAGATCATTTTTGCATATCAAGGATTGCCCTTCTGCTCTAACAACTGAGCCAAGACTCAATTCCCAAATAGTATGATGGCTTCTGTTAATTAGATAGTTTATCCATGATGGGTTGTTGACACTGAGTTGATTTGTGTTGAATAGTTTTAAGATATTCTGTAAGACATTAACAGGCTAGTGCAAGCATTCCTAATTCACATTCTGGATATGGCTTCCACCTAATTTGATGACTGCTTCCCCCACTCAATTGATTCCGTGTCTGCACATTAACCAGGAGAATCACTACTCATAACAGAAGATTCATGTTCTTCCCAAAGTTTGGAGATAATATGTTAGAAATAACATGATCTGAAACACATTTCTTTTTGGGATACCAAGGTCAGAATGCAGTTCCATTTGTAAAATAATATAAAGGCTGGCACTTTTTGGCTTTAAAAGTGCAGAAAATTACCAAAGGTTTGGGGGAGATTTGGAGAACTGGGGGGGGGGGGGGAATTGGCCATTTTGTTATTTTCCTATTCTATTTTTAATAATAATAAGAAAAAAAACATATTACTCATAAAAGGTAAAAAGTAATAAGTAATATAGTACAGTGGGGGGAAATTAACAAGAAATGCTCAACATGTTACTGTCCCCCTAAGTAACATTCCCAGTTCTTGTTCTCCCTGTGCTTTTAGTTATATCTTCTATTTGGTCATACTTTTAGGACAAAAAAAAAAGTGTCCATAATTAGGACTGTGACAGACCTATTTACAGTTTTTTCACCACAATCTCTCACTACAGCCTTTGCTTAATTCTTCAGCGCTACTGGTGAAAGAAAACATTTATTCCTTTATTCTTGCTATGATTCTCAATTGCTTTCACTTGCTGTCAGTAGTACCACTCTATAGTTATTACATAGTCAGCTCTGATTAGTAGCATAGAATTTGTGACATCAATATATTCCCTGAATATATTCCAGCAAGGTAGGATCATCCTTTTGAGTAATCAAAGAAGCACCACACTAGTCTACTAGTCTTCAGTGGGTAGACTCGGCGTCAAGTAGATTATAGAATCTTATCCCATTCAATAAATGATTCCTAAGTAGCTGAAATGAACTGAATGATTAATCCAGGATGGAGATTAATAGGGAAACAGTGGCACCAAAAAGATTAAAAAACAGAACAGTATTCTATGTTCTTATGGTTTATTTGGTTTATATAGTACCAGATAGTGCTATCTCTGTGTGTAGCACTTTATATAGTAGAAGAAGATAGTTTTCTGTCCCCAGGAGCTTGCAATCTAAACTTCAACGCAGGAGAAAGAACAAAGGGAACAGGAAGCACGGGTACGTGGACAGACAACTCATCTTTGTTTCAGCTGTACATGGTTACATCTGAATTACCTGCTCAGTGAAAGGGGGACACGTGAAACAAAGGCTTCTGCCTAAAATTCCACAGTAACAAATTAAGTCAGGCATGTCTATCCCATTCTGCTTGCTGTTTTTCACTCTCAAACTGAAAAATCAAGAATATTCAGTTATAGCCGTTTTTAAGTTAACAAACATAGCTGAACAATAAAAGTATACGCTCTGATTCTGACTTCACTCATGCTGGCATGGTACATGTGTGATTTTTGTGATTCCTCCTTAAATTAGCAGACTCTTGTGTCCTCCCAAAAACTAATCTGGAAGGGTGGGACTCTTCGGAACATTGAAAAAAGGAGATGCACGGAAAGAGGCTAATTGGTAAACATTGTTTCTCCCCTTTTTGATGGAAGGATCCTCTCAAGCTTTCTGTGAATGATGGAAAAAGCCCTTCCTTGGTGGAAGGTACACTTAACAATCTAAGCCACTACATCACTGCTTGACTTTCTGTATTATATAAAACTCTGAGTGGCAGGCATTGCTTCGCTTGTGTTGCTCATACAAGAATGCCAGCCACTGCTTGTTTTCTGTAAATTTTCCTCAAAACATGTAATTATATTTTCAGCCTTCTACTCCCTTTGAACATGCCAATTCTGACAACAGCAAAAGAATGAAAGGGAAGAATTGAGTACCTCCTCTCTCTATAAGAAAAAAGAGGTGGCTGATGCAGACCTGGCGTTCCAGATTCAAGTCCCCCTGAGTCACAATGACCTTGGGCCAGTCACTGTAGGTTGATGTGAGAATAAAGTGGATAAGAGCCATGTGCACAACAATGAGCTCACTGAAGGTAAGAGGGGATATGAGCATACTTATATTTATCAATAAGTCAAATGAGACAGGAAAAACTTTCAAGAAGAACAGAGAGAATTTTTAAAAAGTAGGTAGGTTATATATTTTAATGGAGAAAGGGAAAGAAAGGTAGAAATGTTCCCAATTTGTTCCGCAATTAATCTACAGTTTTACAGTATACCCTATCTTCTCTTTATTTTATTCATTCTTTGATAGCTCCCTCTTGTCTTCCTCTACTGTCCCTGTCTGTACCTCCCCAAATTGTCCCTATTTTTCCTCTTAAATGATGTATTGCCTTCCTTCCTTCCCTGCGTTCAGAGCTTGTTTTCTCATTGTTTCCAAGCCTACTTCTCCTTTCTATCCTCCATACGTTTAACTACAAATCTCTCCTCCGGCACATGGATATGTTCCTTGAACTGAGAGAGGTTTCCAATTTTTTTTAAAAAAATGTTTTTATAATTTGTATGTAGGAATAACACTTGCATATGTGCCTTTCTGGGTTAAAAGGGATGTCAATCATCATACTGAGAATATAAACAGATTGCCAGCGTGGGTTGAAAAGGAATTTTCCCCCACAGATTTATACAAGTTAGGGAGTTAATTGACCTGTTAGGTCAAACCCGTTCCTTTACCTTTCAAAGCAAGATTCTTTCCTGCAGTCCAACCCAGTTTTGAGGGGGGAAAAAAACAAGCAAAGGGGGAGCCACTATTTGCCAGGAAGGCTATTTTCCCAAATTATACCATTTTGCTGTCAAGGTTTACCCCATTCATATATCCATTAGCTCTATTTTATTCTTTAAACAAGAAATCAATATGCGAGTAGCAAACTTTACCCCTCCATATCACTTTGCTAAACAACAGTGATGCCCCAGGATCCTTATGCTCTCTAAACACATTGAGCTTATATTTTGAATTTAGCCAGAGGTGGGCAAAGTACAGCTCATGGGCCACATGTGGCCCTTCGCACCCCTAAATGGGCCCTTGGAAGTGCTCTCCAGTCCCCAGACCCACAAAAAAAAAATTAAGAGCCATTTTCAGGCAACTTTTTTTTCCGCAGATGGGCCAAAACTGCCTATAAATATTTTTTCTTCCTTTAACCCTGTATTTTTCTTCCTTTAACCCTGGAAAGTCTCCTAAACCTCCCCAAAACATGAAGAAGAATAAGAATAAGAATTAGAAGGAGGAGGAGGAGGAGGAGGCAAAAATCAGCCAAAATGGCAGCTCGAGGTGCCATCACTTCACTTTGGGCATGCTGAATCTTGCTGGTGCAGCGCACCAGATGGGTGCTGGGAGGTAAAAATGGTCCCTGTCCCACATACTGTTGCATACCCCTGCATTAGAGCAATCCATCAGTGGTGGTAGAGGAGTAGCAGCAGCATTAGTACTAGTATTTATTATTTATTAAAAACTAAAAGCTGTAGGTGCTGAATACCCTATTTAAAAGATAATGAAATCTTCCTTGCAGAGTTACTGTCTTAAAGTTAGTGCAAGCAACCACATCTTTACTACACTGTTCCTTCTTTCCTTGCTCTCTTCCCTTGCAGAATGTAATGACCAGCTATCTGTTTGTTTTGCCTCTTATTTATACCATTTTTACCCTGTTTGTTTCTTTATTCATGAAATGCATTTATTCAAAGTACCATGCATTTTTAAACATTCTTAAGGAATGATTTAAAAATCAACATAAAGCCAATTTTAAAAACCAACTTTAAAAAAGTCCAGAAAGAACAACACACTTTTGACTACCTGGCGAAGCTCAGCGCGGATACAGCCAGCCTAATTTCCATTAAGAGGAAGTTCCACAAGTGACATACTGTACAAAGAAAGCTCTGCCTCATGCAGTCAAGCTGTTCTCATCAACTTACTTGCTTCCGATCTGCATACGCATTTTTGACAAGGCTGGCAAGATGTGTATCAGGCCCAGGGAGGCAGCTGACTCAGGTACTGTGGGAGGTAGCAAAGGTACCACCCGCTGCTGCTGCCACGAAACATACACATGCTGCTGGGCTGTGATACATGACAGACTAGCAGCCAGTCAAGTTAGACTGTGTTAGTACTGTTCCCTCTCAACCATGGAAGGAGGAAGAGGGGAATATAGAAAAGCAGTGGCAGTTCTAGAGTCTTGTGTCTGCCACTGAGAGAAAAGGAGGAAGTGAAGCCTGGCTATCTTAGCAACGCTTCCAGAAGTCACAGAACTCTAGGAGGAGAGCCTGTGGAAATCCCCTGCACCAAGACACAGGCACTTTTCCTGGTCATCCTTCCAGCTGGGCCTGTTTCATTGCTGCTGCTGCTGCTGCTGTTCTTGTCCTTCTCTCCTTCTTCTATGGTGGGGAGCATGTGGAGATGTTCCTGCTACTGTTCTCCTCCTCCTCTGTTATGGGATGGTAATACTTTCAGCACTACAGTACCAGCTTCTTGGAGATATGGATGGCTGCACTGTAAGGTATGCCAGCAATCTAGGAGATAGTTTCCACATGATGTGGGAGTGATGCTTAGTTTCTCCTCCTCAAGCTGTGGGAGAGCTTGGGTTGTTTCTCCGTCTTGGGCTCACTGCAGTGGTTTACAGAGATGTGGGCCTTCCCAGCTTGCATGGTCCTCTCTATTCATTTCAAAAGAACAGATAAATATAGCTTACTCCTCCAGCAAAATGAATGCAGTAGATGTGCTTTATATGCCCATTTCATGGAGGACTTGGATTGACAGAACATTTCTGTCACTTGTGAAATGACTCTCCACAAAACTCTTGATATCTCTGCATTTCTCAGTAAATCCAAGGAGCAGTATAGCCCTATGCTCAGAGTGTTGAACAAAAAGCTGGTATCCGGGTTGTGTATACTGGTACATTACAGTGTAACCTAATTTCAGATCAAGCTCTCAACATCCTTATCAATTAAATTTGACAAGCGAAAAGTGCTATGAAATCATTCAAACCTCACACAGTTAGAATTACCTTATATAGCTGGGGGATGTAAATATTCAACTATTTCATCCTTACAAATGAGAACAAATAATTTCCACAGTTTTCTCCTTACTGTGAAGGCAAATAATGCTTCTGCCCAATTCTCATGCAGTATACACGCATCCTGAAGTGTTTGGGACCAAAAAAAAAGGTTTCCAAATTCTGACATTGCTATGTTCCTTCATATCTTTTTACTTATGACAATCCCAAGGTGAGCCTATCATGGGATTTTTTGGCAAGATTTCTTCAAAGGAGGTTTGCTGTTACCTTTCTGTGAGGCTGAGGGAATGTATGACTTCCCAGGTTCACCTAGTGGGTTTCTATGACTCAGTGGAGATTCAAACCCTGGTCTCTTGGAGACCTAGTCCAACATTCAGACCACTACACCATCCAAAATGGCCTTGTGTTTTTTAAAGTAAAATTGCTGTGTTAAGAACAAAAAATAGCAACTGGCAGAAAACCCCCCTATGCCAATTTTATGCACGATTGCTAGTTTTTGAGCTCAACCCAGCAATTTTGCACAAAAAAAACCCCATGTGGCTATCTCAAAATAGAGTTTTCAGCACAAAACAAACAAACAAAAAAACCTGTTTTCAGAAAGCTACATGGGGTCTTTTTTGTGGGTATGCAAGACTGCTGTTTTTTCTTTAAACGATTGTAACATTATCACTAATTTTGTCTATAAACGTTCTGTTTTATATAATAATTTGATGTTCAAGATATAAATGAATAAAGAATACATTTTTTTAAAAAAGGAAAAAAGTAAAAAAAAATTAAAGGCTTTAAGGAAGACAAAAAGAAAGAAAGAAAGAAAAACAAAAACCTTCCACAAAATGTGGCTATCTGGAAAAAATTTTTGCACCACCATCCATGATCTTTGCACAGAAAAGCCACATGTCTTTCTGAGCAGAATTATTTCATGGAACACTTCAGCATGTGTGAACACTGGGTGAAAACTGCTAAATTCTTGCCATTTGCCATTCTTCCCAAGGATGTTTCCTGAGCGTCACGGAACCATTCTTCAGTCAGGAATGAAACATGGTATCTTTTCATGTCTAATTTGGTCTCACCCCTTCTGACACATTGCTAGTGCACAAATCCATTCCCCCACAACTGTCACGTGAACCCCCTGTGGTAGAGCTCAGGTTTCTTAATTAGATGGGGAGGTTACAAGAACAGAACCTTAAAAAGTTGCTTTTGTGGGTACAATTCTCAGAAACCCCTGCTGTGGCACTGACCACATCAGCTGGTTGATGCTAGCACCTGTAGACCAAAAAAGTAACTTAATCAATCTCTATACATGAGTATAGCACACCAGATGACCTCCAAAAGAAGGCACAAGGCAGGTGAGCTTGTCTTTATTTTTTCCTCATGGTGTGAAGACATGAAGAAGTCAATGTGGCTAGGCTATACAAACCACAACAAAGCTCATCCAGAGATTTTCATGCTTGACAGGGTCCAATATTATCCATGGTGTCAGCTTCTTACTAAACCATATTAGGTCAGTTTCTGACAGAACAGTAGCAAAGAATTTGATAATTTTAGTGAATAAATAAAAGACAAGGTTTAAAATAGTTACAGGAAGCATCCTAACTAGGCACAGTTTTGTGTTTTCCTGTTTTCTGTAGCCTTTGTAGATCAGAGTAAACACAATAAATTAATCATGAAAAGCAATTGCTGTAGAATAGAAGTAAAGTACACAGGTTCTTGAAACAGCATCTCTGTCACTTCTGAGCGTTATTTATCATTGTCAGGCACTTGTCATTCACCTAAGTAGGCTTCTTTGATACCTTGAGATTCGGGAACCCAAACCAGCAGCAGTCCACCTGTTAGCTGCACTTGATTGGGAGGAGAAATTACATCAGTTATTTGCACCATCTGGTGTCTGAATTTCAAGTGAACAAGAGCGGATGGGCACCTGGGGATTCTGATGCTTGAAATACTAGCAGGAAAAAAGAATCAAAAAAAGGAAACAAAGGCAGAGGATCTAAAAGTTTTCTTTAGTAAGATGGGAAAGAAGACAGAACCAGAAATAACATTTGGATCTTAGTGGGCCATCATTTGATCTGTTTCTTCTGCAATATATTTTGGACATGCTTGTGGCAGCGGTACATGAAATGATTATAAAGTCAGAAAAGAGGAAAGAAAACAAATGCACACATATCATGAATATTACTACTTGTCATTTGTCCTTTTTACAGCTCACGTTACTCATATAACATGTAACTCATGTACAACTCATGTGTGCCACACAGGGCTTTCCTGACTTCCATACTGGATTATTATAATACTTGCTGTCTCTGTGTAGTGCTTCTGAGTCTGCCTATTGATTGGCATGGATTAATATTCAGATACCAATTTCTGGGCAACTATACTGGCTGACAATTTGTTTGGGGCTCTAGATTCATGTGCTCCTGCTTCTTATTTTTTAATTTCTACATGGATTGGGTTAAGTTGTTACCTATGATTCCTTGTTTCCTGCTTCTTTCTCCTAGTAATAGTACATTTTAACAATAAATAAGGAACAATTTCTTTCATCAAGAACAAGTGGCAAGCTTGATCTCAGGGAATTTCTTCCAGTGCTTGAGATTTTATAGTGGACTTCAAGCAGATTACATAAGATGATGAAGCTAGGTATTACCACACCTATATACTATGTCCTGAAGAGCATAATTCTTTTCTATCAAATATAGTGAGCCATAGAGATCTACTGGAAGCACAGGTAGGCAATCAGAGCAATGGATACAGATCAAAGGGTAGCACTGTTTTCTGTCACGCATCTCGGAGGTGAATCTCGGAAACGGTTCCCACAGACCATTTAGATGGACTTTCAGCACTAATAGCACCAACAGGAGACAAGAGGTCTCTGGAATCAAATTAACATTTCAAACAGCCAGGAATGTTACACCTTGGAGGCATGCATCCTTGGATGAGATAGCCATCTTGAAGGGAACTACAAGGATGCCTGGTGGTATTTTCTTTGAACTACAAAGCTGAGATCCATCTTCATAAAAATTCAGCCACCTGGTCCCCAGGACATGTTCAGCCCTATAACTAGAACCCCTTTTTCTCTTCCATTCTGGAGTTCTCCCAGGCTTGACTGGCAGGCAGTCCCTCTACCAGTGGAAGCTCCCCTCAGCCCCTCCCCTAGTCTGAGTTGGGCTCTCCGCTTGTCTTTTCCCAGCTGAAGACTTCTGGATCGGTACAGTATTACCCCAAACCCCTATGTCTCTTTCTTAATTTTCACGTCTTTTTAAATTTCTATAGCCTTGTATGCTTGTGGGAGTGAGTGCAACCGAGTGATTGTATGGATTTTGACATCTTTTTCAATAAAATACTTAAATTTGAACAGTTAGCCTGATTCTCTGTGATCTAACTCCGTAAACGCTGGGCTCAAGATCCTTAATTACCCTGCCGTCTTTGCATTGCTACAGCAGTGTTCATAGCTAATTTTCCCCACAAGTGATAATTTTGACAAGTGTTGGGAATTCCCCTAAGGGACCCCCAGCAAGCAGGGTAACATAGGTAAGTTGTCTTCCAGTAAACTGAAAGCTTGTCAGGTGGGAAACTCTCAAGAGCTGCTGCATCTGAGTACAGTTGCTCTGTATGGTAAACCACAGGTAGCAGCATCTCAGTGAAACAATTTCAAGCTGAAGCATGACTCCACTCACCTAGGCTGTCCATAGTCCTGGACAGAAATGAGGGTTTCCTGTTCCAGTTTCCTCTTTCTTGAATCAAAAGGTTTTTCCAAGTCTCAAATGTTCCTCTAATCCTGACTGTTCTTCAGTGCTAACTTCTGACCTTCTTACCTTGTGTCCTGTTTGCCCTTTGGTGTCCTGGTTTGCCTTGTTCAATCCTGGCCACTGGCTTGTCCCACAGTTCTTGGTTCATGAATGAAGATTGTTGTCCACAGCTCAGCATTACACTGATCAAATAAAGTGAAAACACCTTCTAGCAGATCTAACAGTAAAATAGACTATCACTTGCCAATGAAAGATATAGTCATATTATACTGCATCAAGGATTGCACAGTTGCAATTTCAAACCTCATGACCCCATCTCTTAAAAGCAGATTTGTATGTGGACACAGGATTCTGTTCCATCTGCTTATGCATTTAAGAGATGCAGTGGTGATGTCTGCAGTTGCAGCCGGGAATCTCTGACATAGAAAGTAACCCCTATTGATTACAAGAGAAATGTTTGCTTAAAGGATTTTTCTGCCTGTCTGGCCAACTGCTGAGCAACAGTTTTCTATTCAGAAGCTAAAAGCTTTAGTCTACATTTGTTTGACTAGACAACTGAAAATATTTTATCTCACTTTGAAGTAAAAAAGAGTGGGAAGCATTTCATGTTATTTGCAGTGAGTTGGAACCTCCTGTTTGAAATGATATTCCAGCAATTGGTTTTCTTCCTGGAACTAGGTCATAATTTTTCTGGCCTTGACAGAACTGGCACACTGTTTCCAGAACTTATGTGCCAGCTTGAAGTATATTTTCAGTAACAGAGTTATCAGTGCAGAAAATGAGGGCCTGTGAGGAGATAAAGTTGATAAAGGTATCTAAGCACCATATGTATTTTTAAAAAATACATTATCAGATCAAATAAGAAAAGGAGCAAAGGAGTGGGTGGAGCTAAGTGATGCCCTGCTCACATGTTGTTTCAAACCTGTTAAGTAACATGTGAACAGAGCTTGCTGCTGTCCATAGGCTTGGCTTGGCCCTGACATTAGCAAATATGGGCTTTTTTGATGAAGAAGGAGATCCCAAGATGTAAGGTGGGCACTAGGATTGACCCTGTGTCTTATGAAGTATCATAGAGTTGGAAGGGATCACAATAGCCCCCTAGTACAGCCCTCTTCCATAAAGCAATGCACAGGTAAAACAGTCGTGAGAAATGTCCACCCAACTGTTTCAAGACCTCCAAAGAACGGGAGTTTGTCACCCTTCAAAGTAGCCTGTTCCTCTATCCAACAGCTCCAACAGTAAAGAAGTTCTTCCTAATATTTAGGTGTCATCACTTTTCTTGAAATTTAAATCTGTAGGTTCATGTTCTTGTCTCTGGAGCAGCAGAAAGCAAGCTCGCTCCATCTTCTATATGACGTCCATTTAGATATTAATAGATGGCTATCAAGCCACCTCTCAGCCTTGTCTCCTCCAAATTAAACCCAGGTCTCTAAGCCATTTTTCATAACGCTTGGTTTTCAGACGTTAACTTGATCACTTGCTTCTGGACACATTTGCAACTATGAAACTGACCATCTCTGTGTTACCATACTATTTTGATAGAAAATTGTTGCATTTTATAACTTGCCCTGTAATGGCTGTAAGCTACTTTAAGTGAATGTAATATATGAATATTACATGATATATAAATCCTATAGCAACATAGTTTGAGCAGCAGGAGGAACAGTAAGAATGAACTGTCTCTCCAACAGAGCTTGGCTGATTTTTTGATGCCATCAGTACCTTAGGATGGAATGCAATCAGTACCTTAGGATGGAATTAAAGACACTTGAGGCACAGGCAAAGCCATGAGCAGTGGAATTACAGGTGAGAAGAGTCCACATAAACAAGAAGAGGTTAGCAGGATTTGTGAAAACGCTGTACAGCCAAGTTCTTTTCCCCAGTGGTTTTTTGAATGCATTCAATTACAAAATATACTTCTGACTCATCATGTGGGCATATTCTCATATCTGTCCCTTTAAAATACATATGTGCTCATATACAAAAAGTTTCCTAGGAACCAGCCCTCAAGCATAGGGATCTCTTGAGCAATTTACAGTCTTAGAGACTGAGCTACATAGTTTTGAGGATGAGAAAAATTCCATGGATCAGCTTTAATCTCTCAGTGAATGGTTCAAATAATACTCAAGTAACAATTGACTCACAATTTCTATCCCTACTTTTTGCAGCCCATAAACCTGCCCACTCCTTCTTCTTATTCATCCACTTCTTCTTTCTCAGAGAAGCAATGGGGGGAAATGTCAGTAAAAAACCAAAAAGCTTTCTCCAGAGTAGCACCATCTACAACAAGACTAGCAGATGTGGACTGTTTGAGATGATGTTGGACTGGAGTTCCCATCCTCTTCACTACATCCATTGGCTGTGGACTGATAAAACAACATCTGGGGGGGCCACATGTTTCTCCTTCTCTGATCTAGAGTGACTAGGTGCTGATGAGGAAAACATCAAGAAAAAGAAAAGACGGAAGTGGGATGAGGTTGAGATGATGCCTTTATTTTGTATTTAGCAAGTAGCTTTAGCTATGGGGCTAATTTGGGGCACAGTTATTCTGGAAAATGGGACTCATTTCATTAATGTGCCTCATGGAGGTATTTTGAATGCCTGTTCAGGATTTTCAAAGTGCTTTTATAGCTGATTTGACCTTGGGGCTTACTGTATATACTCTAACACTTGCTTTTCAGAAGTGTTTATTGGCACCATAAACATTCCGTTTGTAAGGTTTGTCTTGAGCAAAAAGAAGTTCTTATGGAGACCCTAAGGTTAATCCTTCTTCTAAACATTTGCACTGGATTTAGAACAGCCAACATTTCAGAAAGTGCATTCTTTTTTTGATTTGATTGGGGAGCCATTTGGCTTGCGAGACTACATACTTGTACTATGCTGTTCATTTTTATTTGAGCATAAGCTCAAATAAAGGCACTGCAGAAATGATTAAAGATAAATTAAGATAGCAATTTTAAGTGGATTAGTAGCAATTTTAAGTGGATCAGTGTGTCAGGGGGAACACTGAAGCACAAAAAAACAAAAACAAAAATAAAGATGTCACATAATCTAGATTCTGTGTAGAAATGTGCTGTGGCCATCAGTTATGAGACACTTTTCTGTGTATTTAGTGATGGCATCATTAGTGATTAACTGCAATACAAAAAAAAAATAATTACCATTTTTAAAGCTCACGTTATTCAGTCCAGACATTTACTTGGGAATAAGATATTGTGGTAGCTGAGGCTTCAGGGAAATGTTGGCAGTGGAAAAACTAACCTACACCAGATGGCAGAGGCCAAAGAAATACTATAAAATATGGCTGCCATTCTTGCAGTTCTCAGATGAGCAGGACCCCAAGCACAGAAAACCTGTGAAAGTGGCAAACCTTTTCTTTTGCTTACATTTCCCTTTGCTACTTAGCAAACCTGAGAGGTATTGTATCATCACATATCAAGAAAATAATATGCCAGGCTGTTGGAACAGGTGGAAAATGTTTATTTGTAACAACACTCCACTCTAAAGGCAGAACAAAATACACTGCTGTGGACTAACATGGCTGCATTTGCTAATATATGAGCATGCAAGTCTGGTTCTTGCAGAACACAACAGACATTGTCAAGTACAAAATGGCAGTTGGCCCTAATTTAATTCCTTTGCCATGAAATTGCCTACACTTCACACGTCCTACGCACATGGTTATGGAACTTAATTAAATTACTCACCAAGATGTGTCTTGCTGAAGATGTGGAATGTCCTACAAATATAAAATTTAGGATACGTAATTTATTTTGGAGAAAAATATTTATCCATTCTTGTCCTAGTAGTAGAAAAAGAAGGAAAGAAGGGTCTTGACTGACTAGAGGAGGGAGGCATTTTCATAGATGATGTCTAAACTGAGACCTCAACAGTAATTAAGATGAAGATAATTTAAATTAAACTTCAATTAGCCTACAGACTCTGCCAAAAAAATTTCTAATTTTACTTAATTGGAGGATTTCCCATTTAAAAGCTGATTGTAACCATTAAATTGTGTTGTTATTTCCATTCACTCTAATTTTATTCTTCCCTTTCATTTTTAAAAAATATGGTACAATTTTGGGTGTGAATGCAAAAGCCCCTTTTTATGGTTAAAGCCAGCATTAGCATTTCATCTCTTATTGCTAGGCAACGTTCAGTGATGCAAATTCATCACTTCTGCATAGTGCAACTTTCTATTTCACCTCAACAGTAAAAATGTAGCCTGCTACCCGTTAGATGCCACTATGGTTGGATACCATCCCAGGAAAGATATGACTACTACTGGCAGAGGAAGAGTCACTGGCACTGGGCACAAGCTTTTTTAAAAAATAAGTTTGGCAAATCTCTAATTGTTAAAGGCAACCTCTTTTAATCACCCTTGAATTTTATTAATCTTGCCTTCTGATGTCCCTTTATATAGATTCTGCAGAGCACATTATCTTACCAAGAAATGGAATCAAAACCAAGCAATCAAGCTTCTTCTTCTTTTTTTTAAATCACATTTAATGTCTTTTACAAACTATCAGGCACAAGGCATTAGCAGAGGAGAAAGAGAACTCTCTTATAGTTCTGAAAAAACAATAGCTCTATTTGTTTAAACTCTTACATTGTTTCACAGCAGAACTTTGTAGCCCTTTTCATATGTCAAAGGTAGCTGTTATCATTCACTTCCTTTTACAGGAAAAAGTTAAAACATGTGTGTTTTTACTGCGCTGGTCCTACTTAATACAATGTATAGCTCAAGAAAAGGAGTGGCATGGTGAACTGGATGGGGGTCCTAAATTAATATCTCTGCTAAGATATGATCTTTCTTGGTGACTTGGAACATCCTACTTGTTTTTAACGTCTCCTCAAGAACACTACTAATAGTCTACTGCAAACCTTGAATCATAAGGTGATTTGGTATTAATCAAATTATAGTTGGCCTTCCACATTCACTAGGGTTAGGGGCACAGGACACAAAAGTGGAAAAAAATACAAATATCAAAATATGTGTGTATGGCTGTGGGAAGGGGGCAAGGCATGGTGGATAGAGGGGGCACCCAGGGTCCAAACCAGATCAGGGAAAAGAGAAGGAAAGGGCATTGGCATACTTCCTCTCTCTTACACATCTCCTTCCTTGGGTGTGAGAGGCATTGGGAGAGGGTTTGTGGTGCTGAGAAATCAGGCTGTCAGTCATCCTCAGCTGGCTAGGCAGTGGTTGGTGGAAAAGGACCAGAGGCAGATTTTTAAAGGGCTGCCCAGTCTGATCAGAGCCACTGAGAGGGAAGGTTCCCATGGAAAAGGAGCACTTGAAGAGGGCAGAGGTTGAAGAAATTAACGAATAATCAAATCTGTCAAAGTGAAACCCACAAATGTGGAGGGCTGACTGTATTTCTCATTGAAAAGTAACAGAATGCCAACCTTTTCGTTTATATTGTTTAAAGAATTGCTGCTTTCCGTTTTTCATGGTGAGGAGTCCCAAATACTAAAATCCAATTGTATTGCTTTGCCAACAGAATGGCTTCCTTCTGTCAAGCTTCCTATATAGTATACACTCTCAGAATCTGTTTTAAAAGGCTGGGAAGCCTCTGGGAAGAGATTTCTCAAGGTGGCAGAACAGACGATGAGCATCAGCATGGGAAAGAAATTCCCACTGGTGTGGTGAGAGTCCAGTAGCAACATTCGATTTAAGTCAGCAAACATGGTGCAAATCCAGTTAAGATTAAGTGTTTTCATATATGAGGCTTAAAGTACTCCTTTATGTGATTACTGTAAAACCTACATAAACACAAATCTTCATTCAGAAATGTTCTTCTGCACTAACAGTTCACTAGATGTTAACATAAACAGAGTGGCAAAGGCACAGAGACAATTTTAAGTCTCATGTAAAAAATGTCCCAAGTAGATGGAGCCCCAACCACATCCCACAAAATACACAGGTATCTTTTTGTCTGAGAGTTAAAATATTCAAACTCAGCTCAACTGTGGGTAGCTTTGAGCAAAATTACTTTTTTAAAAAATCTAGTTTCTTTTTAGTAAAATAGGGGTGTTCATGGTCTTTCTTATAAGGTCACTGCTCACATAGCTGAAGTGACATATTTAAAGTAAAATAAAGAGCTATGCAAATAGTGTAGAATAATAAGCTTAAGAATCTTGTTCCTCTTTAAGCCATTACTTGCTTGCCATGACAATGCCCTTACGTGTTCAAGTGGAATGTTTAAGATATCTAAAGAGAATTTTTCCCTTGTATCCTAAATGAAGCAGATGTCTTTCTTTTAAAAATTATTTATTTTTTGTTAAAACACTACTGATTAAAAAAATGTTCTTCTCAAACATCTTGGAGGAATTTCATAATTTTATTAATTATCTGAAAGCTGCCAAGAAGCAAGGAATATTAATACAGAATCAGACTTTGCATGCATTCCCCAATGCGCTGAAACAAAAGGCGTTTCTGTTTAAGAGTGTGAATGAGCCATGGCATGCACATGTTCTTTTAAGAAAGGCCAAGGGTGCAGTTCTATTTTCTTAGCTCTGCTTTCATATTTATGTGTCTCATTTCCAGCTCATTGCTGATGCCTCAGCTGCGCTATCTATCAACACTTTTATCCTCCTTGTTCCTCAAAAAGAACATAAAATCCTTTTTTATGTGGTGGTAATATTATTGCAAATAAAAGCAAATACCAAAATCTTTATTAGTCTGCCAAAATAATAAACTATTTAATAAAAGCATGCTGTAAAAATAAGGTCATTTGCATCACTCAAATTTCTTGCAGGAAATACAGAGAATTATTGGTCAAAAAGAATAAAGTGACACCAAACCTTCCTGCCATTGATGTAATGCAAGTTCGAATGAGGGTTACAAATGTACTAGGATTTGCATGTTTGTTGCCTTTAAGTGTTTGTAACACTGCTTGCCCGCCGAAGGATGTTGAAGAAACAAAATTTCACTGTTGTGTTTTGTGTTGTGATTCTCCAAGTGGGAAAAAGAGAGATTGCATTGGCTGTATTTATTCCATCTAATGATACCACTGCTAATGCTAAAACTGACCTCATAGTTACCTTCATTACACGTGATTTATTGTTCAAATACTTGCCATTTTTTAACATCATACATTAATTGTATTTGGCTTGGATTTCTGTCAAAACTTCAGTGTCATGTTTTATTCATGGTCTCCCCCCGCCCCTGCCATCACCTTCATTTAGGAAAATATTTTGGCCTTCATTTATGAGGTTGGTTACATGCTGAAGTTGGAAACAGACATTTCTTACTCATAATTTACAGTGTTCAGAGTGTTTGTCTTTTGCAACTGTAACCCTAATCTTTTACTTCATTATTTCACTTGTCTTCTCCTTTGAAGATTTCAACTCCAGCTACTAATCTATAATTTACATACAAGACATTTAAATTAGGATGAAATTATATTTGCAAACAAAAATGGGGCCAATGTTTTGAAAAATCAATGTTCTGAAATAGAATAAATAGATTTTTCAAAAACTTTTGAATGACTGAGACTTTTCATAGAGTGATATGCCCCAGCTGGTCCACTTGAGATGAGAACCTGAACCCACCATCAGCAATTCCCTGTAGCAACTGGCAGAATCTCTGTTCCTGAAAAAATCACCCCTCCACCGCCCTCAAGGTTAGGAAGGCTCAGCAGCAGAGACAGAGCCACATTTAGGCTCCAGACAAAATGCTGCCTCAAAGTGTGAGAGGGGGAGGCGTAGGGATGGGGGGCAAGGGGCGCGGTGCACCCTGGGTGGCCTTTTTTGGGAGCACCACCACTCCTTGCCTGGCCCCCATGTGCCATCACCCCTCCCCTGCATATCACCCCGCCCATGTGTGCCATAGCCCCGCCCATATTGCTGTAGCCCCACCCCCATGCGCCATAGCCCTGCCCTCACACCTTCTTCCCCGCCCCTACCCTGCTTGAGCCAAGCTACGCCACTGGTGGGGGGACCTGCAATACTTAAAATAAGTGTTTGGCTACAGCAAATAACTTCTTGGGGCTCCTCATGAGAAAGACTCATGCAGGAGGCCTTAATAGAGAACAGTTGGACTTTGATAGAGCTCCGGAAACTCTTTTATAAGAGTGTCAGCTTGCCCTGAAGATTCTGAGGAGAAATAAATAATGTTCACACTAGCTGTTGCTATTCCTGAGGATCTAGAGCTCTGTTGTGGTTTGCTTTGCTGGTGGTTGACACTGGACACTTATTGAACTTTGGTTCTATATCCTCACACTTGGATTTTCCAACAGTTCTTTCTTACAGAACTCTTGCTGCTGGTCCTGTGTGCCTTCACTGGCACAGACTTTGCTGATGGAACTTATCTGCACAGAACGAGGATGCTAACCTGCTGACTCTTAGATTCCAAGTGATTGTCAACTTTCATAGCCGGGGAGATCTACGCAAATGTTGCCCACAAAGGGTTCTGTAGTGTATCAGTACCTCTATTTTGATACCTCCATGGACAGGCACACTGAATTCCACAGTGAGTCATTTCCTGAAATTAAAATCCAGTTCTTCTTTTCTGTGGAGCTCATCTCTCATCTCGAATACTGTGTCCAGTTCTGGGCACCCCAATTCAAGAAGGACATGGTCAAGCTGGAGCAGGTCCAGAGGAGGGCGACCAAAATGGTGAGGGGCCTGGAAGCCAAGCCCTATGAGGATAGACTTAGAGAGCTGGGTATGTTTAGTCTGCAGAAGAGAAGGTTAAGAGGGGACATGATAGCTCTGTTTAAATATTTGAAGGGATGCCATGTAGAGGAGGGAGAGGGCTTGTTTTCTGCCGCTCCAGAGACCAGGACAAGGAGCAATGGATTCAAGCTGCAGGAAAGGAGATTCCACCTGAACCTCAGGAAGAACTTCCTGACAGTCAGGGCTGTCCGGCAGTGGAATATGCTGCCTCGGAGTGTGGTGGAGTCTCCTTCTTTGGAGGTTTTTAAGCAGAGGCTGGATGGCCATCTGTTGGGAGTGCTTTGAGAGTGTTCCTGCATGGCAAGGGGTTGGACTGGATGGCCGGTGTGGTCTCTTCCAACTCTACATTTCTATGATTCTATGATTCTATGATTCTTCATTGCATCTGTTTTACAGCAATGGCAAAGAGGGTTGCAATCTCACTATTGTATGTTCTGTCCAATCAGGTTTTTAAAAGCATTTCAATATCTGCATAGATTTTTCTCTATCATTAAAGTCCATCAACTACATTCCCTGCATTAGTATATAATTGTTAAGCAGTTTCCTCTCCTATCGGCTCTGTGAAGGAAGCATTTATTGAAAAGGCAAGGGGACAATCATATGCTTGTTTTGAAGAGGAAATGTGCATCCAATAAAGTCTTAACACCTGCAGCCAAATCACACACCTGGGAATTCAGGCTCTTTGACACCGCTGATCTGCTGCCAATCTACTCTGCAGCAATTATGGTATCATAAGAGTCAACAAGCGTTAACTTGTCAGCCCAAGAAAAGAATACTTGTGCCAGAGGGTACCAAATTTTTTCCTTCATACTGTTCTAGCTTAGTGGACACATTCTGAATGGAAAACACAGTTGTCTGTTGTCTGAATGCATATATACTGAGGTCAACCCCATACATTTCTGTCATAAGGCAGAACTGTCATTGTGGTTGTAATCATACTGTCTGTGCTGTAGGCACAGCAATAGAACTGTATATGAGTGTCAGTACAGTGATTGGTGGATGCATACAAAATGGATGGGATGGGTAGGAGCAGAAATACTGCACAGTATTACAGAAAACATTTCAGGAATGTTCAGAGTAAAGGGAATGAATTACAAATGTTCTGGAAGAACATGCAAGTACGTTTGGTCTCACATGTACCACTGGAAATAGAGAAACACATATAAACTTAGACAGACTGTACCTCTCAACAAATTCTTAATCAGGCCCAGTTTATAACTGGGGCAGCGTAAGTAGCAACAGTTGATGTGGACTACAGGTATATGTCTTCAATGTAACTTTAGGAATAAGTGCCAGGCTAGAAAAATAGAATTCCAGTGAAAAGGCTGTTCTGACCTGTTAGCTTTTGACATACAAAGATATGTATATGCACTTTTACAGAGGAACATTCAAATACACCACCCTCCACATGTAGTTAGAAATAGTGTAGTCCAGGAATAGCTTCACCAGATTTCTTCTATAATGTGTAACCTACTTGAGCCTTATTCAGCAACCTAGCTTAAAGTCAGTCAGTTTCTTTCTCTTTTTCTTTTTATTTAATGGAAAACCTCAACTATACCTAAAAGCATTTTTTTTTTAAGGAAGACAAATTCGTTTTATGTTTTCCTGCCAAATTAGAATTTTTCTTTCATTTGGCTCTTCTGTACAAGATGCTTTTAAGCAACAGTTCCAGTGGTTTCAGGCCCTATCACCTAATAATTGACCATGACAGGAGTTATATATCCAGAGCCAGCGGGACGAATGAATTGTGTATGTCAGGCTCAATTACAAGGTGGAAGACCAAGCAACAAAAAAGGCTGAACTGATTAAAGCTTGATGTTGACAAGAGAGCTGACATATCAGAGTTATTTTCAAAAGATGCCCTCTCGGATGCCTCGACAGTCAATATCCCAACCACTTTGTCTTCCCTTGTTGTTGTCCATCCAGCTGGCATGCCATATATTGTTCTGCTCAGTAATTCTGGGCAACAATTATGCTCCCTATCTCCAAGACAAACCTATGCAAGAATGGTAAGACAATGCCAATGTGTTATTCAGCTAGAAAAGAGCCAAATAACTGGGCCAGGAGGAGGGGCAATGCAGCAGTTGCAAGACCTTCTGGATTACTAAAAAACAAAACAAAAAAACAGTCAGAATGTATGCCAGCAAATTTATGATGAAGGAATCAATGGAATTACTCATCATTCTATACTGATTAAAAGCTAATTCAAATAGCCATGACTAAAGTGGAAGAATAACCACAAGATGATCCCCATCCATATCCCCATGATAACATTGCTTTCAGAAAACCATTCATTCCAACATACCCATGTTAAAATCTCAAATTATCATATCATAGAGAATGCTTCTTTTCTCAAATGTACAATTCAAGATTTAGTTGGTATTCACACTGCACTATTACAGCACTTTGATCCCATTATAAGCATTATGGCCCGATCCTAATGCCATATCCTGATATTTGTAGTTTGAAAAAGGGTATTTACAATTGTCTGCTGAAGTGCTCAACTGCTATAGCATTGGAGAATTCTAAGGACTTCCCCAAACTACAGATCCCAGATTTCCATAGCAAAGGAGCTATGGAACTTACAGCGGGATCAAACTGCTATGATTGCATAGTGTGGATACACTCTTTCCCAATTTCTTCAGTATCTGTGAAGATAGGATCATTGGCCAAGATCCACCAGTGTACTTTGGTATCTTGTGCCAACAGAATTGGGATCTTTATTCCCCTTGCATTCCTTGTGAAGTCTTCCTTGCTACACACCTATACACAAAAATCCTGCTCCAGAGGATTAATAGGCTATGTGGGGGTGCACAACGGGTTTTTTTTTAAAATTAATTCTAATGGAAGCAGTAGGATCCAGCAGGAATACACCTTTGGATTCTGGCCTTTGTCTCTCCTATGGCTTAGTGCGCCCTTGTATTAATTCCTTGGCTGTGAACAAGGATTAAGTGTGTTAAAGGGTTCTTTTATTTTTAAATGTTATATATTATCTTTCATAGTATCTGAGCCTGTTATAACTATGGCTAGCATCCAACAAAGCCCAGAAATTATCAGAAACCACTTTCTTCCACCACATTTTAAATATTAAATGAGATTTTTTCCTCTGCATGGAGTTGGTGATTTTTCCCTTTTTTGTGAAATCAACTTTTGTCAGAATCTGATCTAGTTGTCCCTCCACTAGTACACTAAATATGCCTTAATTGGGTTCCTTTTGTAATAATTGGTTGATTATGCATCTACAGACTCTCCTGTTTTTTAGCCATTGCTTACAGTATTGATCTGAAAGTATCCTATTTTATCTCTAGCTCTAGAACTGCTGTCTCTCTACCAATATCCTTAATTCACCCAGCTAATTAAAAAAAAAGGAAATTCTATGTATCAGTGCTACACCTGTGCCACTGGTAATGTAGAATCAGACTTTCATGTAATGAAAAAGACAGAATTACTATATTACTGCTCCTGAATTTGACTAGGAAAGCTGTCAATCTCTAAGGATGCATAATACGTGAAAGTACACAAGTTCACAAAATGGCATCACAAGAAATGTAACAGGAACTACTGAACATGTGAACATGTTTTATACTGAATCAGACCATTGGTCCACCTCCCAGTCTCGTCTGTTTTGACTGTTAGCAGTAATTCAGAGTTCAGGAGGTAACTCTTTCTTAGTCCTGAGACTGAAACATGTAACTGCAGCATGCAAAAATGTACTTTACCACTGAGCTATGAGTACATCTTGTAAATTCCCAAGATACCATGTTCCCAGTGATAAAAAGAGCCATGTGAATACTTTAACCATATGACATCTGATCTCCTAAGAAATGTCACCTTCAGTAAAGTTGTCTCATCTCATCTGCAAAGATGAATACTAAACTGTACATTGATTGCATTAACATCCTGTTGGAAAAATATGGTACAGCAAGCATTCCTTTTTATTCATTCAGTTGCTTCCGCTTGTTTGAATACAGCAATAACGACTGCTCTCCTTCTGCTGGGAGGTTAAGACCTTTTCATTCACAGGCCTTTGACTGATTTTAATTGTACGGCAGAAAGGTATTCAAAGTGGTGTGCTGTTTTTCCTTAGTATGTTTTGATTATGCTTTAAATGTATTTTGAAATGTATTCTAAAATGTTCTTAACTAAGTGCTTTTAACAAAACTGAGGGTTAACTTCTTTTTAACATCTGCAATAGTACATTTTTAACTAAATTTTTATGTTAAATTTTGTAATTGGTACCTTGACAGGAGAAAGGCAAGGTATAAATAAATAAGTATGTATGTCTCATAGTTCTATTAGTACTATGACAGTGCTGGAAAATAGTAAGTAGATTGTAACTAAAATATTGTAAAATGGATGTATAAGAGAATGCAAGCAAAATAGGAAAAATCCATAAAATAAAATAAAATAAAGGCTATGTTAAGTATATTTTGGGCACTTATATTAAAAACAGACTTTCAAAGGAAGAAAGCCAACACATTTTCAGTTTGCTGAAAATGATTTTGCTAAAGAACACACTGCAAATATTGCTAACGTGTAATATGAACCTCTTCTAGAGTAACTAATATTATGTACTCTTATCTTCTTCCAGAGAAGATCACCACTGATTTATTTGCATGATTCCTTCTAGGATTTCCTCATGCTTTTCTAATCATGTCAGTACAACAAGTTTAAATATTTTTCTCTGTCCACAAACTACCATAAATAAAAATTCACCTGTGGTGTTATAACATTAAGTTAAATCTGAGACATTAATGCCTTTTCCTGAACAATTGTGTGGATGACTGCAGTTGAAATAACAACTCTGTTTGCATTTTAAAATGTTTTTAAAACAAGTGTCACAGTTTTATGGTATTTCTGAGTGGGTGATTATTTCCCATCAGCAGACTTTACTAAGCATTTTATATCTGAAACTTCCACATATCCTCTGGACTTAGTGCTTTAATTAAAAACAGGCCTGTATTGCTTCATTTTTTTTCACAGCAGCAACAGTAAGAAGTTACCATCCTTCCATCTAGGTAATTACCAATTTTCACAGCACATAATCTGATTTGGGTCATCCACTTTGTTTTAGAGAGTCCTAAGAATTATGAGAATAATCCTGAATATTGTATTATCTGTGTGTGTGTGTGTGTGTGTGTGTGCGCGCGCGCGTGCGCGCACGCGCATGCATATTAAAAAGCATACACTTTCTCTATACCTTCAGTATTATGTGGGTTTGACTTAGTTGAGCTTAGGTGTGATTTCTGTGATTTCCTGCAGAAATAAGTGATCCATGACATGCTTTGTTGAAATTAATAACAATTAGGTATTGCAAACCAAAATTGCCAAATTGCCATCCTTTATAAACTTTTCTGGGAGTAAATATCACTGAAATCAGTAGAACGTACTTCTGAGTAAAGAATTATTGCACTGTTCAGCTATAATTCTCTGCCCACTTGCCTGGCAGCAAGGACTGCAGCTTTTGACTATTCTGTTTAGACTTTCCACACTCTTTCTTTCTGTGAGTCTAGGATGGCTAATAGGAGAGTTGTCAATAGTCATAAATAAATCCATATTTTCTAAATCAGTATTTCTCATGCTATCAGATGTGAGGAACTAACTGTTTTCCCATGTGCCAGAGACTGGTATTGTATCTGTGTCCATTGGCTACAATGATTTCTGTCATTCCTGGAAACTCTTTATGGACCGGCAGCCAATGGCTCACAGACTGACACCAGTCCAAGGACCACCATTTTGAGTAGCACTACTCTAAAAGGGTCACAACAAAAATGGACTATATAAGTGGACCTAGGAGAAGAGGAAACAAAGTAGGGTCAGTGGAACAGTCATCCCTAAAATCCCAATCCCTTCAGTGGGCCACAGAATTTGAAGATATAGATAGCAAACAACAAAGATTCTTACCAAGTTCAAATAAATCTGCTTGCCCTATGGAAAGCATGACGAATGACAATCTCTGTTTCCAGTGCTGAACCTGCTAAGAAGAGAAAGGATAATCCAGACAGCTGCACAGAGATCCTCATCTGCTCTGAAATTTGAAAGATGATTGTGAGTGGGGTCAGAGTGCTAAAATGGTCTATGGTGGCTGGTAAAGGAATGGTTTGTTTGCTTACTTCAAACCTTAAGGCACTGGCATTTACATCAGTTTATTCCTTAAGCTATTACTTTTCCTTAGAAAAGGTGATGCGGAGGACGCCAATATCTCTTAAGACACTTGCTTCCAATTCCACTAGTTGTTCCTGATAGAAAGACTAATGTGGCCATGCTGGGGAAAGTTATGTGTAAACTCCCGCTTCAAATACTCATTAGTTCCTCTGAATATGGGGGAAGGATAGTGAAAACAGCAGTTTCTAGTACCTCACACATTTCAAAGGTGTTTTGCTCTATCTTATCTTCTGTCTCATAAATTGCAGATTTTATTTCATCGTCAGTTATTCCAAACTAGAAATCTACCAAATAATGGAAATGTCATTGGAAACATCAACAGGTGAGTCCTTGCACCACGAGCACAGTTTTTTTCTTTAATGTTTCTGTTGCGTGGCTGAAAAACACTGGACTGAAGTGCATGTCTAGTTGCAAGCCAGGTGACTGCTGATTGCTTTGGTAGGTACTTATCACTTCCCAGCAGTGGTGAACTTTGGTTAATCCAGGCCTCAATTTTCTGGGAAACATAAACACTGCCAAAATGATGCAAAAGGAAACCAGAAAGAAATGTGGCCTTTACACGCTATACCACTACAGCACTGAGTCCACTTTCACTGTGGTGGCAACATCCTGTGGAATCCTAGGATTTCCAGTTTACAAAGGGGTATTTAGAATTCTCCATCAAAGAAGCTCCAGTGCCTCACCAAAACTACAAACTCCAGGGGTCAGACAGCCCATTCCCACCCTACACTGTTATAGTGCTATTATGCCATTTTCAACATCCTGTGGCATTCTGAGCTTTGTGGTTTGCTGAGGTCAAAAAGGTCTCTGGCTGAGAATTCTAAATACCCCTCCCTAAACGGCAAATCTGGGATTCCCTAGTTTCTGAAATGAAAAGCTGCCCTGCACATGCTCTTTTAAATGACTGCATATGCTCTTGCTCTCAGTTCTGGTATTCCGGCGAAGTGCGCGCACTGAAGAAAACCAAAAACACGTCACTTTTTTTTTTTTAATTGCAAATCAGCCGCTACGCAGCTGCCAGGCAGCAAACGTACACGTGCCCTAAACCTTGCCCTCAGCCCCGGCCGCCTCATTGCCCGCTTATAGCTGCCCAGCTTCGTGCCTACAATTTCGCATTCCCCCTCCGACCCTTCCCGTCCTCCCGCAGCAACGCGGAGCCGCGTTACTTGCCCAGAGCATCCGAAAGGCGGGAGAATTGGGCAACGCGTCCGCGTCGAGCTCAGCGCTGCAGCCGGGCGTGCCGTCCCCTCCGCTCAGGCAGCTACGCGGACAGGCGCTTGGGGGCGGGACTTCCCCGGGAAGGAAGGTCGCCGCGAACGGCAACAAGCCGGGAAGCAACGTGGGTTAGCAAGTACCTGCCCTGCATCTCTTGGTGGCAGGGAGGTCGCCGCTTAGGCTGCGGGCTGTCATAGTGCCTGCGAGCGCGTGTTGTGCACCATGAAAGTGGTGGCTTTAATCAGGTAAAATCGTTGCTGAGTGGAAAGGGCGGGAAGCTGCCCTGATTTGAAAACTTATTTGCACTCCAGGGCCATTTCCGCACCAGACGGTTGTAGTGCTTTTGCTCCACTTTCAACATCCTGTGGAATCCCGGGGTTTGCAACCCAGGATTCTTGCAAACCCCAGGATTCCTCAGGATGTTGAAAGTGGAATAATAGTACTGTAACGGTCTAGTGTGGAAATGGTCCAGACTGTCTACGGAAGAGAGAGGGATTATCGTGGGCTGTGCTGGTATGGAATACCGTATGATTTTGGAATGTGTTCCCTTATGATTTTTCTTTTTTGAGGGGGGAGGCTGTAACTCCCATCTGCTCCAGCCAGCCTGGCCAAAAGTGAGGGATGATGGAATTGCAGTCCAGTCTCATCAGAGGACACATGTTCCCCATCCCTGACATAAAGTATCAGCTGCCTGTAATCACTCGCCCACTCTCTTTTTTTTCTAATACCACTTGTTATGTCCTTTTTAGCACTCTGACCCACTTAGCTTGCCTTCTCCATCCAGAGATAGATTTTAAATAGTGCAGCATTTAGTGGGCTGTGCAATGATGTTAGTTTTGCTCACCTTTCAGCCCAGAGTTTGGGCATGGAGGAACAGCTCTTTACAGTTATAGCTGTCTGGTGTAATTTGGAAGATTTACATGCTCTTATTACAGGTGTTCCTACACGGAGTAAGTCTTAGCTCTTTAGTTAATCTGTAGGTTGATCAGAGTAGACATCTATCTTGCTAAATATCCTAGTTGTTGTCCTGTTAATGAAACAGCAAAACCTGGGCAGTAGCTGACATAATCTACGAGAAGGAAAAAGGCAATGTGTCTCAAAGTCCTGAAAAGATGTTATTTTATTAGCTACCACCATCTTTCCAGCATCTTGAGACATTTTTTCTCATTTTTCTTGTTTTTACTAGAACCTTAGGCCCATATAGTGTCTCAGCTGAAGAACATATGCTTAAAATTAAGAAGCGAGGTGCTGAGCCCATAATTTTGTTTTTAGTATTTTCCAGAACTCAGCTTAAAGTTCTTTTCATTCACGTACTACCATTTATTTTATAAACGTTGGCCATAAGTGGTGATTGGGACCCACATTTTTATGGCTTTTTTCACGGTTGTTACAAATGATCTGTGGAGCTCCTTCTGCCAACTTGTGGGTACATGGGTATCATTGACCAAGCAGACTGGGTGGGGAAAGTGCAGCCCTGCATATGTTGTTGGACTGTTGTTCTCATCAGTCTTAGCCATCATAGCTGGTGGTGAGATGTGCTGGGAGTTGTACTCCAAGAACATCTGGGGGATCACAGGTTGCCCACCCTGATATGAAAGGATGAGGTGCTGGTACCAGAAACCAGAGAGCAGGTTTTTCAAACATAATTAAATCATTATCCTTTTAAATGTGTTTTTTGCCTTCTCCCCTTGTAAGCCCAGAACCTTTTCACACTGTTTCTACAAAAACATAGCACTATTATTTTGCGTTAATTGCCCTGACTGCATCCTGTGGAATTCTAGTGTTTGTAGTTTCATGATACACTAGAAGTCTCTGGGCTGACAATTTTAAATACCCCTCCCAAAACTGCAAACCCCAGGACTCCATAGGATAGAACTATGTCTGTTAAAGTGGAATCACAGTGCTCAGTGCTATGATTGTGTAGTGTGCTTGCTTGATGTACTCACATACATGTGCCATGCTGTTGCATCTTCTCATTGGCAACATGTAATTCCCCCCTCCTGATTCTTGCACCTGTCTTCGTCCTTCTTTCAAATGACACTTGTTGTGCTGTTGCTTTGTGTCATTCATTGAATTTATTGGAAGGTCTGGACATTGTCATCTTTCATTTAACACCCTTGTGTTTCCCACTGCTTTTTTCTCTCTTTCTTCTCCCGTAAGATAAGTCAGTTGAAGGAAGAAAAGAGAGAATACAAGTATACCTCAGACAACAAAGTAGATGCATTCTGGGTGTTACTTTTTTAACAGAAAATTTGGTATCAGAAGCAGAAATAACATGGAAAGAATAGGGGAGAACAGTTCTTAAAAAAAAAACAACAAAAAAAAAACACCTCAGGCAAGTTTTGCATAAGTAAACACAACATTTTGAGCCTTCTGGAGATCACTGGCAGAATTCTTCCAAAATAGATCCTGGATGACTTTTACCAGCCTCCATTTTTCTTGTGATTTCAGTTTTGATGGCCAAACTTAGAAATATATCTTTTTTTTTAATATGCAGCTAGTCTTATTTGGTCTTTTCTTTTCTCTCTGTTTTGTTGTTCCCTTATGCTCAGCAAGGGATTCTAGAGACGACTACTGTTTACCTTGCCTGCTTTATGCATGCACACATGGCTATAGTAGGATCAGCTAAAGTACAATCCTCTTCTTTCCCAGGTACTGCATTTTTTACTGCAGATAGGCTGCAGCAAGCTGGCACCAGATGCTTGTGTTTCTTCAGCCTTCCTTGACCATTTTCCCAGTGCCAATACTGCTGCAAAACTGCTAGCTAGAGCAGAAGACAAGGAAGAAGAGTAGAGATTAGATAGGTGTAAAAGACTTTGTGAAAAAGGAGCTTTTTAGTCAGAGGCTTTTACTGAGGTATGCCTGTATTTGTGCAGGGCCCTTTGACTGCTACTGTAAATAGCTATACATCTGGAGGCACCTGAGCTTATAACTTCATTCCTGCAGTTTCACTGCAGATGATCATCCACACTTGATCGCACTCTTCAGTTGAAAAGGCTCTTTGAGAGGGATACATGCAATATGTAAAACAAAAAAATCTTTAGCTGCAGACTTATAATATAAAAGACATGGTGTAAAAGGGAAAAAGGAGGTGGGAGGAGCAAAGTCTGGCACTGCTGAAATAGTTAAATACTTTTTCTAACAAGCACACATTTCTGGACCATACGGTTCTCTAAATTGGTGTCCTGTCTGGAACAAATCAAGGCTAAACACTCCCTAGAAGCCAAGATGACTCAACTGAGGCTGTTGTACTTGTTACAAATAGATAGACTCAGTCAAGGAAGCTAAGGTCCTGCATCTACAGGGCTTGAACAGGGCTGTTGGTGATAGGGTGACTTGAAGGTTAGGGTCATGCTTAGGGTTACCATAAGTCAATGTCAACTTGACGGCAGTTAACAACAATCTCTAAACTGGTGATCTGTCCTATCAAATTCACCGGAACTAAAAATAATTTTAAGTATACTTATTTTGTTCTCTTATTTTGCTCTGGCACTTTATATGTGCTTGCTTTTCTTTAAAGAGCACAGTCATACTAATGTTCTGAGAAGTAATAGCAAATTGAACATTTTCTTTTTTAAAGACTAGAGAAATTATCTGTAAAGAATCAAGCATTTATGCATTGGTATTTAGTAGCTTTCATTGTCTAATGTCCTTACAAGCTAAATTGTCTCTGATGGCATTCTTGCACCCACACAACATTGTTTTGCATTTGAGTTTCACCCCATGAGAACTCACTGAAGATGGGGGTTTAACATTAAGTGCTTTTCAAGCTTGTTGCTTTGATTGCAGAAAACTATCGTATGCTCAAGGTTTGTTTTTAATAATTGCACTCAAGCAGAATGGCATAACGCTGGTTTATTTTTTATATATATAAAACTCAGGATTGCAAAACCCAAGACATTTTACTCTCCACGATACAATAGACTTTTGAAAAATCTTCAACCCACCTTTCCTATTCTGTAAATTGTTTGTTACAGTAGCAGTTACAGATCTCAAAGGACATTATGCTAGCTAAATGTAAAATTCTGGTTTGTAGGTAGATGCAAAGCTGTGACCTGTATGAATATTTTGAATAATAATCTTGAAGGAAATAATTAGTGTTAGGAAGCCATCCCCCCCGCAACAAAACCTCTATCTTGAAAACTTCTGTCGTGATCCAAACTACCATGGTGTACTTTTGTGCAGTGAAACTCTCATTTCCTATTTTATTCCCTGTGGAAGAACAGTTATGGAGACAAGAAGACTTCTGTGACATTATAGATAATGGGACAGCCCCTACACATCTGAAACCCCATCTTCCCATCAAGTGCTTATACCTAGTCAATGGACAGGAGTGCATGAGTGTTAAATTTAAATGACAACCGTAGTATTTTTCCGTTTCTTAAGCATTTTTCAAAGTAGTATTTTAAACAAGCAAATACATAAATATTTTTATGTCTGTATATCAGTGTGATTACATAGTTGTTCTTATGTGGAAATATGTTTAGTTTTGAAATTAATTGAAATTCTGCTACTTTTTCTAGCGGTGGAAAAGACAGTTGTTACAACATGATGCACTGTGTTGCTGCTGGGCATCAGATTATTGCCTTAGCCAATTTAAGACCTGCTGAAAACAAAGGTAAGAATTCTAACATTTTATATGGCATCCCTCAAACTTGTCTACCCTGCCCACTTCGTTAGGGAATTATGTCTTGTTACCATATATTCATAGTACAGTAAACCCATGGTGAGGTTTGTTGATGTATGGGTTGTTATGACAAGCCACCAGTTGTTAACCAGGAATCAAATTTTCCTCTATACTGTGATTTTTTGGGGTGGGGTATTGAAAGTTTTCTCTTGTGATAAGTTTGTTAAGGGTACAAGAGGCTGTACGTTTAATGCAAGTGTCTAGTTTCAGCATGAATCAGTAATTCAGCGTGATTTGAGAATACTACAGTCAATCGTATGCATTTGTTTTGAGGTGATACTGTTTTGTGAAAAGGGGCTTAGCAATGATATTTCTTTAACATCATGTTTAATTGCCACATTCTCTGTAAAGATGTTGCCTGAAGATGCTGAGGTCCAGACATGCAGAACAGCTAGCAAATATTGGATATTAAGTATTGGGTTAGATGAGCTGGTTTTCTGAACTGTAAGGCAGCTTCATATGAGTTTAAGAACATATTTCATTAGGATACCAGTGTATGAAACAGACAACCTGTATTTCAAACATGTATTTCTTAGGATTTCTTCAGATTTTACCTTAAGGTATGGCTCTTGGCTACTTTTAATCATAGCTCAGAAGTAATGTGTGAAAAGTAACAATGCTTCTTGTAATGTATTTCCTTTTCAGAGCAATAAGATTCAACATAGTTAATTTTTAATTTTTGTATAACAAAAATATTATATTGTATCAGTAAGTAGTGTGCCTTGTAGAAGTACACACCTCCTTTTGACTTTTCTATCCTCTGTTGTGTTGCAACCTGGAACTGAAATGGATTTAATTGGCATTGTCACCACGTGTACACAGGATGTGTACCACTGAAGGGGCAAAAGCTTTTATTTGGACAGGAAGTTAACAAAAAACAAATTGGCTAATTTCATAGAATCATAGAGTTGGAAGGGGCCCTCATCAGGTCCCACCCCCTGCTCAATGCAGGATCTCCAACTAAAGCGTTCACAGCAGGTAGCTGTCCAGCCTCTTTCTGAAGATGTCCGGGAAAGGACACCCTACCGCCTCACTAGACAATTGGTTCCAGTGCCAAACTGCTCTCACTGTCAAGCATTTCCTTGTAATGTTCAATCAAACCTTATCCTGTAATTTACAACCATTAGACCTGGTTCTACCACCTGAGGCAGCAGAAAACAAATCTGCACGCTCCTCTTTGTGGCAGACATTGAGGTATTTAAAGAGTGCAGTCATGTCACCCCTTAATCGTCTCTTCACTGAAATGAATGTTGCCCAGCTCTGTCAACCTCTCTTTATATGTTTTGTTCTCCATACCTTTTATCATCCTCATTACCTATTTCTGAATCTCCTCTAACTTGTCGATATTGTTCTTAAAATGTGATGATGCCCAGAAATGAACACAGTGCTCCAGATGAGGTCAAAGAGCATAGAATATAGAGGGATTATTACTTCCCTCAGCTTGGAAACAATGCTTCTATTGTTAAGGTAGCATTCGCCTTCTTTGTTGCAGTGTCACGCTGCTGGCTCACGTTCAACTTACAATCAACAATAATGCCACGGTCCTTTTCACATGTATTACTGATGAGCTAAGTACCTCCCGTCCTGTACTTCTGCACTTGGTTTTGTGGCCTAAACATAGAATTCTGCATTTGTCTCTATTGAATTTTATTTTATTAATTTCAGCCTAGTTTTCTAGTTTATCAAGGTCCTTTTAAATTCTGTTGCTATGTTCCAGTGTGTTAGCTACCCTCCCAGTTTCATATCAGTTGCAAATTTCATAAGGATTCCTTCTACCCCAACATCTAAATCATTGATAAAAATATTGAAGAGCATTGGCCCCAGGACAGAACTATTTGGCATTCCGTTGGAGACCTCTTTCCAATTTGAAGCAGAGCCACTGATGGCAACTCTTTGAGCACAGTTTTCTAATCAATTATGAATCCATCCAATCCGTATTTGGTCAGTTTGCTAGTCAAAATATGATGGAGAACCTTATCATACAATTCACTGAAATCCAGATAAATGACATCCACAGCATTCCCACCATCTTTTAGTTACCTGATCAAAAAAAGATGTAAGGTTAGTTTGGCAAGATTTATTCTGTGAACAAACCCATGCAGAGTCACTAATATTTTTCTTGGTATTGAGATCAGGTTGACTGGCCTGTCATTTCCTGAATCTTGTTTTTTTGCCCCCCCTCCTTTTTTTTTAAGAGAGGGGCAATGTTTGCTCATCATCAGAACACTGGAACCTCACCCATTCTACAAGATTTCTCAATGAGTATGTCAGCAAATTCCTTCCCTTTGATATTCTGGGTTGCAGCTTGTCTGGCCCTGCAAATTTGAACTCATTTAGGTTAACTAGATGATTTCTGACTAACTCCTTCTCAGTCTTGATTTGCAACCTGGATTCCTTATTGAGGTCTCTACTGATACCTGGAAGGACACAGACCTCTTTTGGGGGGCGGGGAAATGAAGCCAAATAGTTACCAAGCAATTTTACTTTTTCATTGTGATCTTTTAGCATTTTCCCATCTACATTGAACAGCGGCCCCAGTGTCTCCTTGGTCATTCTCTTGCCTCAAGTATATCTGAAAAAAAGCAAGCAAACAAACAACAACATCAACAAAAACACTTTTTTTTTTTACTTCTTGCTTGCCTACCCAATTTCAGCTCATTCTCAGCTTTAGCTTTCCTTACATTATTCGTGCAAGCTTGGGCTATGCATCTTTATGTGATTCATCCTTCCTTCCATTCTTTATACATGCTATTTTTTCTTTTCACTTCCTCCTGGAATTTACTGTGCAGCCACATTGGCTTTTTCAGGTGTTTGCCATTTTCATTCATAAATAGTGGATTGTGATTGTGCTTTTAGCAGTTTCTTCCTCATGAAATTCCACCCATACTGGGTGACTTTCTCCTTTAGCATCTCTGGCCATGGGATTCTGCCCAATATTTCCCTGACTTGATGAAATTAACTTTCTTCATGGTCTGATCCTGACAGTGGCTGTTTGCCTGGGTGCTTCCTCAGTGTTAAAGACCTTTCATTAGCAGTTTCTTCCTATTGGTTCTGTAGGATCTGTTCCTTCTCTGTTCCATCAAGGAAGTCATCGTGTTCTCTGATATTTTGAAGAATCTCAATGCATAGCCGAAATCCATTTACCTTCTTAGAAGCACCACCCCCTTAGACCACGTGCTGACAGAGAGCACATGGCCAAAAAAACCCAAAAGCCCCCCCCCCCAGTGTTTTTAAAAAAAACACAGTCAAGGAGGTTCCCTTAACACAGCTCATCTTCTACTGTCTCCTCAGAAACATATGAGGAATAAGATTTAGAAATAAGATCTTTTAAAAATACATCCTGAGACTTAGTCTCTCTTTTAAACACACCACTAGAATAGATCAAATCTCATTAGAGTGATGGTATTAGCAATTGAGTCAATTGGACTACTCTTATAAGGACTAACAATTGGGTTTAGGCTCAGGTCTTTTTTTTATATCACATGATGGCCATTGTCCCATTACTGAGTGTCTAATGAGATTGCTGGAATAAATATGAGAAGCAGTTCATAAAGTATTTGCTATTTGTTAAGCCACTGGGAGCAGTCGTCTAGAGCATTGGGGCTTTCCAGCTCTGTCTCTTCTTTACAACTGATGTGAAGGAGGCTATGGTAGTACTGAATCATTGTCTGGATGCAGTGAAGGACTTGTTGCAGGTGAACAGACTGAGACTCAACCCAGACAAGATGGAAATGCTGGTGGTCAACAGAAAAAACAACCAGGGATTGGGATAGCAGCCTTTTCTAGATGGGGTTGCACTACCCTTGAATTATCAGCTTTATAGCTTGGGGTGATCTGTCAGGGTGCATAGGTATGCACCTTAGAGCATGTACAGCGTGCAAAAAGATAAGCAGTGCCAAACCACTGCCAGCAGCTTCAGACTGGAAAAAACAGCTACTCAAACTCATTGCATAAAGGCTCAGTGCTGTTTATTCAAACAAAGCACAAGATAAGCTTGGGGCTTCAGGAAGCAAGCCTAGAAGCAAAACAAAAGGTACAAAACAGCATGGAAGACAGACAAAGAGTATGGCCAAAGGCAATATCATAGAATCATAGAAATGTAGAGTTGGAAGAGACCACACAGGCCATCCAGTCCAACCCCCTGCCATGCAGGAACACCCTCAAAGCACTCACAACAGATGGCCATCTAGCCTCTGCTTAAAAACCTCCAAAGAAGGAGACTCCACCACACTCCGAGGCAGCATATTCCACTGCCGGACAGCCCTGACTGTCAGGAAGTTCTTCCTGAGGTTCAGGTGGAATCTCCTTTCCTGCAGCTTGAATCCATTGCTCCTTGTTCTGGTCTCTGGAGTGGCAGAAAACAAGTCCTCTCCTTCCTCTACATGGCATCCCTTCAAATATTTAAACATGGCTATCATGTCGCCTCTTAACCTTCTCTTCTGCAGACTAAACATACCCAGCTCTCTAAGTCTATCCTCATAGGGCATGTCTTCCAGGCCTCTCACCATTTTGGTCACCCTCCTCTGGACCTGCTCCAGCCTGTCCATGTCCTTCTTGAATTGGGGTGCCCAGAACTGGACACAGTATTCAAGATGAGGTCTAACCAAAGCAGAGTAGAGTGGTACCAGTACCTCCCTCGATCTAGACACCATACTCCTATTGATGCAGCCGAGAATTGCATTGCTTTTCTTGGCTGCTGCATCACACTGCTGACTCATGTTCAGCTTGTGGTCTATTAAAACTCCTAGATCCCTTTCACACGTACTGCTATCCAGCCACATGTCCCCCATCCTATATTTCTGTATTCCATTTTCTCTACTTAAGTGTAGGACCTTACACTTCTCTCTGTTGAATTTCATTTTGTTAGCTTTGGCCCAGCTCTCCAATCTATCCAGGTCATTTTGAATTTTGATCCTGTCCTCTGGCGTATTAGCAACCCCTCCCAGTTTGGTGTCATCTGCAAATTTGATGCGCATGCCCTCTACTCCTTCATCCAAGTCGTTGATGAAGATATTGAACAGCACTGGGCCCAGGACAGAACCCTGTGGCACCCCGCTAGTCACTTCTCTCCAGGATGAAAAGCAGCCATTGGTGATCACCCTTCGGTTCGGTCAGTCAACCAATTACAAATCCACCTAACAGTAGCCCTGTCCAGTCCGCATTTTACTAGCTTCTTTGCAAGAATGTCATGGGGAACTTTGTCAAAGGCCTTACTGAAATCAAGATATGCTACATCTACAGCATTCCCTTCATCTATCAAGCTAGTAACTGTATCATAAAAAGAGATAAGATTAGTCTGGCATGACTTATTTTTGAGAAATCCATGTTGACTTCTCGTGAGTACCGCGTTGCTTTCTAAGTGATTAGAAACTGACTGCTTAATGATCTGCTCCAGAATCTTTCCGGGTACTGATGTCAGACTGACTGGGCGATAATTATTTGGATCCTCTTTTTTTCCCTTCTTGAAGATGGGGACAACATTTGCCCTCTTCCAGTCTGCTGGAACTTCTCCTGTCCTCCAAGATTTCTCAAAGATTATAGCAAGCGGTTCCGAAATGACCTCTGCCAGTTCTTTTAATATCCTAGGATGCAATTCATCTGGCCCTGGAGACTTGAATTCATCCAGTGTGGCCAGGTCTTCCTGTACCACCTCTCTACCTATTATGTGCCTCATTTCCCCTGCTTCCTCCCCTGCTCCCCAACCGCCAGGTTGAGTGCTTGTATCTTTCTGGGAAAAAACTGAGGCAAAGAAGGTGTTAAGTAGTTCTGCCTTTTCTCTTCCCCCTGTTAGTAGTTCGCCATCTTCTCTGCGCAGCGACCCTATCGTCTCCTTCTTTTTCCTTTTGCTACGGACATATTTAAAAAAGCCCTCTTTATTGTTTTTGATGTCTCTGGCCAGCCTAAGTTCGTTCTGTGCTTTAGCCTTTCTGACCTCCTCCCTACATCTCCTAGCTACGTGCTTAAATTCTTCTTTGGTGGTTTCCCCCTTCTTCCATTTCCTGTACATGTTTCTCTTAACACTTAGCTCAACTGAGAGTTCTTTAGTCAACCATTCTGGTTTCTTCAGATGCCTTCCATTTTTCCTCCTTATTGGCACAGTTTTAGACTGTGCCTTCAGTATCTCCCTTTTAAAGAACTCCCATGCCTCCTGAACTCCTTTCCCTTTCACTATTCTTGACCACGGAATTCCAGCCAGCAGCTCCCTAAACTTACAGAAGTCCACTTTTTTAAAATCTAAGATGGGTGTGTGGCTACACTTATCTTCTCCTTCCCACTGAATGCCAAATTCCAATAGGGCATGGTCACTCCCCCCTAAAGATCGAACCACTTCTACCTCATTAACAAGGTCATCCCTGTTGTTCAGGATCAGATCTAGAATATTTGATCCCCTTGTGACCTCTTCCACCTTCTGGACCATGAAATTGTCTGCAAGACGAGCAAGAAATTTGCTGGACCTTGCTGTCTTGGCAGAGTTTGACTGCCAACATATATCCAGGTAATTAAAATCTCCTATTATTACTGTATCTCTCCTTTTTGAATGTGCAGTCATTTGGTTGAGGAAGGCATCATCAAAGTCCTCAGTCTGGGTTGGAGGTCTGTAGTAAACCCCCACCAGAATATCCCTATTGTTTCTTGTTCCCTTAATTCTTACCCAGATGCTCTCGACCTGGCTTTCTGGGTTTAAGTCACGGATCTCTTCACAGGTGAAAAGATCCTTGACAAACAAGGCTACTCCTCCTCCTTTCTTGTTTGGTCTTTTTTTAAGAAATAGGCTATACCCCTCTATTCCTACATTCCAATCCTGAAACTCATCCCACCAGGTCTCAGTGATGCCTATCAAATCGTATTTATTGTGCTGTACTAGGAATTCAAGTTCATCTTGCTTGTTTCCCATACTCCGTGCATTAGTGTAGAGACACTTAAGTCCCCGGGCCCTTCCTGCAAGTCCTGTACTATAGTTTCTGCTCCTCCCGCCACTGGCCGCTTGTACTACTTGTCCAATATCCTTTGGGCCTTTTCCCCCTGCGCTCGCTGAGTCCTGGCCTTGAATAATATTGTCTCCCTCCCCAGCGGAACTTAGTTTAAAGACCTCTGAATCCTCCTTGCGAGACTGTTTGCAAAAACATTCCAAGATATCAAAGGTGGCAGTTCCAAAATGTGGCCTGAGGCAGTACTAGAGGGAGCTTACAGAGCATATTCCAAGCCTTTTTAAGGGCTTAACCACACCCAGGTGTACATTGGGTGATCCAGTACATCAACAGCATACATTCTCCCCATGCTGGGTGCTTTTGTCTCATACAGGACCTTGCAAGGTAAGCTAGCCATAATAAACCTTGCAGCTGTGCTGCCAAGGTCCGTCCACCAGAAAACGTTCTTGGACACACTGCACTCACATTCTGAATGTCCTGACAATGCTCTTGGACCCCAAGCTGCTTCTGGGAAGTCAGATTGCTGTAGTGGCTGAGAATGCCTTTGTCCGATTTCAACTGGTGCACTAGATGCATCCTTTCTTGAGGAAGGCAGATCTGGCCACAACAGTTCATGCCTTACTTACCTTCCAATTATACTACTATAATAGTCTTTGTGGAATATCCTTGAAAAGTGTTTGGAAGCTACAGCTAGTGCAAAATGCAGCAGCCAGACTGGTGTCAAGCATCCATTTTGGAGACTGTATAACCCCAGTTTTGCGAGAACTGCACTGGCTTCAGATTTGCTTCCAAGCTCAATTCAGGCTGCTGGTTTTGACTTACAAAGCCCTAAATGACTTGGGGCCAAGATATCTGAAAAACCACCTATGAAGAGAGGAGCAGGGGAAGCCTGGGTAAAAGCAGCTAATCACAGCTCAGGGAATGCTGTGAAGAGAGGCCTGTGGGGATGAAAGGTTACAAAAGTGAGGCTTGTCTCATGACAGAGGGCTCCAAGATAGGGAAAAGTTAACACAGAGCTAAGGGATGTCTTTTCCAGGAATAAGAACAGATGGAATAAAGACATGAAAGTCAGACAGTGGGAAAAACTGATTTTGATTTTAGGGAGATATGAATGATCGAGAAGTAAGTGCTGAACTTAACATGTTGTTTTCTGTATGCTAATAAACCTTCACTTGTTATTTATTTTAACTGCCTCTGGCTGTCTCTATCAAGCCTGATAAAGAGTCAGGTCACACCTACTGCAATGAGACCACAAAACCACATAGCCACTGGTCCACAATAAAGGAGTCATCTTGAGGCCCAAGTACCCAAGCCAGGAAGGGATTAAGAGGGGAAAGGGTCAAGGTGAGTGAGAGTAACCCAGAGTTGGAACTGGGGGCCAGCCTGGCAAGTTGATCTGTTATGCCTCCTCTTCCCGTATGAGCCTACCAAAAATTTGACTTCTTCAGAAGAGGCCCTGTTGAGTATCCCAACACTTCGTGAAGTTAGGTTGTTGGGTACATGAAACAGGGCTTTCTTTGAAGTAATATCTTGACTTTGGAACTCTTTACCCTAGGAAGTTAGGCTGCTCCCATCTATTTTAAGCTTCTAGTGGACAGCCCAAGCTTCTGGTGGATAGCCTAACCTGGATTCTGGGATTGTTTTTAGATAGCTTTTAAGATTTTTTTTTAAAACATATTTTAATATGTTTTTAAAAATGTTTTTGTCTTTGTATTGTTTTAATTGGTTTTTATTTATTGATCACCTTGGGTGTCCTTGTGGACTGAAAGGCAATACAGAAATACTTAACTAACAACAATCATACAATCGTACATCATTTCTTAGATCGTTGCACAAGAGTGAGTTCCTTTTTGGCACTCATTGAAGGTGGAGCGAATTTCTCCTTGAATGGGAGAAAAGTGCTTAGGATAAGTCCGCCGTAATGTGGTATCTGAAAATAATGAAAATAAACTGTGTGGGATAAAAGTCTCCTCCATTTGCCCTCATTTTATTTACATACATATGTGTGCAGATACAAAGAGATGCTGCAAGCTTAGATTTAAACATATTAGAATAATTTATATGCATAGTGACATTGATTTTACCTTTGTTTTTTGTGTTTCAGAGGGTATGGATGAGCTGGACAGTTATATGTATCAGACAGTAGGGCACCATGCTATAGACTTATATTCTGAAGCAATGGGTTTGCCTCTTTATCAACACACTATTAAGGGTACCAGTGTGGACACAAGCAGAATATATACCAGGTGTGAAGGGGATGAAGTTGAAGACCTTTATCAGCTTCTGAAACTTGTTAAGGTATGTTATATGACAATTCCAGTTTTTGATGTTAAAAAGAAGGAAGGGTTAAATATACTTAGGCTGTGGACTTGTATTCTGCCTGTAGTCACCAGTGTCTTGTATTCACCTATATTTTTTGCTGTATCTTGTTTCCCACTGAGGATAAACTTAGATGAAATGGGTCTTAATTTATCGCTTATTCTGCACTTTATTGTTGCTTCCTGACTTCAGGCTAAAGACCCCATTATAGTAGTAAAAACTGATTTATGCTAAGAAATACAAAAGAAATACAAAAGATAGTATTCTTCTTATGATTCAATATCTGCCAGGTTTTACATTGCTGATATATTATGTTTTACTTCCAATTTCTTATGTTTTGTATCTTTTGTTTCTGTACTTAACTGTAGGGAGCACGTATTCTCCATGAAGAAGCCCATGAATTCTGAAACATATCAAAGAGGGCAGAATTTATTATTTATATTATGTTCTTTCCTCAAAGCATTATACAGTACTTTTTCAGTTGCAGTTTTGTTATTGGCGAGATCCGGAATCATGATTGATACTTTCACCTAGCATTTTTTTTAAAGCACGAAGCCATTATAAAACATAAATATATTGTTGTAGTTCAAATGCAGAATAAAACTATGGTTTATTGTTACATGAATAAGCTTCAGATAGCCTTGGACTTTCGTCCTCTACGCTCTGGTGCTTCTGGGAGGGGGAACATAGAAACTTTTGCTTCCATTTTAAACTAACTGGGTTAAGTATTACACTGAAACAAATAGCAGTCTTAACTATGGTTAGTTTAAACAAGCTAATTTCAAACTGACTTCTTATAACTAATATAGTTTAAGATTAACTGCAGTTCAGGGTTCAGACATAATTCTTGAAACTGTAAGTAAAAGCATCTCATCTCTTCGCAGGTATGTCTTTGAAAGAAAGGACAAGGGACTGCAAATTATTTGTGTGCAGAAATCATTAGTCAGCATTGTTTCCTAATTGTGTTACTCCATAGTTCCACCTTTAATCTTGTGTTCATGCAGAACTTCTGTGAGAATGAGATTTCCCATTTATTCCACTGGAGAGAGCATATTTCTGTGGGAGTATCTTGGTCTTTCTTTTTTTGTACTCCCTCTGAAGTGAATGAGAAAAACCCAGGGAAGCATGAGATCCTTTGGCTAGGTAGCTGATATGGGAATTCTGTGATTTACTGTTTTTGAAAGAAATGCAAATACACATGAGACAAAAATGACATAGTTTTATGTATTCAGTAGTTGTGGAACAAGTTGTATAATTTGAATCATGATTTTTAATTCTGAAAACGTGACAGTTGTTACTGTGGTCTGGAGGTCTTCTTTTAGACAATATCGTTGTTTGTATTGCTTTATTGTGGTGCTCTGTGTTGCTGCTGGTGACATAGTTTAAATGTGTACTTTTTCCTTTTATATTATTCTACTAGCTGAAAAAGGATGAATTTCAAATAGAATGCTCCTTGTTAAGAAATCATTTTTTTCTTTTTTGTTGAAAATCATCTCCATCAATCAGAATATAATAATCCTTATGTTGTTTCTAAACTTGGATTTCCTTTATAGAACAATAGCACATTTGAGCTTCACCCAGCATTAGAGAAATCTGTGAAGAGTCTTAGCAGAATATTTTTAGTATGCACATAGGCTTGAGGAAATGCACTGTTGGTCTTTAAAATCTAGAATAAAAACAGGAGTTCAGAACACTCATTCCATTCCTACTTAATCCTGACTGTCACTCAGATTGTTGGGAATTAAAAGATTTTTGCCACTTTCCAATTTGAAAGATTCTTACTGTGACACTCACAACTTTAACATGCTTTCATGGGAGTCCTTTTTTCCTGCTGAATAGATGGTCAGTACTGCCAGTACAATTTATGATTTGGGGAGTAGGGCCAAAGGTGGCAATGAGATTGCTTTAATGCAGCACAGATAAGGAGTTTTACACTGTGCTTATGGATTTCCAGAAGAGAGTTAGTAACACATGAAACACAGGGGTTCGTGCCAGGCTGTGTCCTTCATACACACAGAAACAAGCGCAGACACTTCAAGCAGTTTCTCTTTTCTATTCTGAATTACCTTTTTGGCTGCCTGCTAAGTTAGCTGGCCAATTTTTCCCAATTTATTTATATTATAACACCAAAAAGCTAAAATTCTGAAAAGTTGGAGCCGTGGTATTTTCTATGTAAGAGTTGAAAAGTAAATTTGAATTACTACTTTGCAACGAAAAGAAAAATGAAAGTTTGTAGCAATTTGCCATGGTCCAAGACAGTGGTTTTCATAATACTCCAGGTGACCCTAGGGGCCTTTATCAGGGGTACTTCAGTGAGGATTTCAGTGGTGAAATCCTAGAAATACAGCTTATCTACTACTGCCAGTCTTCCTCTGCACTGTGCTTTTGCAGCACGGGATTTTTTAAAAGTTCACTTTTTATTGAATATGTTTCTAAGGCCCTTTCCGCACTACACTGTTATAGTGCTATTATTCCACTTTCAACACCCTGTGGAATTCTGCAGTTTGTAGTTTACTGAGGCCAAAGAGCTCTCTGGCTAAGAATTCTAAATGCCCCTCCTTAAACTGCAAACCCCAGGATTCCATAGGAAGTTGAAAGTGGAATAATAGCACTGTAACAGTGTAGTACAGAAAGGACCTAAGTCTTATATCAAATTTCACAATAGTTACAAGTATAAATAGACCAAGAACAAAATAAAAATTGGAGGTGAGGGAAGCAAATGTATAAAGGGCTTTGTTTAAAAAAAAAAGGCAGTTATACACAGGAAGAGATCCAGTGTGGGACAGTGGTTTGAGTGTTGGGCTAGCACTATGTGAGACCAAGGTTTGAATCTCCGCTCACTGGGTGACCCTGGGCAAGTGTCACACTCTTTCAGCATCAGAGAAAGGCAATGGCAAACCATCTCTGAACAAATTTTACCATGAAAACCCCATATAGGCTTGCCATAAGTCAGGAGCAAAGGCACATAAAAACAACAACACACAAGAATTCATCTTAGCGATCATGTGAAACACAAAGAGTAGCAAAATTCAGATCCTTTGGCCCAGGTCTTATGAAAAGATCTCTCTGTATGCAGGCCAGAGCTTTCAAACATGGAAGCCTTCAGTAAGTGGTGTCTTCCAAGCACAAAGAGTGCAGTCAGGTCTTCTGTCCGTTGTGTTTTCCAGTAAGCAGAATGACATTGTTTGTGTCTCTAGATGCCCCTCCAGGTCATGTGGAACAACTGAGGTCTGTTCATTTGTCGATGGCTGTGCACCTTAGAAAAATCCTATTTCTACACAGGGACTCCATGTTAGACAGGTCAGTTAGAAAGGGATTCATTGAACATAGCATGTTTGAAGATCTTTATGCAGCCCAGAAAAGAGGTGAGAATTTCACTTTCTTCTTTGAGAAATTGAATTTTAAGATATTCTGTTGCCCAGAAACTCAAGAAATGCCCCATTACCAAATAGAAGGAAAGAAAGCACTGAAATAGTATACTTAATGTTTCAAGTTTTGTTGGCTTTATTTTCAGTAATTGGGTGAGTGTCTATAGATAATTGACTGACTAGTTTGGATCAGGTTGGCAACAAGTTTTTTCAGTACTGTTGGAATCTTTGTTTACCCTGGCTCTGCATGTTTGAGTTGTGCCATCTGTCCATCTGCAGTGCCATTTTAGAATCAAGTTCTGTGATGATATGTAGCCTTGATTCTTTGTATACCTGTTCATATTTCTTCCCTCTTCACACAGCTTCTCTTAGGATAAGGGTATAAGAAGCAGAAAGAGAGTGAGTTATTGATTGACTTAATTAAATGATTAGTGACAGGACAAACTTTCTTTTCATTTTCCTGCAGACAGCATGGACTGAATACTTTGCTATTATCCAGAGAATAACAGTCAGTTATGACATAAATTAATGCTAATGTTAAATCTTGACAACTTCTGCTTTGGAAGTTTGTGCACGATATTTATAACTATAGTTGAAAGAGATGTTATCAAGTTGTCTTGGACTAAATAAGTGAGGTGTTTTTTTTTGTTCTGAGCAGATATTAATTTCACTGCAAGAAATTTTAAAGATATAAATATATGGAATCAATTGCATTAATGATAGACATTCTGTAACCATGCTTTTACAGCTGAATTCATTTAAAAACCCTTAGTTCTAAAATTATACTTGAAAACTTACGTATGTCAATAAATAATTGGGAAATTTATAAGAGGGAAGAATGTAAAGGAATTCTTCATTTCAGGTTTTTATTTTCTTAGGAAAAGGGTGAAGGCCCTGATCCACCTTTGTTATGGACAATAGTTACACGTAGTAATTTGATGTCTAGAGAAGATCAATATCCTGTTTATCTGCCATATATATATCTAGCCACTTTGGATAACCATTGCAATCCAGATGCATATTTGCATTTGGACTGGCTACTCATAGATTCAAAGAGTTGGAAAGTTTCTCAAATGTAATTTAGTCCAGTTCTCTGTTGATTCAGAAAGCTACAGCATTCATGGCATGACACTACCCATCTATTTTTTGCCTTTTGGTGCAGTCTTTCCCCTTTCAAATTAGCACATACTGGCTTGCATTCCGGTAGTGACTTATGTGTTTTATACATATATAAGCCCTTCTTGGATGGGTCTTTCACAGAGGGATTTTCACTTGCCCTTGCTCTCTATTGAAAAACCATCGACACTAGGCGGCTGTCAAGACCTGCTAGTGGTGGTAGTAGGTGAGCGATTCATACCATGATTGCTCTGAGCTCCTGTGAGAAGGAAGGGATGGGCACACTCCTTTTAAGAGTGCACCCTCATTTCTTCCTCCACCACCAAGCCGTGAATAGTGCTTTCTTTATGGTTTGAACTGTTTCTTCCATTCCTCCCTTCCCTGTCAATAAGTGGCAGTACTTGAACATCCTTTGTAGAAAACTGTTCCTCAAATGCAGTTGCCTGGGGTAGTAATCGTCATGCCTTCATAAACCATGATTTAACGTACAGTTTGGAAAAGTTACTTTTGAGGTCTGCGGCCCCCATAATGGGAGATTCTGGAATTGTTGTCCAAAAGGTAATTTTTCGGAGGTCTATGTTAGCAAACTAAGGAACAAGTGTTTACCCACATGCTTGCCATTCCCTTCCTTTGACATGCTGGACCTGTTTAGTTTAAACTACTATTCCTGATATGTCCAAAATGGGGATAATTTTACAAAATCCTAATTCTGAATTCTTGTTGCCACTTCAATCATAGGGCCATGTTTTGTTTTTGTTTTTGTTTTTTAGGAGCAAAAATTTGAAATATTGTAAAATATTATGTGCTTCTTAGAAATGAATGCTTTCAGATAGTTTAGACTAGGGTGGGGTTTTTTTTATTATTATTATATAGCTCTTATTAATCTTTGTGTAATCACCAGACATTAGGAGTCAGTGAAGAGAATATCTTCTAATGAATGTACTCCTGAATAAGACATCTTGCTCTTTGATTTTTCCTTTTCCTGAAAAAGAGTTTTCTGAAGCTTGAAACTATTATTTATTCAACTTATGTAACTTATAAACCACTGTTCAGTTAAACTTCCAGTGCAGTCAACAAAATGAAAGGTACAGAGACAGCCAAATCCAGGCAATGCACATAAATGTTAAATCCACCGGAGCCTCGAAGAATAAAATCTGTCATTTAAAAAGGCTGAAAGGACTAGGTTTTTTCCCCTATTGGAAGTCTTTTCTTGGTGCTGAAACATGAGAGCAGGTGGGGGGGCGGTAAACCTCTCTGCTACTATGGATGTGAAATGTTGTCACTGGGAAGGGTCCCTCTGTAGTTACCAGCTACCTCATATATTTGGAGACCAAGGGCAGGAAGATGAAGAAAGAGACTATCCTATTTTTGGACACTCATTGGATTTTTTAGAAATGGAAACTGGGTGGCTCAAGAAGATTGCTGTACATGATGGATGGAGATGACTCACTCTTCCTCTCCATTTACAGTTGATTAATTTAGATTTTTGTGATAACAACAGATGCCAGCTAAGTTTGGTGTGGCAGACAGCCTTCATTGTACCTGGATCCATATAGGAGGGACAGTGATGATGTGGCTGTCTGTAGGAAATCCTGTGCTGCTATAACTTCCACAAAAAGTGTGATAGGGCGTAGGAATCTGAAGGAATGACAATTATGTAGAGTTTTGCTTCAAACTCGTAGATGCAAATAGAGTGGGCAGCATGTGGGTTATTGCACCTCAACAAATTTTGCAGGCCCTGTTGCTTCCATTTACTGAAATGTGCAGTGCTGGGTACATGTGTTTGGGGAGAGTCCAGTGACAACGGGAAGTTGCCACCTGTGGTATAAATAAACTTTATAGAACATAAGCACTGTAAATCATCAGTAATTTGCTTTAAGGAAACTGAATCCTAGATGAGCCTTGAACTGTCTTGTTCAAAACTGAAGTGCACCTACGCAACAGTATAGCTCCTTTAGAGATAATGTGTGAGTATGTTTGTGCAAGAAGTGCTGCCGTTGATTCTTACACTCCATTTCATGGCAAGGATGGTGGTTGTATGTGTATAGTATGCACTGCTTATAACCTGCACAGTTGCCTTTTGTCTACCTGTTTATACATGATCTGTCAGGGAAATCAGGACATAACCAGTATGCGTGTTCAGTGTTAAACTTTTAATATGTTTTCTCAGCCTATAAAACCATTTATAGAATTTGCTACTTGTCATATATACATAGAAAAATTACACTTGGCATTGTCAGTGGAACAATTTCTTCTTTCAGCTGTCATTACTATAATAGACTTCTACTATAGCAGTACTGAATGATTAGCTTTAAATTTTTTGGAAGATTTATTTGAATTCTTTTATGGAGTTTTAAATTTTTTCCCATGCTTGCTGCATTTTTTTTTTGATTCAGTGAAAGTGTCACTTATGGAGGAATTGCAGGGCTGATAGCTTAAAGGACAAGTAGGTAGGGAGCTCTTTTGATTCAAAGTATTGTTTGGGGCAGAGATAGGGAATGCGTGAACCTCCAGTTGATTTTGACTGCAGCTTCCATCTTACCCAGCATAATGAGTGGTGAAAGATGATGGCATTTGTAGTCCAACAACACAATAAGCCATACTTTTCCCACCACTGGCTTAAGGACTTAAGTACTAGCTTGACTTTCACTGAAAACTACATATGGTGATAAACGTAGAGATGGACAGTAAAAGAATCAAAGGTCAAAACTATAGGGACTGTTGGGGAATATAAAGCTGCCATTTGGGAAGTTTGTGTACGCTTTTAGACTCCAAGCTCTTCATTAGTGTTTTAGAAAATTCTGTTTTTTATAAAATTCTGAATTGCTTTTATGAATGCATTGTTAATCAACTTGTAATTATTTTTTTTTTTAGTGAAAAGTAAGATGCAGATGATTTTCCAATAATAACTGGTCCATCAAGGATGTCTGTTTTTTTTCCTTCATCAGTATTAGCTGAACAATAATGTACCAGGCCGTGTAAAATGTATCAGAGGAACAAATAGGTTTACCCTTTCCCTCTTACTGGGTTAAGAAGTTTAAATTCTGCTAGTGTTATTGGATTTGATATATTCTGTGTTTATGGTGGATTGAAAATGAAGGAAAAAAAGTCCAATACAGTTTAAGTGTGGATTAAATAGCTAATGATAGCTGTGCCTGTGGAAAGTTTTCACTCGGAGGGAGTTGTGGTATATCATTTGCTATACCTCTGAATTCAGAACTGGTCTTCCTAGAATGAGCATTCTGGAGCAACCCCCTTTAAGTTACTCTGTGTGCCAGCTGTTATTAGTAAACCGTAGTATGTTCTTCTTAAGTTTCAAAAGAGATTATCTTCATAATCTTTTTGTAAAAATACTGAGAGAAAAGCTACTTCACATACATACGTTAATGTAATAACAATATTATACGGTAGGATTAGGTACATTAAAAACAATGGCATTACCTATGCCCTGTTCCCCTTTGTGTGGGGGAAGATGAGTGGTAACTTTGTTACTTCTTCAAAGCTATATTTGGTGTAGCAAGTAACATACTACTTCTAAAATGTTACTTTTGAGAGGTTATTTTGGAAGATTTGTGTTTTTAAAGTGTTCTTTTAGGCAATTAAAAAGTAACATGTTAGCAACCTGCCACCAACAAGTAATGTAGCCAAGAGAAACAAGTAATATACAGAATCATAGGATTTTGCTTTGCCGTCCGTTATCACAACTGCCTGAATACCCTAAAGACACCAGATCCATCAGGTTTTGGAAACTAAGCAGAATCAGACCTCGGATGGGAAGCCACCAATGAATACCAGGTGCTCTAGGCTATATTTCAGGTGAATGAACTGGCAAAACCACCTCTGAGTATTCCTTGCCTAAGAAAACTCTGTGAAATTCATGGGGTCACCATAAGTCAACAAGCTACTTAAGGGCGCGCACACACACTTCTCATGACTACTGGGAAAGAGTTGTTTCATTTGTTCCAAGGAACAGTCCAAACTCTGATTTACTGTTTACTGACGGCTTAATCAGTACAACCAGTTGCCTGATGTCTACCAGTTGCAAAGGAACACAGGTGGGAAGGGTGCTTTTGCACTCACGTCTGTTTCCTAGGAATTCTGTTTGCATGGATTGGCTCTTGTGTCAACTGAATGCGGGACCAGAATGGCCCTGTGTCTGATCCAGCAGAACAATTCTTATATTGTATATCTGAGAACACAGAGCAGACATGACTTGGCCAGAAATGAGGTCCAATATTTACATCCAGTGAAAAGCAACGTAGGTTTTAGGAAAACATTTATCCTCAAGAGACAAATATAGAATGCTTTTTGGATACAAACTGCCCTTTAATATGTCTCCCTTGGCAATCATTTGGCCTTCAATTGTTATTTTGCTTTTACTGTTTAAGTTTTATTAAGGCTCTTATCATTCTAATATTTCAGTTTTTGATACCATTTTGGCTGAGATAATTGTTTTGATTCTAAAAGTCTTGGATTTAACTGATAATTTTGTTTTTGTTTTTCATATTTGTAAGACTACTCCAAGGTAATTTGCCATTTGGTTTACATAAACATAATAAATAAATAAAACATTTCCATAACTTAAAAAGTTATTCTGTTTACTTTTTGATTACTGTGGATGGCCCACATGAAGATTGCAATTAAATCTAACTAACGAAAGGGATGTGGGATGTGATAACTTGTGATTTTTTAAAAAAATTTGTTGGCCATAACATTTTGACACTTTTCTAATTTAAATGGTGGTAATTTGTGCATCGTTATGTTCTTGCAATATGTAAACTGAAATAATATGTATTAAACTGGGAATCATATCCTTTTCATATTGTTAATGCCATTTTTTTCACGGGGAAATCTGGCCATTTATACATGAGCTGTTCATTCTTTTTTTTTTTTTTAGTACTTCTACAGTAGTTTTTATAGTAATTGTGCAAACAATTATGGAGTTTTAATTTCATGATTTTTTTCTAGTTAAGTTTTAAAAAGTGAAGAGAAAAATGGTGCGCCCCTTCTTGGGAAAGACTTTTTCTGACCGCACTGGTTCACAGCCTTAGTTATGTTCCAGTTAGACTACAGTAATGCACTCTGCATGGGACTGTCCTTGAAAAGTGTTTGGAAGCTTCAGCTAGTGCAAAATGCACCTACCAGAATGGTGTTGGGTGTGCATCTTAGAGACTATATAACACCGATCTTGCAAGAACTGACTGGCTTCCAATTTGCTTCTGAACTCAATTTAAGGTGTTGATTTTGACCTAAAAAGTCCCAAAGGACTTGAGGCCAGGATATCTGAAGGGCTACCTTCTTCCATATGATTCTGCCCGAAGTTTGAGATCTTCAGAGGAGGCCCTGTTGTGTGTGTCCCAGCACCTCCTGAAGTTAGGGCTTTCTCTGTAGCAGTGTGTCGACTGTGGAATTCCCTACCCAAGGAGGTTAGACTGGTCCTATCTCTTTTAAGCTTCTAGCAGGCAACCAAAACTTTGCTGTTCCACATGGCATTCCGTGTTTGAAATTGCTATTTTAACTGTTTTAAAACCGGATTCTAGGATTGTTTTTAGACTGCTTTTAGGAATTATTGAGTATTTTAATGTGTTTTAAAACTGTTTTTATTGGTTCATTGCCTTGGTGTTACAGAAATATTTCAAATAAATAAAAAGAAAATCTAACCTGTGTCTGATAGCTCGATAAACTAGAAGATTCTTACCAATGTCAGTTGTTTACTACAGAAGTTATTTGGCATTCTGGCCTTCTCTGAGAAAGGATGGGACATAAAGCATTAAAATTAATTCAAATTCTAATGGTTGTGTTGTGATACTGTTCAGGTCACTTGTCTGACCAATATATTTGTAGTAGAATTCTGTTTCTCTTCTTTGACTTTCTCTTGAATGAAGATAACAGCACTGTTTAGAAGCTACATGTGAATCAGTTTGTTAATCTGCATATGGTCATTGGTGCATATGGCATGTTATAGAGTTTCATAGGCAAAATACATATATATGTGTCCAATCCCAAAGAACTTACTGTTCGAGAAGCAGAGAAAGGACTAATTTACTTACATGCACCTAAAATTTGGTTGCATCTGGCTATGAGGTTGAATGACATAAGCTAAAGGTCATATAGAAAAAGGGGATTCTGAAGATGAATGTGAAGAAACCGAAAAAGGAGACAGCAATATCCTTTGCTGGAGTAAAGCTTTCTCAAGTTAAGTAACTTCCATCCATTTCCAAAAATGATTAAAATGGTTAAGATGATTATTTGAGAGTATGCTGCTATGAAATAATGCAATTTAGCTTCAGGTAGAGATCATAGATAGCCAATCTTGAGCTGTAAACGTCAATACTACTTCCAGAACTCAGCTTTTTCACATGTTGTTTACTCTTTTTACCAGAGTCAGTATTTCTCATCTGGATAGCCACAGCTCCCTATGTCTCATTTGAAAATTTTACAGCAGACTCAATTCTTTCACACACAGAGTTCAGATTGGTAGTTTCTTACCACCAAAATAGGTAACTTTGTGTTTTATTTTTTTTTCTATGTCCAAGTCAGGTGTGTATGTTTTCATTGCCTCCAGTCCTGTTGTGTTAAGACTGAATAAGCAGAGACAGGAGGGCTTGTGGTGAAAGATGGTTAGAAACCCTCAAAGTCTTTTCTGGTCAGCCTTAAACCTCTGATTGCCAGGTTTTCCCAGTTCCTCATTTCCATGGCACTGCAAGTATGACCTTGCTTTCTGAATGCGGTTTTCGAGATCTGCAGGATTCTCATATGTGTTCGGAAACAGGCAACCAGGCATTGTTTACAGGACGCCAGACCAACTGTGCACTCACAGCACATTGATAAACACACATTTCCTCCTTTTATCAGGGAAATTGCACAATGTGAAGTATGAGTTTCCAGTTATACTCATTCCTTTCAAACCTTTTCCTGTTTAAAAGTTAGATTTCACTAATTGGATGCTGATCAGTCCCTAGGTCTTTTCTTCTCTTCTCTTCTAAAGTCTGCTATCAGTAGCAAAGTCCAAACTTTCCATTAATTCATAAAGAAGATGCTCATCCTTCTAAATGCAAAGTGAGCACCAATTAACAGTAATGATTGCTAATCATTCTGCTTTTATATTTCGTTAGGAGTACTGCCATTATCATTAAGTGAAATACTTGTATATGAATAAACAATGCTGTATTTCTTACTACAAGAAAGTCGATCTCACTAAATTAGCTAGCTTAACATATTGCTGTGCAGCATGGCCAATAACGGGTTTGTTAAATATCTTTCAGAAATAATAATATCAGTTTGTTGTCCCGAATCTTTTATCTACCCAGTATGCAGTGGGTAGGAAGATACATAATAGTGGAAGTATCTTTAAAAAAAATTAAAAATATTTTTCTTGGATTTATTTGGAATTAGATATTTTGCAAAATGTTTATGTGTGGATTTCTGCAACTTCTCTAAGACAAGCATTTGAGGAAGTCTTTCCAAAAAGAGCAATGGATATTAAAACCAACTTAAGAAGTTCCTTTTCATTTTGATCAAGAGGGCTTGCTTGCATTTTGTTTATCTCACTCTGCACAGGGCCACTGGGCATATATTCCCAACATGCCAGTATGGTTGCTGTGTGGATTTGTCTGTACCTTCAGCAAGCTGGTTAAAAATAACAGTTTGAAAAAAGAGACATTAAAAGCAAGAATTTTTCTTTGGGGGAAATAGTGGTTAATGAAACGTTGCATACTGTATATGGTGCCCTTATTAACAAGGAGAAATCAATTTGAATGAAAATTAGTGACTGTTTAAATAAACAACAATCTTTAATCTATTGCTCCGCTGCAGATCACAGTTCTATATGCTGAAATCTTGTTGAAATTAAGGGGGTTTGTTTGCAAAAATGTTCTAATAAGCAGGCTAGGCAGTGCTTTTATAAATATGTAAAGTCTGTATCCAGTTTCCAAAAGAATGCTTCAGTTACAGTTAAGGCTGCTGCTATTTTGTTTATATGCTGAAGAGTAATTGCATAGTATGTCTTTGTCCATGGAGAATATGGCTACTTCTGTTTTTCCGATTTCCCCCAAATAAAATCTTGCACTAAATTGAACACCTTGCGTAATTACAGTAATTAAAGAAAATTATTTATTTCCCTCTCATTTTTATAGATATCTTTTTTTAAAAAATAGATACCACCGGTTTTTCTTAATTGAAGCAGACAGTGGCCTTTATAGCCTTACTTCTAGATATTAAAAAAATCTTAAATTGATGTTTATATTTTTGCATTATCAGTAAAAGGGCCCAATTACGTAGCTATATGCTTATGATGGCGGAAAACAGAATTAGTCTTTTAAACAAACTGTGCAGTGATAATGTACTACTTCTGGGGATAGAATTGCATAACTGCTCACTCTTGTTCTTCATAGTCATCATAACTTGCCATGCAATAATGCAATTCTGCTCACTAAGAATAAAGGAATGTTATGATTCGTTTACCTTTTCCTCACTGGGCAAACAACTACAAAGGGAAATTCCATATGTGTTTACTGCAGTAGTCTTTTCAGCCTGTCAGTCTGTTATATGAAGTTTCTTTTTTTTTTCTTCGAGTCCAGTTTTCTTTAGAAATCCTGCTTCAGTGTTTTTGGCTTACAAATGTATTAGGTTTGGTACATTTGCATCCTCTCTGCACTGTGGCTTAGATGTTTTTGACAGGTCCCTTTTACATGGCAGTGTAGCCCAAGAAAAGTTCCAAAGATAATACAACATTGCCCTCTCTTGGTTGCTTGCATAAAATATTTTGAGACTGTGGGCTTTCAGTGTTCATGCAAAACCCCTCCATGTTAGATTTATGCTTAGTTTGATCAGAAGCTTATTTTCTTATGTAAACATCATGATTTTCAGTGATCACTTTGCCTTTGAGAAAGTAATTTTTTTTCTTCTATGAAAAATCAAATGCTTACCTTCTGGATTGTTTCAGACTTGTTAGATGCTGCTTACTGTCCTAATACAGTGGTTCTCAAATTTTGCCAAATGTTTCTTGCAGTAATTTAAAGTCAAGCAACAATTGCAACAAACGTTTAAACTTGTGCCTTCCAGTTAGTTTTTCATGAAATGTAGTTTAACAGAATGTTGAGATTTGGTGGTTTCATCAGGAAGCTTTTCTCCAGCAATATAAATGATAGTGCACATTATTTATTATGTGCAACTCAGATTCAGATAATAGGGAATGGACATAAGATGTTCCTAGCAAGGCATGTAATCTGTGCATTGTTGCATCTTCTCTGCTTCTCTTCTTTTGCCAGAATGTACACATATATGGAATACCATGTTAGACAGAGGTTTTATATAGCTGTATTTCAATTATCTTGCATGCTTATTTATAATTCATCCGTGTTCTGTGTTCCTTAATGTAAATTATCTAGGTGACTTAATGTATAATTTGGTCTTTTGAGGGCACTGCTACACCATTGTAAAGGATCATTAACAGGGCCCAGAAAATCCCCATTCCCTACTTATCTGAGGTGTGTCAGCTAGATGTAATATCCTTCTCCTCTTCTGGGATCTAGTTTTCAACTAATTCTTGATTCATGATAGTACATGAATAGTGCATAAAAATTGTGCCCTTAAATTGTTTTATATTCATTTCCCTCAACCCCAAACAAATGCCTAGTTCTGTATAGTAAAGATCTCTTCCATTTGAAAATAAGTAATAAAAACCATACTGTAATTTGAATGTTGTGTCTAATGTAATAAGTACCATGCTCTTAAAAACAGGGTTTTTTTTAAAAAAAAACCGTAGTTATTTCACTTGAATAAAAAATTGGGATGGAAAAATTATTTTTCAAGTACAGTTGTTTTCAGTTTTATAATGGAGAATGCCATTGTGCAATGCATGGCAGAAATATTTATACACGCTTTTGACTGTGCCATATTTTGTTGTACTATAGCCTGGAATTCAGATAGATTTATCTATTTGATTTATATCCTGCGTTTCTCCCAAATGTGACTCAAAGTTTACAATATAAATTAAAACAGAGCTGTATCCTGGTCAGCTAAGGCTGAAAGCCTGCTTAAACAAGAAACTGGTGTGTGTCTGTGTGTCTGTTTCTGTGTCTGCGAGTGAACCTCCCTTGGGAGGGTGTTCCAAAATCAGTGTGTGACTACTGTGTCCTCACCAGCCGAGCCTAGGAAGATGGTGGGATGGAGAGTAAACTCTCCCCTGAAGATTATAAGACTCAGGTAGGCTTATTTTTTAATTTAGTTTAATTGGCATTGTTAGCACTCATTGCTGAGTCAAGATACTCAACACTTTGGAGATGTGAAATATTTTTGTTGTAGCACAAAAGTTAAGTACATGAGAACAAGCTGTCATTTGTTAGCTATATAAACTTCAATCGTCCCTGCCCCCCCCCCCCCAAATCAGTACTAAGTAAATGTACCTGTTACAAAAATCAGGACTGTGAGTCATCTTAGGTAGATCTCTATCAGCTTTGCACATCTGGGCTTTATAATTTTTATCCATTTGCTTGGAAAAAATGCTCCAGCTTTGTTAAGTTGCATAGGCAGCACTGTTGAACTGCCACTTTCAAATCTTGGCACAATTTCTCAACTAGTTTGAAGTCAGGGCTTTATGCCACTCTAAGACATTCAGATTCTTGCTTCTAAACTATTCCATTAGTATTTTGATAATCATGCTAGAAGATGAACCCTCACCCCAATGCCACATCCCTTGTAGACTGAAACAGGTTTTCTTCTAGAATGGCTTCATATTTGGCTCCATCCTCAGTTCTGACTGGTGTCTCAATCCTTGCTGAAGAAAAGCATCCACACAGCGTGGTACTGCTACTGTTACTGCTACTGTGGTACTGTTTCACCATGGGTATTTTTTTTCTTTACTAAAGTTTTACATAGTTACAAAAAGTTAAAATTTGTTTTCTGACAACACTCTATTTGCATACAAAATAATACGATAAATATATAAGAACAATTGATATTACCCCTCACACCATAATCACCTTTTCCAAATTTCTTTGCAGTATAGAATTATCTTTTTGTCTTTAACATTAAACACCAGATAAGAACTTTATAAACTAATCAAAACCTATAATTACAGTTTCTCCTCTTTCTTTCTTTACAAAATCTATGAAAGGTTGCCATATAACCAAATATGATTCTATAGTTTTATCCCTTAACAAAAATGTTAGTTTATCTAATTCAGTTAATTCCATTAATTTTTCAAACCATTCATCTATTGGGCTTTCTCTGCTTTTCCATTTTTTCCATATCAGCCTTGCAGCAATAGTCATATAACACAGTAATGTATCATTAATTTTCTGCACATTGGCTTCATAATCCAACATATTTAACATAAATAATTATAATCTGTGCCTTAATTTACCTTTCAAAGTTCTTTCTATAACCAAATTAATTTTCATCCAAATTTTCTTTGCTTTAGGGCATGTGCACCATGTGATAGAAGGAACCCACGCATCTCTCACACTTCCAACACGCACTATTTCCATCTTTATACATTTTGGACAATTTTGCTGTATAATATACCACCTACACATCATTTTGTACATATTTTCCTTTGGAGCAGAACAAGTAAATTTCTGAACCCTGGTCCAGATAATTTTCCATTGTTTTAGCTGAATACTGTGGCGTATGTTTCTTTTTTCCCCATTTGACCATGCAATCCCTTGCCAGTTCCTCCTCAGTACTAAATTTTAATAGCAGTTTGTAAATTTTTGAAAGTAAATTTATATGACCAGAGTCTAACAAATTTTTAAATTCAGATTTGTCTCTACCCATCTGTAATTCTTCACATCCTCTTTCCACCTTGTTCTAATTTGTTAATAAGTCCACCACTGGATTTCATAGCCTCCTTTCTCTAAACCTTGGATTTCTTTAAATCTCCATTCACCATGCTCTTCTTGAAGAAAATCATTATATTTCGTCTAATTCTGTGTACTCTTATATGTGACATGCCTCCTGTGGGGATAACCACCTAGGTATTATTGAACAGGATCTTTCTTTATTTTTCCCCCCCAAATTTTAAATAAATTCTGTCTAAATGCATAGCACTTAAAATCAGTGTTGACTTTTCTTTTTCATATCATAAATATCCAGCTAGCCAAAACGCAACTTGTGACCTTCCATTTCTAACAATCATCTGTTTTCTAATGTTATCTATTCTTCTATCCAAATAATGCAGGAGGATTTGTAATATAACTTTAGATCTGGGAAACCTAATCCTCCTCTCTCTTTGGCATTGGTCAGTAGTCTCCATTTTATTCTCGGCTTGTTATACAACCATATAAATTTGTTGACTTCCACTGTCATGAGATGAGTGATATACTAGAGAAGATAACGGAGTTTCTGGAATAGAAACATTAATCTTGGAAGAAAATTCATCTTAATTACAGAAATTCTTTCCCTCATGGACAAGTCTGAAGATTGCCATTTTTTTCAAATCTTGCTTTATACTATTCCTGACCTTTGGTTTCACCATGTGTATTATGTTCTCAGGCCAATATTAGCTTTGTACTAGACCTGGTGCTGTGTAGCAAGGCAAAAAAAAAAAGTCCCATTATATGCCTGTTAGTCCAGAGAACCTTTCTCCACATATTTACTTTGTCTTATAAGTCCTTTTTGGAAATTCCAAGTAGACTTTGGTATGTGCTTTTTTCAGCAACAGGTTCCTTTTCACCATTTTGTAGTTTTTCTGGGCCATCCAGCTAATACTTGTCCCTTGGATGGTTTCACTTGCCTCAGCTGGGGAACTCTATGGCTCCTTCAGAGTTATCGTTTGCCTCTTGGTTGCTTCCCTGACTAATGCACTATTTACCCAGGCACTGTGTTTTGGTGGATGCTTTTTTCTTTTTAATACACAATGAACATTATTACAGTAAATTACTTTTAAGCAAAGAACCATTTGTGACTTTTACAACCTTTGCAGGGAAATGAAGGATTGAGCTGGAAGAGATAAGAAATCATTGGGTAAATTATATTATGAATATAAGGATAATTGAATTGCATTGCAATAACATGCATTGAAGTAACTGATGTTCTACAATCTCTGTGGCAGGTGGGAATCTTTTTAGCTCACTGCATATTTTTCAGCCAGTATTGCCTTCAACCCTGACCAATGGTGCTGCTTCCTTAGATTGATGGGAACTGGAGTTCAGCAATATAAGGAAAGCCACATGTTCTTCATCCTGAGTTACAGGGGTTAATAAGTTGCTGAATGTACCCAGGTATTCAGTACATAATTTGAGTCCCTACATTGGTTTAAGGATGCATCAAGAGATGTTTTTAGTTTAGAGCAGATGCTTATATGATGATCTGTTTTACCACTGCTCAGAGTTTCATTCTAATTTTCCAAGAAGAGGAGGACTTCTTGTAAGTCTTCCAACATGTGTGAACAAAATATAATTCACACAAACAGTTCTGTAACGGAGTAGGGAGGGAGGATGACAGAAAAAAAAGTCTCTATCACTTAGCCTTTTTAAACTCCAGTTTTGAAAACAAATGCTAGTTGAGCTTTCTTGCCAGAAAAATGGGAGCCACATTTAATGTTTAGAAAGAGCCTCACAGGGGACTCAGATTTATGGAGAATTATCTATGTAGAAACATACATGTTTCTTAAATGGCAATTAAGGTTGCAAGTGTTGTATAGAAGTTCAGCCTGATAGCTCTCCACCCAAAAGTATCTGTGTTTTGTATTTTTGGATGGCATCTGTAGAATCCATTTTGTTCTGAGAAAGGGAGCAAAAAACTTGAAATGTTCTATGAATGCGGCTGCTCTGGATGACAGTGCTGTGTTCAGTGCCTACATGTCCGTGTCCTAAATTCTGTTACTAGTCTTGAATCAGTTACCACTGAATCATTTGAATTTACCTACATGTTGACTTACCATTCAGTAATTGATTGAACGAGACTAACTACTACTCAAGTTGGGACTAGCCAACAAGATGACAGCCAGAGTGTGTCTTCTATGAATTAAATGAAAGGACTGCAAATTGAATTAATTGCAAGTGTGTGCAAATGCCTGCTTGGATCTTCCCAGGACAGTCTACAAACATACCTTTAGTTTGGCCCGTATCTTCTAGACTGGTCAGTGATGATGTGTTGCCATCTTGTGATATATCAGCTGGTTACAGTATCACTTGGGTATTCTTTGTGATGGTTTTTGTTTGCTATGCTTCCGCCTGTCTCCAAGATGTATGCTTTCTGTAATGATCTGTTAGCTAGCTTTAATCTTGTCAAGCTTAAAGAAGTCTTTGAGATCTCAATTCATTCCTCAGTCAGTCTATTTCTTCTGCCCCTTCTGATTCCAGTTCCAGAGCTGTTTATCCTCTTGTACTCTTTCACTTGATGTTTATTACTACCCTTGAGTTTGAGTACCTACCATGTTGTTTTGATGCTCTGCACAGATGCTCGTAGTCATTGTTGCACATGTTCATTTTCAGCCTAGAGATTGTTTGACTCTTAGACCCATTGTGGGTGGCCATTTTCTAACATTCCTCTTGTTTTAGTCTGGTTCTTAAACTGCTTTTCCAGACCACAGTGCTTCTCTCCTCCTCTCGAACCAGCTTGTTGTCATGTTTGCCCAAATAAATCAGTGTTGCTTTGTGAAGTGCTTTTGTTGTTGTTCCAGCCAGATTCTATGATGCCTGCAATTATCTTTTTTTCTGGGAAAACTTTCAAATCTAAATTCTGTATTTGAAGCCAAATTATTTTCGTCCTGGAATCCCTAATAATGGCTTAGTGCCTGGTCTCGCTATTATCAGTGTGAGACTAGAAGTCCAGTAGTACCATCTGAATCCATCTTGTTTGGGAGAGAGTCTCACTGGCTCAGTTGGTTGTCAAAGATGACAATTATTCCATTTTGAATTTGTAATGAAAAGCTGGAGGACCAGAGAGTAGCTTGGGCCTCTAGAGTTCTTAGATTCTCATGACCTACTTTTGTTTCCTATTGCACTGAGCCAAGGTAAACAATGCTGGTTCAGTTCTATTTTGTTTCCATTTTATTCTAGCAAATTGATAATTTCCACCACTTTGTTGCATACTTTTTATCTTTAATGCCTCTGTAGCCTTCCAAAGTGCTCTTCCAAATACTCATTGGCAAAAATGCTATTTCCTCTACTCCTACCTTTCCCTGTCTTTATGTCCTACTAGACGTTAAAGAGAATCCACATTCTCTGCAATTCACCCATTCTTCCTCACAACCCACTTTCCTCAGAAATATATTCCTCACCAAACAGGCTTACAGATTAAGTCTGTGTGTGTTTGTTTTTTAAAGTAGCCACAAAGCATGGAATACTAAATGTGTGATGCGTAACTATGTAAAAGCATTTGCTATGACAAAGATGTCTTGTGCTATTTGAGGGACACATACTGAGCATCATTGAGTTTTACCCTGTTTCAGGGCAATTAGCAATCCTAGTAGACATTATACTGAACAGCCATTTTTATCTTGTGCGAGATATATGTGAAGTAGTTTGGCGAATGTTAGCATTTTCCCTGCTTGAGATCGTTTCCCCCTGCTTTTTTGGAATATAGTGCTTGATCCTCTATGCATATATCACACCTCTAGAAAATGTTTCTTGATTCTTGCATTTCTTTTGGTATGTGTTCACATGTGAGTCTGTGTATAAATATGAATGAGGATGTGTGGTAACCCTATGCACAGCCACATGGGAGTAAATTTCATAAAATTTGGTATGGTTGGACATGCTTCTAAGGAAATATGTATAAGATCAGGATATAAAGCTGTTTTTTTTAATTGTATTGTGCCTTTAAAACATTGTACACTGCCTTGAATCCCGTGCTGGGGATATTAAATAAATAAATAATAAATTTGCAGGCTTAATTAATTTATTTATGTATACTTACTAACAGCTCAAAGAAACTTACTTTCAGGTAATGACAATAGCTCAGTTTGGCCTCAGTAAGAAGACTTGAAGTATACCATGTAAATATATAGTTAATATTTAATCCCCAGTTTAAGAAGATATACTTTAAAGCCCTAATAGCTAACACAACAAGCCATCTATGAAGGTGATGAAAAACAGCAAAGTATATTTTCTTGAATTGAGGATAGCAGATGAAGGTTTAGTTTCATGAAAATAATGATAGATGTAGATTATAGCACTGGGGACAATGCATTATAGCTGCCCTACTTTTGAGAGTTTATGGAGAGTTGTATGATTTACTAATACTCTACAAAGAAGAGACATAGCACTCACTGCAGAATGTTACTGGAAATGTCCTAGTTAATCTACATATATTTCTCTTTTTTTTAAGTTAACATGTCAGGGATCATTTTATAACTTTTATTTTTTATAGAAAAAGAAAAAGAAAAACAACTTTCTTTGATTTTTGTGTTAGATGGTTTATGAAAGGAAATTCTTGTTCTTCCTGATTGAAAGAACTATGTCATGAAAAAAATGAATTTATTGAGGGTACATTGTAATTTTGTAGTCTGTTTTGCAGTTGTTTTCAGTGAAATTGGTCAAGTTTTCCGACTAATTCATTTTTATTTATTTGCTTATAAAGTTTGACTCAGTTTGGTTTGGAATGCATCTTTTGAAACAGGAATCTTTGAGGGAAGGCACTATAGAAAATAGAATGATTAATGTGAAACAGGACTGTTTGAGGGAAGGTGCTGTGGAGTAGCAGAAAGATGACAAACTTTGGAAATTGAGCTGCCATTCTGCTGATTCAGCATTATAGAACAGAATCATAGAGTTAGAAGAGACCACAAGGGCCAACCAATCCAACACCTTGCCATGCAATAATACACAGTCAGTGCTCTCCCAACAAATGACCATCCAGCTCCTGTTGAAAACCTCCAAAGTCCTGGCTGTTTTCTTCACTGTCTCAACTGGATTGCATGTGTGATGTAATCTTGCCTATGTTACAGGTGGCTCCATTACACTGTGTTGTGATTATGCTGTTGCATTGGAAAAGTTGTAAAGTGAAAATTTGGTGAATTTTTTTCTCTATCAGGAAAAGTCATTCCAAAATCTCTTCAAAATTATCATTGTAACTTGCTTGAAAGTTTTTTTTTGTCTCCTTTTGTTGTTCCTTCTACAGTAGGAATGATGTATGTATTTGAATGAATAGTAAAATGTTGATAAAACTTTGACTTCAAGAAGAGAAACACCTGCCCATGGGTTATTGTTTTTCTTTTCTAACAGATTTTGAAATTTGCTTGCATCCTGGGTATTTTGATGTATTCAACAATACAATTGCTATTCAGTGTAGTGGTTATGAGGGGGCTAAGTACAGTCTCTGGTGTTGTTACAGTAGTGAGTGGGCAGCCAAGAGTGAAGAGATGTTGTTAGCTATATAAATAAAGTTCTAAAGGCACTTTGATTTAAAGTATTATACTGTGGTGCCGGAATGCACTGAAGATATAATTTGTGCATTTCTGGCTGCCAATGGCATATTGTAGGTATGCATTATACATACATGCAGGAGTCCAAGTTACCTCGAATATATATTCTTGTACACAGTCCAGAGGGAGCCCAGATCAGTTGTAGTGCAAATTCACTTATAAGTACAGGTCCCTCTGCATGCATTGGGTAGTTATGAAACATTCCTCCCCAAAAATACCTTGCACAAACTAGATTTTCTCTCACTGATAGTATTATTTTAAGATGTTGTTGTTGTTGCCTTCTGTTGACAACCCTAAGGCGATCCTACCGCAGGGTTTCCTGGGGCTGAGATTATGCGATGAGCCCAAGGTCATCCACTGGATTTCCATGGCTGAGTGAAAAATCAAACTGTGATCTCTAGGGTTATTGTCCAACACACAAACCACTACACCAAGCTGACAGTCATGTTTGAAGTTTGGTACATCAAATAGAACTGTAAGCTCTCAGCCAGGTTTATTCTGTTAATGAAGATGAAAGAAAGACTTTTTTCATCCAAACGTCTTCTGTTGGTATGGATATCTCTACATCCAAATTTTGTGGGGAAGAAAAAATAAATAAATACACAGAACAGTATTCTTTATTGGGCCAAATGTAAATGCATATGTATTCCTGCTTTCATCCTTGCTCTTTATTAGGGTCAAGATTGCAGCATACAGGTTTAGCTGGAAGTGCATCAGTTCCACAGTATCACACTACAGTATTATTTATTTATTTATGTGTTTGTTTTATTTATTTTGTAACCTGCATTTCTCCCATCATGGGGCCCAGGTGGCTCACATCAGTTTAAAAAACGACAGACTAATACATTTAAAAAACCTCTTTTGATAAGTTTAATAAGTTTGATAAGTTTAATAAGTTTGATAAGTTTAATAAGTTTGATAAGTTTAAAAACAAATAAATATTTCTACTAAAACCGGTAAGTGTCATCAATTAAAAACCATTAAAACTTATTTTTTCTAAAAAATAAAGCCATAATATACCATGTAAAAAAGTTTATTCTTCCACATTAATTTAAACTTAAAAACCAACAGCCTGCCTAAACAAATGGCTCTTCTCCTGTAGGCAGAATGTTTGTAGACAGGCCATCTGAGCCTCCCATGAGAAAGTATTCTACAGCTTGGGAACAATGACTGAGAAAACTTTCTTTTTCTTCACCAACCTCATCTGTGGTGGTGGCAGGACAGAGAAAAAGCCTTCCCTTAAAGATCTTAAAAGTCAGGCAGGTTGATGGTTGATGTGGTCTTTCAGATAAGATACAGCTTTTTAGATATTAAATTTTAAAAAACTATTTGGTAAGAATATTGGAGATATTTTTTGAAATAAATGATATCTATTGTATTATTTTTCTTTTCTTGAATGTTATGTTGGGGTAGCCAGCTGTACTGAGCTATTTTATATGCATCAACAAATGGGTTTTGTCCTATATGTTAGTGAAAAAAAGGGGAAAATAACAATGCGTTCCTCCTCCTTCCACGCTGAGCATTTTTTCTTAGCCATCCCCAAGAATAGGTTAATGGACTCTATTCCATTAACCCAAGAATAGAGTCACTGGATATTCAGTGCAAGCCGCTTTCCACTGAGTGGCTTTGTCCAGGTTGCTTCATAACAGGGAATGGAAGAAAACTTTAAACATTTAGAGAAGTTCCACACTGTGGGGTCTTAGTAATAGTTTAGAGGAAGGATGAGACTGACCGTGACTTTTTTTTTTGTTCTGTTTTGGTATGCAGAAGGAAACACCTGTTTGTTCTTCTCTTGGATCTCGTAAAGGATTTCTAGTCTTGTGCTAGTTCAGGAGTGGGAAATTTATTTGCCAAATCAGTTACTCCCCCCACCCCCGCCACTGCCATAGCTAAAGAGTTCCTGTTTTTGATGTTAGCCAGCTGCAGGCATAGATGGAGTCAGCTTTGCTATAATCTGACCAACTCCAGAGTTAACCCTATCATCTGTTGGAGGACTGTTCTGGGATAAATACTATAGTGCTAAGTTAATACATGGGGAAGGCCGAATGCAGTCATATTTTCCATGTTTTGCTGTTATGTTACAGTTAGTATTTTTCCTTTTTTTCTTTTTAACAAATAAAAATCTTTCCCGATTCATTGTTCTTGGAGAAGGTATTTTTCTCACATTCCTGCGTCAGTGAGTCTTTAACAGGTTGTTGGGTCATTAGTAGCTCTTTTTGTTCCTTTCCTGTCTTGTGTGTCTTTAGGGCCAGAGGTCACCTGATATCTTCCAGCACAGATAAAACAAACCTCGATATACTCAAATTGTGACTGCGAAACAAGTGTTGCCATTGTCACCACTGATGCTCTTAGGGAATAGGGATAGTACTGGTTGTGGGAAAAGGTGAAAGCACTTGATGCAGGGCTGATTTGGAGTGAAAGAAGAGTCCAAGGCGAATTGTGAAAATCCATCAATTTTAAGTAAGAATTGGCTTCTCTTTCTGGATTCTGTGATGCTGGTGGTGAGGGTGATGAGGGTTGTTCAAGATTAGTTAGGGCAAATGTAATGTTCTCCTAATAGGAGACAGTATGTTACAGGGCACTTGATATGTAAGCATACTATGAGTAGAGTGGTAATGCAAATAAGAAATTGACCTCCTGAATGTATATCTGAAGAGCTTCACCCATAGCAGAGGTAGGGAGAATGCAGCTTGTGTGCTACAAATGATTACACCCCACTTTGGTAGCCCATGAAGCATCCAATCAATCTCCTGAAGCCCCAAATCCATTTTTAAAAATTGGTGTGATTTTGGCCTGGTGTCATCCCAAATTTTTGCCCAAATGCTCCAAAGTATGGCAGTTGACCATATCCCCTAGAATTCCCCACATTCTTTCAAAATGTATTTTTTTCCAGCCATATAGTGGCTAAGAATGGTGGCTGGAAGTGATGTAATACCATTTTTCCAGTACATCTAGATGCATGGCTGTGGCTAACTAGGACGGGGGTGGGATTGATCCTCCCCACCCACTATCCAGTTGCCAATCCCTACCCTACAGAATTTTGACTGCTACTGTCATTGTGATATTATGTTTGGAGGCCTATAGTTCTTTTTGCATATCCGTCTCACTGTAGGAAGCTAAAAGCTCACCCTTCCCCTGTGCTAAACTTCATCAAGATTGGTTTGTGAATTTGTATCTACATTCTGCATATAGGAGCCTGAAACTATAACTTTGTTTTGTTTGAATGAATGCACTCATATCACCCAGGAACAATGGATGTGATTCCTTACTACCCAAAGGTTCTTGGTGGTAGTAGTGGTGGTGTGTGTGGGAAAAACATCTAAGCTTTCAACCTGTCATCCTGAAATTCTTTTTCATTTGTGATGCAAGGATGAGGACTATATCACTCTTCCAATTATTTTTTACCATTGTTCTTCACCATTGATTAGGACTAATGGGAGTTGCAATCTGGCAACATCTGGAAGGCCACATTCCTGTTCTGGTGGAATGTGGTTAATACAACCATCATGCAGTCTTTTATTGGGAGTTAGGATTTTACCTGGCAGGTAGGGCAGAACTTGGATATGCTTGTGTAGCTTTGGCTATATCAAGCAGTTTGGGGTTTTTTTGATGCTGTAGCTGTGCAAATCTCTAAGATCACTTTTAGGTTAATGCTTGTATTTCTGCATCTTTGATGACCATAGCAGTCAAAATGTTGTTTTGTTCTGTTAATACTTCGCTTTTGCTTATCAAGTATTGCTGTTGTTATTGTTGTTGTTATTATTATTTACCACTTTTTTTTAAACAGCTTGGGGAAATAAAACCAATGGAAGAGATTTGATACCCCTGATTGCAAAAAAAAATAAATAATAATACACATAGTCCCTTAATAATCCATGACTTTCCCAAAACTATCTGTAATTCAGAGCACAAGTAGAGAAAGACATGTCAGTTTGTCATGTGAAATGTTGTACATTTCTTTCTTTCCACCGCTTTCCTGTAACCTTATTTCGACTCACTCCCAATTTTACTCCATATTAAATATATTCTGGTTCTGGGAGTATCTAGTCTGTCAGCCCTTCACGTTATGCTGATGGAGGTGAGAGAGGTATTGTTGGGAAAAGTGGGTCAGTCATTATTTATTACCCAATTGCCAGTGTGACTTATTCATTGCCTGCATCATCATCCCCCAAAGTACTGCTTTACAGAATAGTGAATTATGTTTCAGGAAAAGGATCAATAAATGCTTTCAGAGCAACATTTGCCATGAGACTCATCTTCTTTTATACGTATATGTATTGCACTAAAAGGTGGGTTTACTTTAATTAAGGTGGAGAAAAATATGATGTAAAAAGTAATTTGCATAAGACATTTGTATCGCATTGGAATAGTAAACTCTGATAGTCTGTGTTTTGTTCAAATTTATTGGCAGTTGATTAAGAACTCTGTGAAAAGTAGTAGTGGTGATGTTGCTTAGCTTCTGGCCAAGTGCATTTGCAGTTGATTAACTACACTGAAAAACTGTAGCAGCGACTTTGCTCGTATAGAGCACCCTAAACATTTGTCAGACTTTTAAAATGATTGCACATTCTGCTGTCTGGATGAAGTTTACACAGATGCAGATTTGCAGCCTACCCACGGGCTTCATAGACAGAGGCACTAACTTATGTCTGTTCTTTACAAAAATGGGATGAGGCAAGATCACCTAGACAATAAGACTCCTTATATGAGTTTGCAATTTTTGTTTTAATAATTTGCCTCTGGGTTAATACAGATAAAAGCTTTGTCAGCTATATAGCCTAACTGCCTTTAAAGACAGATTTCAACTGTTCTCCAGTACCATTCCCATCATATATTGGAGCCTTGTTCCTTTACTGCCAGTGCACATGATTCTTTCATAGTGACAATCAATTTTTTAAAATAAAAAAGGTTGCAGATTTTACACATAATATATTACATTACTGTGGTTCTGCTTCTGTTGTGATACTGCTTCTGATATGATTGAACCTTTCTCACCTATTAAATGACAATAAGAAGGCAAACAGCTAACAAAAGAGACAGCAGGGCTCATTTGGACATCCGTGCAAATATAGGACATAAATTGGGTTGAGTAACTTTTGCCACCATCTCAATCCTTGCCTTATGATTGATGTTTAGATGCATGTCAACTTGCTGTACCAACCAGTATGGAAAAGGTACTTGTTTGGGCTACACTTCCCAGGACTGGGGCTTCTTAAAAGTATAGTCTAAAAAAGTAAATTTTCCAACCTTTTAAGTAACTGTAGCTTTATATGTGCAGTGATTCCTATTGTATACAAATGAAAGTAAATTCTGGTAATATTCAGATATTACATGACTGGAAAATATTCATATAGCTGTTAATCTAATGAAATGTTACTGACTTAAAAAATCTGTTGAAACCTGAAGGCGTTATTTTTTTTTCCTGGAAAAAAAAATGTATGTGTGCCTGTTTTAGTGAAACCTCAAAAGAATCATGAAACAATTTGCAGTAGGATAGAACCATGGAAATGATATACATGATAACACATTCAATTAAACTTATGCGTTGTATGTGTTGTATGTTTAATGTGCAAATACTGTTCATTGTATCATCATGGCAAAATGGATTAATCAAATTTTCAAACCCCAGGACTGAGCAAATTCAGAATCAGCTACAGTATATGGATTCCCTTGCTTGATCAAAAATATACGTGTAGATTAGATGCAAATGTGTGTCTGAATACACATTTACAGTGCAGTGCACATTTGTGTAGGAAGGACTTTGAGCAGAATGTAAATACTTGGGCATAAGTTTGCAGTAAAACCTAATGTTTTAGGTCAAAAGTGCATTGCTGCATTGCATTATAGGTGAATTGCATCTATGGTAGTTTAAATGGTTTCTAAAATCAAATTTACAAATTATTTTTTGTAAAGCTTATTTTAAAAAAATAATATGTGAAGAATAGAAAACAACTTAATGTTGTTCAGTATGAAGAAGGTAGACATCAGTTAAAAATCCTGTTGCTAAACCCTTCAGCAATATGTTTATTTTATTTTTTTTTAAATAAGTAGTCTAATGTGTATTCAAGCTTTACATTATCATCTACATTTTGGGATGTTTGGGCATCATGGACAAAAGAACAATGGTTTGATCACTGCAAGGGGGAAAATCCTTAGTAAACAAAGTATGGAATCTCAGAAAATAGTGCCATGTAATGGAAAGGGTGACATAGGTTCAATTACGTTACTTTATGGCAGTACAGCATGGTGTGTTATTGATGATATACTGTGTAATAGAAGCCATGGACGTTTGGTCCCTGCTCACTGAATTTTAAGACATCCAAACCTGGAAAAGCTTTTGAAAATTGTCAATAAAAGGAACTATTCATGCACAAATTCTATTATCACACTTACTCTCCTTGCTTCCAGTGGCTGAGACAGGGACTTCTGTGTATTTATGAGGACAGCAGGAGGGTGAAAAGACCATGCAAATAAAAGAAGCTGAATAAGGAGTGCTGACAGTGTGGTTATTGCAAACTGTGTGGATGGTGTGACAGAGTAGAAAATAAAAAATTAATACTGATGAGTGGCTTTTTAATTTTTTTTAATAAAAAGGTGATAAAATACATTCTTGGCTTTCTTTATGGAATGCATAAAAATAAATACTTATATATCCTTATAAATACTTTGTATTCATCCCTTTGTCCAAGAATGGGTTTTGTCTGTATCATGTTCACCATGTAAGAGACAAATTTAAAAGAAATGTTTTCCATTTTAAAGATGTGTAGCTCTAGCCCCATGTAGGTGTTTCTCTGAATGTGACTTGGGCTAAGCTGTTTAGGGGGACAGCATGTAGGTCATCAACCCCCATGTCACCCAAGTTACACCTGAAGCACAATTTAGCTCTGATTGTGGGTAGAAAAATACATGGGACATTTCTTGAACCAATAGCGTAACATTTCAACATGTTACTGCTAAACAAATTGGCACATTGTTTAAGTCAACATTTCTTGTGCTCAGTATTTCATCTCATATCCCACCCAGTTAAATCAAAATCACCAGTAGCAGTAGAGTTTATAACTTGTGGTTTTTCACTGCAAATATAATAGTGTAAATAGGTATTGTTTTCCTCATTCAATTTGCTATGCTACTGCTGTTTCTTGCCTACATCTTACTAGTATAGCAGATTGATCTAGCCTCCCATGAGGTTACCTGCCCATCCTGCTCCTCTTATCACACTATTAGTATTCCTACTGGGTCTCCTGTGGAAGGGAGTTACACAGCCTGACAGCAGTCACTGAGAAGGGTGTCTCCTGAGTCCTCACCAAATGCACCTGCAAAGATAGTAGGACAGAGAGAAAGCCACCCCCTGCAGTTCTTAACATTTAAACTGTTTGTATATGGAGATAGGTATGTCAGATAATCTAGATCCAAGCCATAAAGGGCTTTAAAGATCAAGAACAATACTTTGTGTTTTGTCTGGAAACAGAGCAATAGTCAGTGAAGCTGTCTCAATGGGGAGTTGCGTGATCCTTATAACCAGCCTTGGTAAACATCCCAGTTGCAACTGGTAAGTATAAATATAGGTCCACTCACACCAGTTAATCAAACCAATACTGACTCTCCCCCTCCCAACAGATAGCATACTGTAAATTATATACTTTATTAACCACACTCACCACCACAACATATAATACTTCGCCATATGTAGTATGGTAATACTTTATCATAGTATTAAAAGAAGAACAAACTATAGAACCTAACACCTACTTCTCCCTCTTTTAATTGTTAACAGTTACTTTTCGTTGCTTGCATATGCACAGCCTTTGTTGAGTTCTGAAAAGGAAGAAGACACACATCTACACATCTCCTTAATTTCCTGAACTCACATACTTTCCATTGCTTTCCTCTATATCATTTCAAGACAGAAAATTATTTGGTTTTATAAAAAGGCGTATGCCTTTGAATTGGCAGGCTAGTGCACTGTGTACAGTGCATGATTAGTCACTATTATTAAGCTCTGCCCTTGATGTCCAGTTAAGTACCTTAAACTGAAATATACTGGGCTGTATTTTGAGTCGTCTAAGTTGGATTTTCTTCTGTTTAATATCACTAGAAGTATTTATTTACAGGCTATGTTTTACTTAAAGACTAGTCTTTATAGAAACCTGATACACACCTGATACACAGTTCCTATCGAAGCCTGTACCCTATGCTTCATAAAGTTTTTCCCCACTATTCTTAGAGAGATGCAACCATCAAGCTTGAAATTAAGGTTCCACTCAAACACTGTCTACTATCTTGTGTAATATCCTCTTTTTGGTTATTTTTAAAGTTCTTGGAATGGAAAAGAAATTTCATTTATTATTTAGCTGGTTGATGAAACAATGTATGTCATTTTATTGAAGGTGTTAAAAATGTGTTACTTTTCTCAGTTTTGTCTTAGAAGATTAGCATTTTGGTTTGCATTATCAGAACTGATCTTACTTCAGAACTGTCTCTGAGTAAAACTTCTTATTGGCTTTTTTAAACAGAGACAGCTTTGGTTGCCTTGGTGGATGACCTGTGCAAGGAACAGGGGATGGTGTCCCTGTTGCTTCTGCTGGACCTTCCAGTGGCTTTAAGTACCATTGAACATGGTATCATTCTGGGATGCCTCTCCGGGATGGGTCACGGGGGTACTGCTGTTACAGTGGCTGTATTCCTTCCTCGAGGGGTAAACCTAGAAAGTGGTGCTGGGGGACTTTTGTCCAGCACCTTGACCACTGGCCTGTCCCCCACTAGGGATCTCTCTTATCCCCTTTGCTGTTTAACATGTACGTGAAACCACTCGGAGAAGTTGTCTGGAGATTTAAAATTCAGTGTCACCAGTATACGGATGACACTCAATTCTGTCTCTCCATGTAACTCCAAGGAAGCTGTCTCACTGCTAAACCAGTGCCTGTTGTCAGTAATGGACTGGATGAGGGCAAATAAACAGAAGTTTAGTCCAGACAAGGTAGAGGTGCTCCTGGTCAGTCAGAAGCCTGATCAGAAGGAAATAGGGATTCAACCTATGCTGGACAGGGTTACACTCCCCTAAAATCCCAGGTTTGTAGCTTGAGTGTACTCTTGGATTCATCTCTGAACCTGGATGCCCAGGTTTCAGCAGTGACCAGGAGTGTGTTTGCACAGCTAAAACTAGTGTGCCAGCTGAGAAGCCAGACTGGGCCAAGGTAACACAGGCTGTGATTATATCCCGGTGGATTACTGTAACACACTCAGTGTGAGGTTGCCTTTGAAAACTGTTCAAAGCTTCAGCAGGTTCAAAATGCTATAGCTATACTGCTGTCAGGGGCTGGTTATAGGGAGCATATAACTCCCTTGCTGAAATACCTTCGCTGGCTACTAGTCTGTTTTTGGGCATGATTCAGAGTTTTTGTTTTCATCTATAAAGACATATGCAGCTTAGGTCCAGACTGTTTGAAAGCCTGTATCTTCCCGTATGAGCCTCCCTGAGTCTTATGATCTTCTGGGGAGGACTTTGTCTCCATCCCACCATCCTCTGAGGCTCAATTGGTGGGGACACAGGAGAGAGCCATCTGGATGGCTGCTCCTAAGCATTGAAACTCCTTCCCAAGGCAGGTTTGATGTGCCCACTCTCTGTTACCTTCTAGCTGGCATCAAAGACCTTCTTGTTTAAACAGACTTTCAGACATGACTGACTAGGATGGAGTGATGCATAACTAGGTGTACTGTTTTAATACGTATTGTATATTTAATTGTGTTTTAATTGTTTTAAATTTTAGTTTTTTAAAAACAGTGTTTTAAAGGAATGCATTATTTAATTTTTTAAACTTTTGTACTTTATACTGTTTTAGTTGCTCTCTTTTAATTTATGCTCAAAGCTCCTTTGAATCCCATTTGGAAGAAAAGTGGGATATAAATAAATAATAATAAAATAATAAATATTACCACAGAGATTGTCAGGATTAGCAGGAACTGGCTCCTCTGAGCATATGCAGAGTTCAGACAGTGAAGCAAGGCTTTGCTGTGGCAGGAGTTTTCAGTGAAGCAAGAAAAAGGTTTCAGAGTCTCATTATGTTAAGCTTAGGGCAGATTTATTGCCGCGCACTAAGATAAGGCTTTCGGCAAACATTCAAGAGAACAATTAGGAAAGAAAAAACATCAGGAGATAAATGGACAGCATGTCCCCTCACAAAGCATAAATAGTCAGCAGCAAGACATGACCAACTAGGAAAACCTAACTGGTGGATTGTGCTGGCAGATCCCAACCTTTTTAAGACTGTCACGCTGAACATATCGGATGATCCGGTCATCGTTCTGCCGTGTGGCCTTCCCCAGTACACAAGTTATAGTCATAACAAACATGATAACTTTGTACCTGCTCCTCTGGCCACATCACCTCTTTCTCTGCAATCCACTTAGAGGAAACCATGCCTAACTCAGCATAAATCCTTGACAGAGATAACCAAGATTAAGTACATAAATATCAAAACATTAACTCTTCAAAAATAAAATAAAAATTTATCCCAGATTGCAGTGTTCACTAATCCTTCCCATAAAACAACTTTTGGTGAAGTCCTTGTTGGCATTTTTATAACTAATATTGTGAAATTCATGGCTGTGCGGAGAGTACTATTTAATCAATTGACTCATTAAATATCAAATAACAGGTAGATCTTAACAGCTTTAATCTGTTAGTTCTCTAAGAAAATAGGAGATGTCAGTTACAGAAAGATGAGTTAAGCCATTTAGTGACTGTGGTATGATAGTTATGTTATAGTTAAAGCCTAGAACTGAAAACTGAGAGAGCCTACTCAGCCATGGACCTAACTGGGTGACATTAGACCAGTTACTCTCTCAGCCTGACCTACTCATAGACTTCCTGTGAGGATATAAGTGGTGAGGAAGAGAGCCTTGACATCATTAGAAGAAAGCCAGGATATAAATATAAATATACCCTATTTGCTGGCATATAAGACTCATCCTTTTTCCTAAAAAATACTGTTTGAAAATGGGCTGCATCTTATATGCCAGTGCATCTTATACGCCAGCAAATAGTATTTGCCAGTGTATAAATGAGGTGCATCTTATATGCTGGTGCGTCTTATACAGTGACAAATATGGTAAATACAAGAATACAGTAGAGTCTCAATTATCCGACATTCGGTCATCCGACATTCTGGATTATCCGACGTCGCGGCTGCTTGGGGGCATGGCTTTAGGCATTTCCGCGCCCCCAGACACGCCCCCAAACATGGCGGCCGCGACGGGCAAGGAGAGAAGGGCGAGTGAAACCTCGCCCCAAAACACGGCCCCGAGTGCGGCAGCGGTGGCAGCGAACAGGGCGAGTACCTCCAGGCCCCAAAACAAGGGCCAAAGCATGGCAACAGGTGATTTCAAGGTGATTTCTTTGACCCTCCGGATTATCCGACATTTTCGACTATCCGACTATTAACCTGCCCGTTTATGTCGGATAATCGAGACTCTACTGTATATATCACATTAACTTTTTTTTTATCTTCAGGAAACTTAACCTGGGAAACATGGTTTTTTCCTCTCCTCTGTTTAATTTTTTGCAATGTCTTTGTGAGGTGGGTTAGACTGGTGTGTAAGTTACTCATTGAATTTTGTAGGACTTTGACCATCCAGTCATAGAACCGAAGAGTAACAAGGCACACCAAGGATCACCTAGTCCAACTCACTGCCACAGAATCCATTACTAAAGCATTGTAACAGATAGCCATCCAACCATTGTTTGAAAAACTTCCAGAAAGTCTTCCAGCTTCTATTCTGTTATTTAAACTAAGTAAAATAACCTCTTTTGTGTCTTAGGCTGCAGTTCCCTCACTTCATTATTTATTTTATTCTTGGCCATGTTAAACTCTCATTTTCCTTTTGGGAGAACAGAGGTCAAGTGTGTGGTGAACAGTGCCACTTTTTTCTGTCTCCCATTAGCATTTCATCATTTTATCTAAGCAGTGGGACTATTCTTTCTTTCTTCTTCTTTCTGCAGATATAGCCACTATAGCTCAGAGTATTTTTGTGTCCACTCCATCCCCAGGGAAATATTCAGTATTGTTGAAAACGACTTTTTCTCAAGTCAGTTTTTGATTATGTGAGTTCTATAAAATCCTATCAGTACTATGCAACATTTTTATCAGTGATTTACCCAAAAGGATTCGGGCTATCAAATTTTACGCCTGAAGAGAGGAAAGCTTGATCTTAAAATCACAGAGCCTGCATGTTGCTTTGTACTGTAATGAAGAAGAAGGCTCTACAAAGACTCAAATGGATCTCATTGGCTGATGTGATGGCATTATAGAGCTTCACCTAACTCAGTTTCCATCAGGATATATGAAAAGTACATCAATATAGGTATAATATATTTTAAAAATAAAGTCTAGTTTTAACATGAATGTAAAACTGGATCTTTTCAACAGTTTTGCATCCCATTCATTTCACAAAATTTTCCACTTAAATGGAGATTTTGATTTTTCTTTCTTGTAATAGAAAACATTTTTCATATTCCAGTGATAAAAGAAAAATCTACTTTAATGTAATGTTATTCCCTTAAGGGATAATATTTTCTAGTTTTATTCCAAAAGTTCAACAAGACTGAGGAATGTCTGCTCTGTCCATAATGATGATGATGACAATGACAATGATGATGATAATAATACACAAAACTCATAACCAAGGCTTTATAAATATTGCATCTCAATACTGGTGAAAGTACTGTTTGAAAATGCATAATTTCAGTACAATTTAAAGCAGACTTTGAAAATGTATAATAAAAAATTAGTATTATAGATTATAGTTTTGTACAGAGTAGGATTGACTAAGTTCGGAGTAGAATTTCAGAGTACAAATATATCTCAAATAATGAAACATTGTGTTCTACTTCTTTAACAGAAGATTTGGTAACAGAGGCAGAGATACCATAAAAAGAATAAGAATAGGTGCCTGCACCACAAAAAAGAAGAGCAGAATAATAGAATCATAGAGTTGGAAGAGTCCACAGAGGCCATCGAGTCCAACCCCCTGCCATGCAGGAGTACACCATCAAAGCATTCCCAACAGATGGTCATCTAACCTCTCTTTCAGCATTTCTTGCAACATTAACAATAGTAACATGTGAAGTGAAACAACCAGGTCTGGTGAACTGTGTATAAACAAAATCATTTTGAACCTTGTATAGACCACTTGAAGACTTCTTCCAAATGCATACAGGGATGACTTTTTCTTTCAACAGCCTTCTGTTTGCTTATGATTTCCATTTTAATTTATAGATCTATATTTCTCATATGCTGGGGGGTATGCTTTAACATACCTACAGCTTTTTTTTAAACACTACAACGTAGACAAAAGATAAGGAGAAAAAGAGTGATTGGGAGGTAAAAAGACTTTGTAAGGAGCTTCTTTGTCAGATACTTTATTGACTGAGGCAGTGGTTTTTAACTATTTCTTTACTGGGGAAACCCTGAATTTTTTTCCCCTTGTTTTTGGCTGGGGGCCTGCAAGACTTAACTCAAGATTTAAATATTCAGATATTTATTTATTTATCACATTCTTTCAGCTTCCGAGGAAGGCAAAGGCAAACCCCCTCTGAACAAATCAGTGACCCTAAGGTGAACTTATCATGAGAGTTTCTTGGCAAGGTTTGTTGCTTTTACCTTTCTCTGAGGTTTAGAGAGTGTGACTTGCCTGACTGGGTTTCCATGGTCAAGTGGGGATTCAAACCCTGGTCTCCAGAGTCATAGTTTGGAGCACACGCATGCCTGCCACCATGTCTTTTTGTCAGGGGCACAGCAGGGTGTGTGTGTGCGGGGTGTGTGTGTGTGTTCCCGAACTGCTCCCTCATTTCCAAACAAGGGAGTCCCTGTTGCTGCTGCTGCTGTTGGTGTCCAGAAGCCAGGCTTTGTGGGCTACCCTGTGAGGGCTCCCTGGACCCCAGGTTAAGAACCGCTGAACTGAGGTATATATATGTGCATTGGACTACACTGTGGTTTTTCAGATTTGAAGTATAGCTAGGTAACTGCTTTCATAAGCATGGCCAGCATGGAGTTTGTTCAGTAGAGAGGAAGACTATTTTAGGTAACAATATGTTTCTTAAAAGTGTTTTAAACATTAAAGCTTTATAGTCTAACATTCTTTGGTCTGGACCAGAGGTGTTTTACATGGACAGAAGTTCTGCACAATGTCCTCCCTCATTTCCTTTTCTCTTGCCACAGTTCACTGATACTGAGGAGTGGCTTTTCAGGGTGAATGAAATGATGGGGAATCCACAGAAGTTTACTCATCCTGTTTTGCTCCAGAGTCTAATATTTTAGACTCTGTATTTTCTGTATTTTCTGTATTTTCTTATAGCAGATATACATCACTGCAAAACTTTTAAAACATAGCAGTGAATACTTTAGTAGAAGTGAAGCATTTCTCTATTGTTTAGAATTCAGCTTAAATGTTGAATTTCAAACAGTGCCAGATATAATTTTGAAATTCCCTGGCTTTTTGAAAAGTAGTTGTTGGTGGATGCCATTATTCACACATAAGCTCTTTAGCAGTTAGAATTTTTTTTCTTTTTTAAGAAAAGTCCTGTTTTCTATTTTTTTTTTGTCATTATATGCATTTATTTTGTTATGGTAAATAAATTACAAGTGATTGTTAGACTTTCTTTTGATTTATCACATTTAATTTTGTTCATTCTTTACTTCTTTTTCTTTAGAGATTTTTACTCAAATATTATTAATATTGCAATTTGTAAAATTGGTTGGTAGTGGTCACATGAGTGACACATTAGTAACTGGTTCTTTTAAGTCTCTTTAGCTTTGCTACCTGTAATGCTAGGCAGATTGAAGTACTTATTTTGTAAATTTCCTGTATTTTCTTCTGGCTAAATCTTTGGTGAACAAAAACCTGGCATCCAAAAAAAAGTGACTATAAGGAAAGATATAAAGGTTTGATCATCCTTTTCTCTACCCATGTGTAAGATGTTTACACTTACGTTACTGTGAAAAAATACAAATCTTAAATGCTACGTTATATATTTAATGAACCATATAGTTTGTCGTTATGATTTTTTTTTGCCAGTAATTGTGACATTGCCACTTTTTTTTAATATAGAAATTAGAGTATTTCTTTTCTTTTAAAGATTGATCTAAAAAGCCTTAAATGATGCCCATCTGGTTATTAGATTTGCTTGAGGAAAGGGTAGTGTCTCACAAAAACAAAAATTAAACCACAAAAGAGCTCTTCTGCATGTGAAAATCATCTTTGGACATAAGGATATTTTGAAATTTGTGTCAGACTGCTGGTGTGCAACATTGGTAGGTTGACGAATTTGCCTTGCCATGGACTGTGCCTCACTGTGTACTACCCAAAGTTAGTGGTCTGCAGCAAACAGAAGGAGAAAAAAAAACTATAAGTTTCTTTAAACAATGTTTCTGCACTAAAACAAGAAGCTTTATTTTTAACTTCTGAGAGTAGTTCTCCTAAAACATGACATGTGTTCCCCCATTCACTTTTAAGGTAGCAAAGGTATGGTGGATTGGCAGGGTACCAGTGAAATCTTTGGTGATGGGAGCATCTGGAGGGTACGAAGGGTGCACAGACCACAAGTTTCCCACTTCGGCATTAAAGAATAACTAAATCCGAAGATTTCTACTGCGTCTTGAATAAATGCTAAAATTAATCAGTCTCAGTGGTGCCACTGGATTTCACCCCCCCCCCTTTTTTGGGGCACAAATGAAGGCAACAGATATTGAGCCTATTGTAATACTGTGACATCTTTTACAAGTTTGTGCCGAAGTGCTTCTCAGAGAGCACTAAGCTGTTTTCTTTCTGCATTCTTCAGACTCTACTATCAGTTTGCTCTTGTTCATTCTTTTGTTTCCATGTGCATGTGTGGATTTGGGAAGTGCTACATGGTAGGGAAGCATTATAGCTGTTGTTATACATATATTTTCATGCTTTGTATGTAGTTGCACAAATTTAAATGCTGTAAACGGGAAAGACTCGTATTTCTTGAAAAGTATTTATTTTGTTTCTGCATTGGTCCCAAAGGGGAGATTTGTGTGGTGGTGGTTATGGTGGTGGTGTATGTCTGTGTGAGAGAGAAAAATGGGCAATGTTTCATTTCATAAATTGGTATTTTTCTACTGCTTATGTGTGTCTGAAGCATGGTCAAAATTTGACAAAGTGAGGTTCTGATAATTAGCTTTATGATGTCAGTTGTTTTCTTTAAAGTATCAAGTTTAAAAGTATCCTGACAACTGTGTTATGTACATGGCCATTAAACTGCTGGTTCATAACTGCACATTGAATGCAAAATCCTTTACCGTTATGGAACAGTTTAGTGGGCCCCTTTAATGAGCTCTATATATTTAAAATGTCTATTTCCTGTCTGAAGCTAGAAAAACAGTAAAGCTAAAGACTGAAACCTTCTGCTTTTGTTTAGTCTATGGTAGAATTATTGATGTTGCTTTCATGATTGGTGATTGATTTAAGAGTATTTTTTTTCTTTGTATTGTATTCAGCATTGACTCCTGTAGCTTTAGGTCACTTATTTGAGAACTCTTATTTGTCTAAGACTCTGTTCCCAGTAAGAGCACGATCCATCTCTCTGTGTGTATGCATGCACATACACATGTTTGTGTCTGTGTGCATCCTTTTAGCACTCTTTGGAAAGTTGTTTCTCAAAAGTGGGACATGCTCCAGAGGAGCTGCAGTGAGAAGAGGAAATTCATACTTTTTTCTTACAGAGTACAGGATCAAAATCTAAGCATGGATTTCTGGAATTCTCACCACTTTACTCAAGCTGATCACATTTCCCCCCCACTATGTTATTTAAAATGTTAGGTAGGTTATACAGGAAGGGTAACTTTATTCGTTTAAGAGACAGAAATATATTTGATGGTCTTGGGACATGCAAGGATGCTAAGTAAGATTACTTACTTGAGAGCTGGGATTACAGCCCCATTTGTGTTTATTTGGAAACAGAGCCCATGATCAAAGTAGGACTTTGCTCCTAGGTTAAAACATGTAGTAAAATGGAATGAAAGCCATTTATATCCCAGTGACGTAAGTACCAGAATAGACAGAACAGTTTTTTCCATAAAACATGAAGATGTAACTATACTATTTGATTAAGAGAGATAATAAAGACTCACTTCTTGAAAACTGAATGGCTTATGTAATAGGTGTGTGAAAAACAGAAACACAAGATCATACATCTGATTTCTTGGTGATATAGAGAAAACATCATTGTCTTTTGAATTCTAGTGCCCATGTGAGTTTCCTAGTGGGTCTAATGGTTACAGTGCCTGACTGGTTATGCCGTTATATAATTTATATCCTCTGAAGTTAGGGATTTGACCCATGTTATGCTTACACAGGACAGTAGCCTCACATGGACTGATAATTAGTGATGATACAGTTTGTGGGAGATTAAAGCATTGTCTGTAATCTACTGTTATCAAATTAGTATTTCATTTCAAACAAGGAACATCTTCTTTAAATGTTAGTTTTATTTAAATTACATTTTACTTACATTTTATAAAATATTTAACTAAAAATGAATTAGAAGTATTTCCATAATCCTTATTTCATCTGTCTATTTGTGATTGTTGAGAATTAAATTTCATTCTCTTTTATTCGATATTGTAGAAATATCTTGTCCCTTTAAGCATCTGTTTTTCTTCTGAGTATATATATGTGTGTACGTGCACACGCACACACACACACACACACTTATATATTAACTTTGGTTTTTCTACATTGCAAAAGTGAATTTTAGGGTCTAAATACAATTGCTAGTCCTAACTAGATTAAAGCTGCTGAATCAATCAATACGTATTGATTTACCATTCAGCAACTGATTCAATGTTTCTACTATACTTGGGTGGAACAGTTAGATTTGGGTCCAGGTCTTGTTTTTTTTTTTTTTTGTACTCTTTCCAGTCCTGTGATTACCTTTTTTCGATGTGCTGTAAACAATTCTGCTGGTCGACTGAAATTTAGGGGCAAGGTGAAATCTGTTAGGAACGGCTTTACTTTTTCACATCTTTAGGAAAGAAAGTAATGAAAAGTGAGAACGAGAATGCATTGCAGCCCTACATGCTTCAGGACAGCAAGCTCACTTGGAAGCACTCTTAAACATTAAGATACTGAGAACGGATGCAAATGCTTTCAAGTAGCAATAGACTTTTCCCCACTGTTTTCTTACATTTGTTCTAGAATAGGTTAAATTGCAATAAATTTCCATTGTTTACATTTTTTGAGAACTATTTTCTCTTTTTGCATTTATTTTGGGTTCTGTGCTTTCTTGGTTTTGCAGGCCATTAGAGCCATTGCAGTTTCAGCGTTCTTCATCTCTGAATCAGGCTGGGAGACCATATGTTTTCTCCCTCTACTCTGTGGATCTTAATACTTATTGATGACCATGCTAAGATATACTTTATTCATGGTTCATATAACTGAGAATTTAAAACATGGATCCAAATCCTGATTATAGTGAAAATGTTATTAATAGTGGTGCCCTTGATTATAGCCATTAACAGTGTAAAATGATACAGATAGGGCTGGATGTTGAGGCCTGAAGTCGTGGGCTCCACAACATTCTCTACCCCGTTTGATGTTACGGAAAGCACCAGGGGAAAATATACAGTAGCCCCTCCACATTCATGAGGGTTTGGGGCATTGAACCCTCGTAAAGTGGGGAAAAAAAGGCAAATAACTCCTCCCTCCCCTGCAGTTCTGCTCCCATTCCCCTCTGGAGCCTCCCCCCGCATTCCTTTACCTCTGCCCCAGCATTGGGGAATGGGGAAAAAAAAGACAGCCTAAAAGGCTTACCAGTACTTTCCCCTCAGGCAGAGAAGAGGGGAGTTCTGGACTTATAATTACTTCTGGTGGACATCTTGAAAAAGGAGCACCTGACCAATCAGCAGCCAGTATACAGCAGAATGTACAATCACATGACTGAGAGGACATGCCTCCAGCAGTGGGAGTGGGCTTTGCTTACTCAAAAGGGGAAAAAAACCACCTCCATTTTAAACACAAGGCACTTGCAAACCTGGGGTGAGGAATGCAGAGGTTGGGAGGAGGAAAATGGGGGGGGGGAGGCAAGCATGTGTTTCATGAATAATCAAATTCATGAAGGTCAAACCCAGGAATGTGAAGGGAGGACCATACTTTGGTAGACAGATCAAGGCTGTTTCCCTTTGGTTTTTTTTATCTAGAGAATTGTGAGCAAACTCTGTGAACAAACTTGGAGATTGAGCAAAAATGCTCCTGAGTTTTGGCAACATGGTACTACTGCTACAGGATGCATTGATGGCCACCAGTGTAGACAGCTTTAAAAGGACGTTTAGCTAATGGCTGTTAGGCTGGCTATGTATATGAGGAACAGTATATCTAACTGATTTGCAGAGAAATGTGAGATGAAGAGTGCACCTACACTCATGTCCTCATGGCATGCTTCCGAGCGGCAGTTTCTTGGCCACTGGATGAAGAGAATAGTGGACAACAAGGACGTTTTGTCTGGTCCAGCATAGTTCTTGTTACATTCTAATACTCTTGTATTCTTACCTTGTGTGATGAAGGCCTTGCACAAGCTTTTGTAAAATAGATCATAGGCATTGTGATATACAGGATAGCTCAGAGTTTGAGTAATTAGGTTTAGTGGCCTTAAAAGCTTTGTTCAGGAACATTGAAGAAAACAATTGCAGACTTCGGCAACTGCCAGGTCTAAAGAAGCATTGGACTTATAGTCTCTTATAAGCTGTAGCATTTCAAATTAGACTGTGCTAATCATAACAATTCCTTTCCCAGGCTCTTTAGTCTCTTCCCCAATTTTCTTATTCAGCTTGCCAACAGTTCAACCTTACAGCCAAGTCTGTCTGCCTGTACTTGTACCCTTATCACAGTTTGTGACAATAACATTTTTTCATTCCAAGCGCTGTTTCCCAGCCAATCCCATCCCTTCAAAGCACAGTAAAGCCAAATGAAGCATCAGAGCAAGGCGGCTATCTAAATGCATGGAGGGGAAAGCAAAGCTGACTTGATAGGCATCTCCAAATTTATCCCTAAAGAAAGAAAAGTTTTCTGTGAGCAGAACCTTGTCGCTGGGTTCTGGATTAAAAATTGGAAAAATTGTGACGTAGCTGTAAAATTGAAAGAATTCAATTTGAAATGAAAGTTGTCTAGTAGCTAGGGTAGGTTCTTTAGTATGATCCAATAGGATTTTTTTAAATAATATTTCTTTTTAATGAATGGCCTAGCAAAATAGTGAATTGCATGCCAGTTTTCTGTGCCAGGAAATTTTTATTCACCTGTTTATTTTATCTCATCATTCTGCCAAAAATTGTATTTAACATGGCTAACGAGTACATTTCAGATCAAAACAGAAATACACTTAAAACATAAAAACAGATTAAAAATTCAATTACAGCACATCTATGAAAAGAAATAGCAACACCAAACTGGTTAACAACCACAGATGGAATCTTGTGCGCTACACTAGGGCTGAGTAACACTGATGAAGGAAGGCAGACTGAATCTCCTGGCTCCAAGCAACCTATTTCTCCACTACCTTACTTCTTTTCCTGGTGCTGTTCTTGTGACCTTTTTCCTCCTGCCACTACCGCCTATGATAGTGCACTGTGACGTGCTCTTACTTCTTCCAAACTGGTGTGGCAGTTCCCGGTCTAAGGCCATTTCCATACTAGCTCAATCTAAGGCCATTTCTGTACTAGGCCCCTTCCTAAACTGCAAACTCCAGGATTCCATAGGATATTGAAAGTGGAGTAATACCACTGTAACCGGCTAGTGCGGGAATGACCTAATAAGGCATCCCATCTTTACTACACAGTTGTACCTTCATCCTTATAGCACCATCCTTTTGTAAAAGAGTGAGGGGTTTCAAAGTTTATTTAGAACCACTTAAGGATTTTATAGAAGCGTGTTTTCTGTGTTACTTTATATACTGTATTCAACTCAGCTGAGTCAGTCTTTATAAAAATAAATTGTAAGATTTATTAAGATAACAATCAGAATAAAGTAGTGTTTCAGATTTCAAATGCAGGTCAAGGTTGGTACATTTCTTCAGGGAACTTTTTAGATAGCTCTCTTATATCTTTAGACTCTCATATAAAGCACAAGTATAATATTATAGCCCTTTGGCTACACTCCTACCAAAAGCTCAACCCCCAATCTAGGTCACACTCTGGCCAGATTCTACTAAGGTTCACTTACTCTTCTGCTTTCCACTAAGAATTAAACCTCCCAACGCAGTCATTCTCCTAGTTGACTGAGGGACTCTACTACCTAGCTTCCTGCTACGTTCTCACTAAAGGAATGAATACTCACAGGTATTTGGCTTTATATAACTTTTTTTCTCAGCCACCAGCCCCTCACATACACTACTGGACTTAGTTTCTCTCCTGAGGAGCTATTCTGGTTGCCTGGCAACCTGCTTCCAGCTGCACTGGCACTTCAGTTAATCACACTCCCAGAACTTTGTCACATGCACCAGCAGCTCCTTTACAATAGCAGTCCAGCTCATTTGTCAGTGTCTCACCTGAATCAAAATGAATGTCTTTTCCTGATAGTCAAAGGACAGCAGATAGAGGGTCAGTGTGTAACCTCCCTTTGCAAAGAGGTCTGGAATCTGGAACCAGACAGAGAGAACTCTTTCTCATGCCCCTGCTAGGTTTGTTTATTGAGGGTGAGGGGACTGAAAAAAGGCCTAATGAGATCCTGGACAGGCTTATATAGGAGAACACAGGCTTTCAGACAGACTGTTATAGAGTTGTATCTGAATGTAGGGCCTACTTTGAATTGCATCCTGTCCTGAAAAAGACAGCCAGCCAGTGATGCTGCTGTAACAAGTGAATTTTGTGTTCCCTCTAATGAGCCCTGGAAAATTTAGGCATTTCTTACGCATAAAAAATTGTTAGACTTCTACTTGATACATCCTATATTATGCCTCCATAAATTTTGCCTATATGACATGACATCATTTCTTATCTGCATGTATGACTTCCTTGCACTTTGTGCATATTTGATTTTCATCTGCAAAGTTGTGCTTACCTGAGTCATGGCCCTGTTATGTCATGAATGCAAAATACATTTTTCAGAATCTTGCATATCAAGTATGTTCTTTTCCAATTATGTTGTGGTTCATTTCATTTAGATAGTTTGAGCTACCTTATTTTTCATCTCTTCAGAAGTTTTGTAACAGCACAATTGTGCTATTTGAAGTCCTCTTGCCTGTTTTAGGTTTGTCATGTGTAAATAGATATCCTCACATAAATGATGACTAGCAAATAAGTTACTGTATAGAATCAGTCTATTTTATGGTGAGTGACCTGTACTTGAGCAGATTGGGGAAAGAAATATAATTAAGTCACATAAAAATAAACATCAGAGCACAAGAATTGTAGCATTTAAAGAAAGATTGAAATTCTTACACTTCTGTTTTGTTCTCTTTGTGCAGTCCCTCAGTCCATATTCTTATGGAAAGCCTGAGTGTTTCTTAAAACTGTGTCACATCTCTTTATGTTTTTTTTCCCTTTTAGCAAAAACATTTGTTGACCTAACTGTGTGCAAATCCATATTATCAAGTTTCTATTAGCTTTTTCATGTTGAATATAGGAGGTTCTCTTGTCATGAGTCAGATCACTGTGGAGTCTAATCCTGAATGTTCTTCTGCAGTCATAGCTCTCAGCAGAGGTCCTGTTATCCAAGAAACTCTTAGCTGGAGATTCTGGAAACTGAACCTGGTAGCCATATGCTTTCTGTTGCTTTGGAAATAGCAAGGATACCCTTGAATTTGCATGTAGTTTCTCAGCTACCACAGTATCATGCTGCTAGCTATAACCTCAACATTTTTCTAATATAATACAGTAAGGATTGCTGTTCCCAGGGTCAAAAATCAGTTCAGAGTTACTGCATTAGTATGGCCATGCTATGAAATTGATGGGGCAATTGGCACATGATTGGTCACTGCCAGAAAATAAAGAGTTTCTTATATTTTATCCCCTCTGAGATCATTTCAACATATGCTGGAGATAAGGCAAATTCTGTCAGTTCGTTTCAGAGTTTGGAAAGGTTATTTTTCAGGATAGATTGTGAAAGGTAAATAAATGCTAATTAAGAACTTGAATTTTGCAGTTGCAAAAGTAGTTGAGTGCTTGTATGAAGCATGAGCTGGACAGAGCAGGAAGGGCAGGACACTGGAGAACAGGCATTGAGAATTGGAATGCATGTAATTAGAACAATGTGATAATGCTACTTGTTATGGAGGATGTATAGTCTTTGCTAGGGTTAGGGGTGCAGGCCTCTTGCGAAGGTGAAAAAAATCACAAATTTCAAAATGTGTGTGTGTGTCTGTGGGAAGGGGACTGAGAGATATTGGGGAGGCTGCACACCCAGGGGCCAAACCAGGTCAGGGAATGGGGGTGGCTTATCATGGTAGCCCTATACTTCTTCTCTGTCACCCACGTCCTTCTTTGGGTGTATGTGGGGGCACTGGGGGAAAGTTTGCGGTGCTGAGAAATTGGGCTGCGAGCTACTTTTAGCTGGCCAGGCAATGGCTGGTGGAGGAGGAGGAAGAGAAGAACCAGAGGTAGATTTTTAAAGGGCTGCACAGCCTAATTGAAGCCTCTGAGAGGGAAGGTTGACCTGGAAAGAAATGCTAGAGTAGGAAGGAGGGATTGAAGGAACTCTCAAATAATCAAATCAGTGAAAGTCAAACCAGCAGATGTGGAGGGCCAACTGTAATAGAAGGATAGCCTGAAAGAATAGTATTCTCTTTTCCTGTTGATGAAATGTTGAACATAAATAACTTATTTTAATTTGTGGGCAATTTGCCAAATCCATGACTTCTTCTGAATGTACTGGGTCGTATATATGTAAAAATGTATATTTTTCCATGAGAGCTTTCCTAAAGGAGCTTATGTTTGTGCAAGTATAATACTTAGTTTCTTTCCAGTGTATGTTCAGTTTAATAGTGTATTGGCATATTAGTCTATTTTTCTAATTGCTTTTCAAAAAGTGATAATTTGATGGTTGTGTGTAATGGTTCTCCAAAGATAGATATTATTAAGGTGATGAACAGCTCTGTTTGGATTTATGCTTATCAGTAACCTTTACTCATAATGTGATATTGTCTGAATGTCTTATTTTGTTCAGCTTTCCCTAGCCCTGATGAAGCCTTAGGCTGCTGTTTCTTTGAGTTACTGATAATTTTTTATCTGATTAACTGACACATTTAGTTGAAATCAGACACAGCCCTTAGGCTGGTCATGGATTTAATTTTAAAAGTATCAAAGGTTTGCACTGTGTGCTGTTTAATCATCATGTTTATCAGGCAAGAAAAAATTACTGGAAGGACTATAGGGAGAAGGGTTATCTTAAGGAGCAGTAGCTTGGGAAATTGACAATAACTACAAGGTAATTTACTGCTAACTTTCACTTTCATTAATATAACATTTCCCACTAATAATTACAGTGCTTGTAATATACTAATTAAATGGAAAGCATTATCACTAATTTTCTTCCCGCTGAACTCAAAGAATTGTGTAACAAGAGGATTAAAAAAAATCACATCTAGTAGTACTGTTTTCAATCTACGAGCAAATTGAGCAGCTCCGTAGCATTTTGATATGGCATTCTGTGTTACTTTTACTTTTTGTTTTTAAGGAATCCTTATGGTTTCTATTTTGGAATTTCTCCCTTCCTTTCTTGTTTGGCAGCAGTCCATTGAGATTTTAGTAGCATAAGTCAAATGCCCCCTGATTAGCAGGATAATGCTTATGGTCACAAGATTAAAATTGTTTCAGTCTTGGTGTTTCAGTATTGCTCAAGATTGACTTAGGTTGCACTCTTTTGGGAGGTCGTCCTTGAAGTTTTAGTATGCTTTGAAGGGTGGGGAGGTCCTCTGTGGAGATCGTCCTTGATGAATAGTAGCCTTTTTATCAGCAGTAAGTTCAAAAAAAATCCTATGCTTTTTAAAACAAAACATTTTCACCAAGTATCACACATTAAAGAGTGACAATGTAACATCAATATCCAAAATATTTAAACTAATAAATTTAAAGTAAGCAGCATAAAACACATCAGAACTAAAGGTGAACATGAAGTCCACAGTATCCTAAATTTTAATGAAATAATTTTTTGAATAGATTCTAAACAAGAGCAGTGGTAAATAATGAAGTCCACCTTCATTATCCAAAGGCAGATTGAATTGGAAAGTTTATGTGTGTCCAGGAGACAAGCCTTAACTTTTCTGGTGGTGGTGGGTGGGAATATCATTGGGGCAAGTTCTTGCGGGAGAACTTCTGTTGTGGAGTTGGCATGGTTGTTTTTCTTCCTTTGTTTGTAGAACCTGGGTGTGTGTTTGTGTTTGTGTATGAGAGAGAAAGAGAGAGAGAGAGAGAGAGAGAGAGATCTACAAGGAGCAAAACATAAGTTCCTTCTACCGCCAAGTTCTTTTCGTGACTTGAGTGAGCCTCTGTCACAGATTTGTCCAGTCTGGCCTCTACAGTGGTGCATTCTTAATAGTTAGAACAAGAGTTGCCAAACTAATCTTCTTCAGATCTTTTGGACTGCAACTCTTCTAATTCTTGCTCAGTTGCTGTACTGGTTGGGGCTAATAGGAGCTGTGGTCCAAAATAGATGGAGGGCATTGTGTTATTTTTTCATGGGTTGTGGCATTGGGCTATAATATAGATGGTCCAGTTTCAAATTAATGCCTGTTTTTGGATCTTGGTAGTTGACCTACTCTACTGGTTAACATCCTCACAGGAGGATTATAAATGGCACTTCTATCTTGTTAGAGTAATCACAAGTGTAATAAAAATATAGGGTAGTAGAAATAGTTTAGGAAACACTGAATAGCCCATTGATTTACATAGAATAGTAAAGAAGGAAAATATGATGTCATTATTATTAAGCTATGAGTTTACAGAACTGAAAAAGACAGATCGCTGTCTGAAGAATTACCATCTAAGTAACAGGGGAGGTGGCAGGAAGGACAAGAAGGGGGAAAATGTTCGAAAGATGTGCATTTTCTGTAGCACTATGCCTTCATTCAAAATGACAAAGATGAGTGTTGATAGAAATTGCTTCTTTAAAACTGTAAAAATAACACAGATGTATTAAAAGATGAAAGCTAGTAGGTTAGAAGTTCAGCATTTTAAAAGAAGAAACAACCACTGGAAAAAGGATTTGTAGAGCATACAAAAAATCAAAACGGGTGGTAGGAGGTGGAGTGGAAGCCATCCTGGAGCAGTAATAAGAAAGGACATAGGCAACAGCAATCTGAATGACTGGCTGCATGATAGTTGTGGGAAGTCTCAACTTCCTAGTTCCTGTGGGTCAGGGATGTGCAGCTAGGGCCCTTCAGATGTTTTTTGGATTATAACTCTGGTAATCCCTCACCTTTGGCTATTCTGGCTAGTATTGATTAAAACTGTAGGCCAAAAATATTTGAAGAACCGCAGTTGCCCATCCCGGATTGGGTAAAGATTAGTATAGGGCCTGTCTACAGTCTCTGCAGAAGGCTAAAAAGGAATACAAACAGTCATGCAGATGGCATCTTGTCACTCACTTGACCAAACTGTGAGTTCTAATCCTCGTAAGATGTGTTCCTTGGCATTGGAGTCATTGTCAAGTCTGTGCAGGCCCATTAGCGAGGAGGGAAATGTAGTATTTTGATATGTGGGAATACTGTGTCTCTGGGCACAGTTAGGAGATGAGGGTGGGAATTACATGCTGAATGTTGTGCGTTGCCTTGTAAGGACTCCCATATGGGCTTGACGCTGCAGGACCCAGCACTTCTCTGTTTAAAAGATCTGTCCAATTTTGGTGTACTCCTAAACTCACATCTGAGCCTTGGATGCCCAGATTTTGGCAATGGGCAAGAGTGCTGTTGTGTAGCTAAAGCAAGGGGAGATGTCAGATCTGGCTTTGGTGACACCACATTCGGATTAATATAAGACGTTTTATGCAGGGCAACCTTTGGAAACTGTTCAGAAACTTGAGCAGGCCCACAGTGCTATGACCAGGCTGCTGACCAGAGCTGATTACATATGGCTCACTTGTCGAAACAGCTTCACTAGCAACTGTACTGTTTTGACACAAAATTCATAGCATTGGCTGTGTTCTTTAAAGCTCTGCACAGCTTGGGTCTGGTCTGTCTGAAAGGCTATATCTCCATATATGACCCTGCTTGAATTTTAAAATCCTTAGGGGAGGGCGTCTGGTCTTACCATCATCACAGCATGTTTGGTGAGCACATGTGAGAAGCCTTCTCAGTGCCTACTATTCCCTACAATGAGAAGTTCAGTTGGCATCCTCTCTCCTGTCCTTCCACTGGCAGGCAAAGACCTTTTTATTTAGACAAGTCTTAACTCATGTGGCAGAAGGGTCATTTAGGTAGTATGACATGCTTTTATCTTTGTTTATTTTTTAAAAAATGTGTTTTAAACTGTTTTAACCATATTCCTTTACTTGAATTGTTTATTTAATTGTTTAAAATTAAATAAACAATTTGTATAATAAGATTTGTATAGTAATAAAATTTGTATAATAAGATTTTAAATGTAATTTGTTGTACAGATTTCTTGGGTCCTCTGTTGGGGAAGAAAAGGCAAGAAAGAGAAGGAAGGAAGGAAGGAAGGAAGGAAGGAAGGAAGGAAGGAAGGAAGGGTTACTCTGGACTAGCCATCCCCCCATGTTCAACCAGTGAGTGCTGACTGGAGGATTTGGTAGCTGTAGTTAAGGGCCTATAGTTAAGATACCGTTTGGTAATGGTAGAAAAATCATGGGGTAGTGGTTTGAGCATTGGACCATAACCCCGAAGACCAAAAGTCTGATTGCCTGCTTAGCCACGGAATGGGTAGGTGACCTTGGGCTCATCACATACCCTCAACCCCAGAAATCCGATGATAGACTCACCTTAAGGTCACCATAAGTTGGAGACAACTTGAAGGCACACAACAAGTCCAGAAAAAGTAGCCTCCAAGCTCTAAACTGAACTCCATTTGTGCTTAAGGCTATATTTTTTAATCCAATTAAAAGAAAAAAAAACCCCTGTGATTTTGGCATGCTGTGCTAAGGGATTTTCATGTTCACCCACTGCAGTGTTAAGGACCACATATACTGTGGTTAGTTACTATTTTCTACTTTCAGATTCTCCAGTGCTTTGGAACTGGATGATTGTCGTTGACCTTAGTTCTGGATTTCTCTGATCACTGGAATAGGCACATTGAGTCAATGCAGATGAAGCTATAGTGCAGCTAAAGTCATAATTTCAGAATACAGGCTGTCATCTGGCAACCTAGCCATATAAATATACAGAGCTGGAAGGTCATCTCAAATGCATTGTCCCAGAGTATCTTTCTTTCTGGTCAATTAAATGAGAAAAGAATTGCAGAATTCTTAAATAATTATCACAGAAATCTGCTATTATAACCCTATGTCTGAGATGCTAAATTTGTAAAGTGTACAGAACTTTTCTCATTTAACTTCTCAGGTGTCAAGATTTAGCAGCAGGATGGCTCCCACCACTTCTTACTTGAATCAGTGCCTCTGCTTGTTTGTTCTCCCTACCCCCCAAATCTCTTGCAGCCAGTTTGTCAGCTTTTTCAAACATACACAAAATGTTTACGTGAATGAGGAATTCTGGGAGTTGCCTGAAGCTTAATTTTTAACTTGAAATGTCTCTGGCTTAAATGTGTCTGGAATTCACTTGAGATCTAGAAGTTTAATCCACTTTATTAAGAAAGGGATTTGGTGACAGTGGAAGGGAAATAGGGTTTGCATTCTTACAGATTACTCAGCAGCAATGAAAGTTGTAGTTACCTCTGTGGTGAATAGCACAAAGGCATTCTATGCATATTCGGAGGGACTATACCCTTTTACTTCATCTTATGTTTAATAAAATGTGCAGAGTGGGAGCTCTTATGTAACATGAGTCCTTAGAAATGAAATTGTAATTATAGTTATTTATTATTTTAAAACATCATTTTAATTATTTATATCCTACCTTTTGACTTGACCTGAAACTCAGTGTGGCTTGCAAAGTTAAAAAAGGTAGAGATAAAATTTCACATTGTTAAAATATATGAAAGTTAAAATAGAGTTAAATTATAAATAGAATCGAAAGCATTTGTAAAATATATTCCATTTAAAACAATACAGATGGTATAGCACATTATTAAAGCCCCTTTCCCTGTGAGCAGTTAGTTCCCAAAGGGCTATTCAAATGAAAAAGTTTTTGCCAGCCACTGGAAGGTTACCATGGGGCATGCTACTCTAAATTCTCCAACGAAGGAGTGGCAGAGCCAGAGAGCATCTACCAAGAATGGCTCTCCTGTATTCCTATCGATACACCTTTACCTGTGAAGTTGGTGAGATGAAGAGAAGGGCCTCCTTGGAGATTTCAAGACAAAGGGTCATACAAGAGAATATGGTTCTTTTGATAACTTCAACCTAAACCGTATAAGGCTTTGTAGGTTATAACCTGCATTTTGAATTGTGCCTGGAAATGGACTGGAAGTTCTGTAACTAGCCCTAGGTACCTGAATTTTCCAAACTCTCTTCACAGGCAGTTCAATGTAGAGTGGGTTGTAGTAATCCAAAAGGGTTGTAACTGAGACATGATTCACCATGTGTCACAGAACTGATGTCTCTAGGAACGGGTGCAGTTGACTCATAGGCTTTAACTGTCCAATGTACTCCTGGCTACCACAGAAACCTATTTCCAGGCTTGGGGTTGAATCCAGGAGTACATCCATCCTGTGTCTTCAAGGATAGCATATCTCTATCTGGCAGAGGCTGAATCCTCATTCCTTGAGCTGCATTTCATCTGCTCAAGACCACCTCTGTCTTTTCTGATTAAATTTCAATTTGTTCACTTGTATGCAGTCGATTACTGATAATACACACTGATTTAGAGCTGAAACAGTTCCTTCGATTGAGGTGGAAAAGAGTAATACACACTGGGTGTCATTTGTATACTGATGGCACTGAACACCAATACTCCAGACAACCACTCTCAGTTTCATGTATGTATATGTTAAATAGCACAGTGGACCTTACAGCCTTATTACCTAAATGTCAAACAAGAATTTTCCAGCAGCACATTTTGTGTTTGCCCCTCTGCAAAGTAACAGAGCCCTTGTAAAGCAGTGTCTTCAAATCCTATCCCAGAGAGGCAGTAGAGAAGGAAACCGTGTGAATTGTGTGGAAAGCTGTTTAGAGGTCCAGCAGAAACAACAAGGGCACACTACCCCTGAACAAGGTGTTCACTAAAGTGACCAAAGCTGTCTTTATCCCATAACCAGGCTTGAAACAAGACTGAAATGGGTCTAGATAAGCTATCTCATCCAGGAACCACTGGAGCTAGGAGACCAACCTATGCAGTCAAATACCTTGCTCAGGAATAGAGGTTTGGGACCTGGTCGGTGGGATCCAGAGAGGACATTTTCAGCAATGGTCTTACAACTGCTTCTTTTATTCATAATGGGATTCCGCCTTGTTTTAACGAGATAATGACCAGTTCTTCTCGGCCACTACCTCTCTGGCTTTTTTAAAGAAATTATATATAAATTATATAATAAATTATATATATTTCAATAAGCCTGGAAGGGCAAGTGTTTAACTTATGCGTGGTGGCTCTGATTTCTCCAAGGATCTTGTCCACATTGTCAGCTAATCCCTTAGATAAGTGCTTTAGAAACAAGCAACAAAGGAAATTAATAGAGGAGAGATCATTCAGTGTTTAGTAGCTATGTCATCTTGGTATGTTCCTGTCTCCCTCCAAAAGGAAGTGTTTTCCTTTTGTGACTTCTGTTGTAGATTTCCTGGAAGCATTTGGCCTCTCTCTGCTGGATACTAGTCTAGGTGGAATGTTGATGTGATCAAACTAGGCATTTTTGCAGTTATAGGTAGAAAATACCCTGTGTTGAGACGTGTTCCTCCTCTGAATGCTAATTGCTATGGAACAGTCAGTGGACTTCCCAGAAACATGGATGGTGGACCAAATGGATGGATGGATGAATGGCTGGATGGCTGGATCGATTGATCGGTCGATTGATGGCATTTCTTTATCACCTCTCAACCTATCAGACCCCCTCAGGCAGTGCACGGTGGGTAAAGACATTAAATAACTAACTCTCTCCAGAGTGAACTTTAAAAATAGCTCTAAAACCAGGCAAACAGTTTTAAAAAATATATCCAGAGCACACTCCTATTTTTAAGATCCAAAGGCCAAATGAAATAGCACATCTTCACTGCCTGCCAGAAATTCAAAAGTGATGGAGCCAACATCACCTCACTTAGGAGAGAGTTCTAGAGTCAGGTGCTGCAACCCAGCAACCTACATTTGTGAAGCAGTGCGGCATGTAACAAGGTCTCCACTGAAAATCTTTCACTTCAGACAGGTTCATATGGGAGGAAGTGGTCTTCAGCATGTTCTAACAGTTTTCTTATTCCTAGTGTTTGTGGAAATGATAATTCAGGCTTCTCTGTGACTCTGTCCATATTTTGTTTGAACCCAGTCCCATAGTTTTCAAATGGAGCTTACTTTCAGTCAGGTTGGGATGATAGCATGTTTTTTCATGTTTGTGAAGTAGGTGAAATATATATTCTCAGGTAACTTTTAGCTGAAAGAGTTGTGTCAATGTACATATACAGTTTTTTTCTGAAGTAACACACACACACACACACTCTCTCACGCGCAAACATATTCTCTCCCCTGCCCTTTCTCTCTCTCTTCTGTAGAAATTAGTTGTTCCTGTTAATCAAGATGTGCAAGATTTTATACATCCAGACCTGAGATAGGGACAGATCTTGTTCCTGGTACTGGTATCACCAGTATTCAAGTTGGGAAGGACGGAGTCTTTCTGGGTGCACATCAACTACATCCCTCACTGAAGAATTTATTCTTCTATTTCTCTCCTTTTAATAGGATCTTCAGCTGTCTGTATGAAAGAAAATATAACTCATGTTAACAGACACTTCACTACTCTTTTTTGGTTATTATCCATATTTAAATTATCTCTTTTTGTCCTCAGGATAAAGAAAATGTGGATGCTGTTTCAGTAGGGGCCATTCTGTCAGACTATCAGCGAGTCCGTGTGGAAGATGTGTAAGTAAAATTAGCTTCTGCTTGGAGCATTGAATGAGCAAGTCATGGTGACAGTGTTACTGATTTTGGTGGCTGTGAGCTACACCCTTAAACTATGATTTGATTTTCATTGAAGCACGCATATTTAGCATAGTGTAAAACAGAAATGGATGCTCTGTTCTGTCTGAAGTACAACATGCTATTCAAGCGAAATTCACCCTCAGAAATACTGCAGATTTTGTCTCTGTTCTTTCCACTGAATGAGTTAAAACCTGCTGTACAGTTTGTCTATACAAATCACCATAAAATTAGAAGAAGAGTCAAGATAAAATCGTTCCAACTCTGTTCCAACTGTTCTTTTCTATCAACTGACCAATTTGCATAGAGCTAATGGGATGCTGTTTTTTTTTTTAAAAAAAAGTTCAGTTAGCAATACTAGCTTGATGACTGAAGGGTCATTAGACTAATGCTTCTATTATTGGGTGGCTATTACACTGAATTTTCAGTGCATATTTTGATTTTGAAGTATTGTTGCTAGGGAAAAATAGGATATGTGATCTATGTGTCATATTAAAATAAGTTAACAAATGTCAACTTAAAACATTTCCCCTAGATATACTTTTATATTTCATGGTTTGCAGTAAATCTTCCGGTAACATGTGTTCTCTACATGAGGTTTTCTGCACCAAGCCAAAAACCAACAGCACAACAAAATCACAAAGTGTGACGAATTCCTGGAGGTGTGCAAAAACTCTTGTAAGCTCGTCTTTCATTGTTGATTTCCTTTTTATGGGAATGAAATTGAGAAGATTAACATTTCTATTCTACATTGATTTGTTTGCTGCCAAAACTCTTTGTATTCGAGCAATTCAACATTCTTTTTACTTTCTAGAAAAAATTAGCTGTGTTACTATGAAACAATCAAAATAATAGATTTTACTTTCATTGTTGACAATTTTAATTAATATGGGATATTGAAATAAATTTTAAAATACATTTTAACCAAGTATTTTCAAAGTCCTAATAAAAGCTAAGAAGAAATATGAAAGTAAATACTTCTGATTGATTCAGTTGGGTCTGCACCCTGAAATGCCACACATGCAAAATAAACGATGTATGTGTAGAATGGCTCCCATGTCATTACAGTGAATTAAGTCGATTCATAGACATGTTCATTTCTATATGTAGATAAAATTCCTTCATTGTGCATGTGCATAAGTGATTTATATAGACCCTAGCATATTTACCCAGCATGGACCGGGATTTTATTTTCCTCTTAAGAACTCACCCAGCTGTCTTCTCCAGTACCTATAATTTTTCTGCGTATTTCCCAATGCAATCTGTAGCCATAGTTATTTACATACACACTTTTGGATTCCTGAGGGAATACACTGTTCTCCTCCTTTCTACTAGACCTCATCTTCATAGCAAGCCTAATCCAGTACCTGAACTTTTCCGCATATTCCCCAATCCAATCTGTATTTGTAGCTGTTAACATACAGAGCTTGGGTTCCTGCGGGAATACACTGTCCTCTTTCTTGCTGCTAGGCATTGTCTCCATAGCAACCAACCTATTCCAGTACCTGTGATTTTTCCACATAGTTCCCAATCCAATCTCTGATGTCTGACAATGTTGATGTACTGGCTTTTGATTTTTTTGCTTTCTGTTGAATTTGTGCAATGGCTTTATGTTTTTCTGGAAGCATTTTTTTTAACTGTAAGATTCCTCACATTTGGAACCCATACAATCTACTGTGTGAGGCAAGAAGACCTTGTAACTATGTTGTGTATGTCGCTTTAATTTTTCTCGCATATGCCTCCCAAATATTTTCTGGCATCCTCATTGATGGAGGCCTCATCTCCATAGCAACTGGTCTGAGGCCCAAGAGGTCTTGACTGAGAATTCTGAAGGCCCCTCCCTAAACTGCCAACCCCAGGGTTCCATAGAATCTTCACAGCCAGCCAATCATATGAGGTCTTCTCACATCACACAGCCAATCATATGAGGTCTTCACCTGCCTGACTCAGACAAACAGACAGACTCACAGACAAACTTTTAACTTTTATATAGTAGATCTACATGTACTAAGATCTTTGGACTGGTCTACTACTATCTTTATTTTCATTCACAGTCTTTTTACAGTGCGGTCCCACACACTTCTGTTGAAAAGTAAGTTTCATTCAGTGCAGTGGGCCTTACTGTTAGGTAGATGTATTTAGATTTACTACCTTAATAACTTTATGAGCGATCTTGAATCCTTGAGACACGATCCCATTAGAGTCTTTTCAGGTTCTCCCAGGATGGACCAAGTTTTCACCTTTCACCGCTCTACTCAGAGGAGGGATGGTTCTTATTTTGATAAGAGTTTAGGTATAGTACTTACATTGATCCGTGGATAAGTTGACCCAGGTTTTGGGGTCAATTTTTTGACTAAAATTTGTAGACTTGTATATAATTATATGCAGTATTAAAGTTTGAATCCTCTTATAGTCCTGCGAAAAGAAGACCCATTGAATCAATTAGATTTACCTACAAGTTGATTCACAATTCAGCAGCTGATTCAGTGGGTCTACTCTAGTTGGGACTAACCAACAGGATTTCAAACTGGACTCTCTATGGCTTACATAAACATTAACAAATAGGCAGGATCTTTTTGTACCAGCATTGGCTAGCTATAATTAATTTTAGCTCCTTGTTTGCTGTTAAATACCTGCAAGATGGTTTGAAGTAAAACATAAATAAAGAATGAACACCTTAGCTATGTCCTACATTTTACTGTCAGCATTTTTTCTTATGAGATATGAAGCTGCAAAATTGCAGTCCACATTGTGCTGATATCAATGAGATTTAAGTCTGTATAGGTCTTGAGGTTATATTTACAAAATGTGTAACTGCTTTTGTGCCTTTATGCTTATTGCAGTTCTCAGTGCACACAACAAAACTGTATTTTGTGCTTGGAGGCTTGAAAAATCATTTTGGTGATGGAGGTACTATAATAAATATACTTGCTCTGTCACCATTGCCTCTCCTGGCTTGAAGCCACTCGTTTCTTCCTCCAAAGAATTGAAGAGAAATATTATATTTGGGAACGCAATTGAAGAGTTTATTCTGTATTTTTATGTGTTCGCTCTGTTGTTTTATCTTGCTGGTCACTGTCTATAATTGTATTATTTTGTTTTTAATGCAACTTATATTGTAATATTTGTGGGCAACTACTAAATTATATTACAAAAACAACTACCAAAGAACCATTAAAATGAGTTCAACTGACAGAAAAGCTTAATACCATAGGAGAGACTTAATCTATCATCTGAAAAGATAAAAAGTTCATATCAGGTAAGCATGTCTTCATAGTTCCACCATACCGTAATTCAGAGACCTCCACAGAAAAAAAGCTCTCTCCAGTAGATATTTGCTTGAAGGACCTCTGATTAACTGAATTTATGGGTAGATCCATTTGGGACAAGTGATATTTTAGCTGTCACTGTCCTAGTTTGTTAGGGTGTAGGGACTTGCTTGTACTGGATGGGGTTACATTCCCCCTGAAATCTCAGGCTTGCAGCCTTGGTCTTCTCCTGGACTCAGCTCTGAGGCTGGATGCCCAGGTCTCAGCAGTGGCCAAAAGTGCATTTGCACAGTTAAAACTTGTGCACCAGCTGCGCCTGTTCCTTGAGATGTCAGATCTGGCTTCAGTGATACGCACCTCGATTACATCTTATTTGGACTACTGTGATGCACTCTACGTGGGACTGCCTTTGGAAACTGTTTGGAAACTTCTTCAGCGAGTTCAAAACGTGGCAACTAGAATGCTGACTGGGGCCAGTTACAGGGAGCATATAACTGCCTTGCTAAAACTGCTCCACTGGCTACCTGTTCGTTTCCAGGCACAACTCAAAGTGCTAGATATGACCTATAAAGCCCTAAACAGCTTTATAGGTCATATAGGTCCAAACTATCTGAAAAACTATATCTCCCTGTACAAACCAGCTAGAACCTTAAGATCTGCTGGGGAACGCTTTCTCTCTGTCCCACCACCATCCCAGGCTTGCCTGGTGAGGACACGGGAGAGATCCTTCTCAGTGGCTGCTCCTACCCTGTGGAAAGCTTTTCCACAGGAGGCTAGGCATGCCCCCCTCCCTATTATCCTTTTGCCAGCAGGCGAAAACATTTCTGTTTAAACAGGCTTTTACAGAAGTCAGGTAGCTTTATTTATTAACTTGTTGTAAATTGACTGTTTTAAGTGTTCTGTGATTTTATATCCTTTTAATTTTTTTTAACTTTTTAAAATGTTTTAATGTGTTTAATGTTTTTAATGTATTTTAATGTGTATTTATTGTTGGAAGCTGCCTTGGGTTCCAACTCTGCAAGAAAGGCGGCCTACAAATATAATCAATCAATCAATCATTCTTTCTCCTTAGGGAGTTATTGGTTAACTCTGTCTTTCAGAAGAACTTTTTTATTTGAAGCACTTCTGGGGAGTGTTCTAGTTCTTTTATTGTTTGGTTTGGTTTTAGTGGTGGATTTTTAAAAATATTTTTTTTTAATGTAATTATCACGTGCCATGAGTGTGTTCTGTTACAAGTTGTCTTAAAAGCCTTGTGGCCATACCACAGTTTATAAATAAAATACTGAAAGCACACACACGGACACACACGATCTGAATCACCACTAATAGTGTAAACCATCAAGTTACCACTTCATAGTGGTCTGGAAGACTTTATTTTCTAGCAGCAACTTATCCTGTTGCACAGCATTATGCTTTTTGAATTAGGGAAGGTTCAAAAATAGTTTAAATCACCACAAAAGGTGCAGACAACCAAATGACTACTCTATAGAGACCTGGAGGACTCTGTTTTTTAAGCAGCAGCTTGCTATGATGCGTCTTGCTTTTTCAATTGAAGGAAATTTCAGAAATGGGAAACTGCTGAGTGGGATGCGCGTGTGTTTATTGGTTTAAACCGAGAAAGCTACTAGGTATGTTCAGCCTGTTAGGCACCCCTGAAGTAAATGATGGGTTCTCAGCCTATTTTTCTTTTTCTTTGTATTTATAAAGTAGGCTTCAGTATTATGGCATGATGGAACCATTACAGCTTTTTAATATTTGCAAAACAGACTTCATGCTATTTTCACTAGAAAGCCGAATGTACTTTATCACCACCAGACTATATGATCTTGCACAATTAACTTCACTAGAATGAGTAATCCCACTTATGTCAATAGAGCTCTTTACAGTAATAACATTAAGAACACTTTTTTTAAAAAAAATTAAGCTGTTATAGCTTAAATTAACCGATCCACATTTTTGCACGTATTTTTTGTTGTTTGAGAAACATAATGATTTACTACATAATTGTAGTAAATCATTATGTTTTACTTAATGTTTTTAAAGAAATGTTTTTAAAGAAAATAGAAATAAATTTAAACTAACCCTAAACTAGGCTTTAAACATCTTGTTTACTTGAATAAACAATGGTTTGAATATGCACAAGAGCAAGGAAAAGTGCGGTGTGACAAAGGCTATAATGTGCTCATTTCCTTCAGAATAACTCCCATTGAACACAATGGGCATGCTTATGAATAGACATGTATAGAATGTGAGCTGTGAATACGAATGAAGCATTATAAGAAAGAAACAAAAAGTTCTAACCATGTCACCAATTTGCTGTAGCCCAGGGATGAGGAAGGTGTGTGGTGCATCTAGTCCCTTTTTTGGAACCTCTCAAGCCCCCCAGGAAACCTTAAAAGCTCCCAAATACTGTAATTTTATTTTATGTTTTTGGGTGAGAAGGTGTTTGAAAATTGTCCAAATCACATCAAAAGCTCTGAAAAATATAGTGGCATGGGTGATTTTCTCTCCAAACCCCTCCCACAAAATGCCAATTTTGAGCTGAAATCAAAACTGGAAAGAATGTGGGTCACTTTTGGGTCTCCTATAATGTATTGGTGAGGCCCCTCGAGGGGATGCCAAAATTGAAATCAGTGTGTTTGACATCAGTAGCAACATGAACCAAAGAAGCAGAGTGCTTCTCAATTTTAAGTAAGCCTCGGCTACGTCTGTTCATTTTTTAAAAAATGTGTTGAAACAGCATCACTGAATTCTAATATGTCTGGTATAGTTTTGTGAAAAATTGGAATTTCAAAGAACTGATGCCTATTTGAGTGCATTTTAAAAAAATTGCGCCTCTTTTCTAAAATCTCTCCCCCTCCCCCCATTTTCATCTTTGGCATAATTTTAGACATACTTCTTAAATCTGTTGTGACAGAGGTTGTTCACACAATTGTTTCTGCCTCAGTACAGGCTTATTTGTGTACTTGGCTGCTTAACCTTAGGAAGGGCATGCTTTGAAGCCTTCAGTTCCTTTCATTTAAATGTTTGTATGGCACTAAATATATAATTCCAGGAGTGTTGCCATAGGTTTACAATGGATGAAAAAAAAGCTAAACTCTTGAAAGAATGCTTCCTCCCAAACAAAGGGAAGATAAGAGTGTAACATACTCCCTATTTTATAAAAATCCTTGTCTATAGCACTACAGGTTTCATGAACCTAGGCCTATCCTTTCCTGTTATGCATTGGGGTAAACTGCTTAAATAAATGTCCAAGTTAAACCTCAGCAAATTCTTCCATAATCCTGGGTAGTATTTGGTGTCCTGGTGATATTTTGAGAACATTTACTACCAGCTTCAAAACTCTTCATTGAAAAGAAAACAGGTGCCATGTATCTGCCATTCATGTTTACTCTGGCATTTTCAGGTGCGTTGCTATTAGAACATTTTTGACAGAGGTAGTCCTGAAGGGATACATTGATTTTTTTTTCCTTTTAAAAGAGGCGGAAATTTGTGACTTACTGATTTTTCTTGTTGCTGTTCGTTTTGAATACAAGCAATCTCATAGGGATATCTGCAAGGACAAACTTAGTTTTGAAAGAGTGTTGTGACATCCAGATACATGATCAACATGTCTTACATATTTTTTTTCAGTTACGTATAAAAATTAACTGATATCCTATCAGGTCGCACAAGTTGATGATGCAGGAATAGTACCGTGGTGATTAAAATATAAGGCACGCCCTTCAAACATCACTTAAACATTAACTTAATGTTCATGATTAACATGCATTTTGGGTTGAGATATCTTTTATGAGATAGTTTAGGCTAAGAGAAAGTGACTGGTCCACCAAGCTTAATGGCTAGTGGGAACTTGAACTGGCATGTCCAAAGTCCCCGTCTAATATACTATATCAGTTGCTGGCTCTGATCGTGTTAAGGGTTTTAAAATCAATATCAGTCAAAACACTGGATTTCTAACTAGTTACTTTGTCACACATTGTGGGGTCAACGTGGCACAGATTGATGTAACATTCTTTAAACGTGGAATGCTTTAGAAGAGGATTCTATGGTTACAGCTGCTGCAGAGTGCAACCAATCATTTGTTAGTGTGCAGAGAAGACAGTGCATTTTCAACAATAATTGCTGATCTATTCCTGAGTGCAATTCACAATTCATATGCTAAGGAATATAGCCTAGAACCTAAATGAGCGATTTCCACCATACTTTTACCACTGTGTTTTCTGTTATCAGTCCCATAGAAATTGGAGTAATCTGAAAAAGAGCTACAGCTTGGTTATTTATTAAGTTTATATCCTATCTTTGCACTAACAACAAGCATCTAATTGTAATATTCTGAGAGCAGCATAGTGTTGTGGTTTAAGTATTGGACTAAGACTGTTGAAGATCAGGGTTCAAATCCGTCCTCGGCCATGAAAACTCACTGAGTTGCAGCCTCAGAGGAAGGCAACGGCAAGCTCCCTCTGAACAGATCTTGTCAAGAAAACCCTGTGATGTTAAAGATGATTTTACGTAACAAGGGTGTGTGTGTATTTGTGTGTGTGTGTGTGTGTGTGTGTATGAATGAAACAGGAGAGACCTGATAAGAGTAAATTGCTTATTGATAAATAGAGTGTACCACATTTATTCTGAAACTGAAGTTGTGATGATGATGATGATGATGATGACGACGATGACGACAATGACGATGACAATGATGATTATGTTAGTAATAGGCTCCTAAACATTAGTGATCCACCTTGTAGCCATGTATGTAAAATATGATTAGATGTATGCTCTTTTAGTCCTAGCGATGTGTAAATATCAGGCTGTGTTAAAAGAAATCAGTCAGAGAAAATGAGAAATTTGGCTAGAAAGTTGCATGCCCTGTGTTTTGATGCAAGAGTATAATAATCCTTCCATTTTTTTCTCTCTTCAAATAGGTGCAAGAGGCTTGCCTTGCAGCCTTTAGCTTATCTTTGGCGTCAGGATCAAGAAACTTTGCTCAAAGAAATGATATCATCAAACATTCAAGCTATAATCATAAAAGTAGCAGCTTTTGGTAAGAATCCAAGCTATATTAGTAGTAATAGTGGGCATTGTTTTGTTAACAAGGAAAAAAGAAAAATAGTCATGATAACGTAAAAATCTGTTTTGAAGTTAAGATGTGATAAAAGAAAGAAAACTGTATGAGAAGGAAGTGAAATATGGTATATGAGTATGAAGAATTTTATTTGCATGACTGTAGGTCTAAACAATTAATGGAACTTGTCAATGATAAATATTTTCCGCCCCATACGGTAAGAAAAGTGAGAAACTACTTTCATGGTCATCATTAAATTTGCTCAGTGAGTGTGTTTTTCAATAAAGGTTCATACATAATTCAACAGTTTACAGTTCACTCATATATGAAAGATACAAATGGGTTGCTAGACATTGGACCATTATCGCTATAAAGTATAATCAGCTTTGATAAAAGGGTTTAAGTAAGAACTTTGCTAACAGCAATCCATATATATCTTTCCAATGACCAAACCAGCCTTGCAGCTAATTAGTGACAGGCTGATAGCCCAGTCCTGGCATAAGATATTCTCGTATTTTCTAACCTTCCTCCTCGCATTCCACCTGACTCCTCTCAGATTACATAGGTGAGTCTTCCTCCTTCTGCCTTACCAGACTACCCTTAAGTTAAGAGGGAAGATAACTTTTATCCTGAAATGTCTGTGAAGGTCTGCCTTGGTTTTATATTTCATATCTGCAAGTGGCTTGGTCTTGGTCTAGTTATACTTGTGGCTCTGTTACAGCATACAGATCACTTACAGCACAGCACTGCATAGCAAGTTTATCATATGTGTAATGATTTGATTGTAATTACTTAGAACAGTGGAAAATCAGAAAAGTAACCTAAAATAATTCCTTATAGTAGCATTCCAAAGAAACTAATTATACATATTTCACATAGGAGGCACAATGTGTCTGAAGTGTGTACTTTTCACCACAGAGTCAGAATCTGTGCATTGTTTGACTTTCATTGGTCAAATTGTGATTTTAACTTTGAACTGACCTATCAGGAAAGATGGTTTGACTGGTCAGAAAGATTTGTCCAAGCATGATATTGAAGTCAGGTTTAGCAAATGGTGTGTGTGTTCTTTAACCACTCAAACTGATGAGAAACATATTAATAGGACAATACATCATTTTAGAATTACAGCCGCTGAACAGTATTTCATGTAAAAGTATTAGATGAAGGTTTAGGTATAAAATTTGATATAAGGACCTTTATCTTTTTGGGGTCAGTAGAGGTTTGTGGCCCATTAGACCAAAGAATGACCAGCATAATAGGGAAGAATCTGTTCTACATGGGCAGATAAAAATATAGTTCTGATAAATTGCGTTATATCATCTTGACATGAATCAAGTCTCATTGTCATCCATGAGATGAACCATTTAATGCTTTCTTTCTTTCTTTAAAAAAAAACAACATGTTTATGTCTTGATGGTAGTATTGGTAAAAGACATATATATATATATATAATACATTATGCTAGAACTGAAGTGTCTATTAGAAGAAGCAATAAAATATTAATCCTTCTTCAGCTATGATGTTTTGCAAGAATCAATTTATTGTTACAGCACTAGACCATCCTAGTTTCCTTCTGTGCTTTTCTATCATTTAAACAGAGTAGGAAAGATGATTACATATACGCGTGTGTGTGCGTGTGCACACACACACACACACACACACACACACTAATCCTGTGTTCAATCACAAGTTATAGGAGATGTTATTTTTTGGTTGGTTCTGATTAACCCATTTCTTCTTCTTTTTTTTAAACATCTGTATCTGTTCTTGCAAGATGTTTTCTTGTCGTACTTTAAGGCATAAATCTATTATCCTAAAGAAGGAAAGAGAGTAATTGTAGCTCAAGTTCCAGAAACAAAAGCAGGAACACATTTTTATAGTGCAATATCCTAAGGCCAAATCATTGCAAAGCATTCATGTATGCCTACAAATCATACTAGATGGATGATGGGCTGGACAAAGGCCAATAAACTAATTTTTCAACCTGAGAGGAAGGTACTTCTTCTAGGTGGTTGTCATGCCTGAGAACTGAGTGTGCATCTTCTTAAGTTTCTACTCTCCTTCAAACAGAAGATACATAGCTTGGTGGTACTTCTGGATCTAGCTTTGTTCTTTGAGGCCAGATGACTTTATTGGCTCGGGGCAGCTTTTACTAGCTCTGGCTGGTTCAGCAGCTGCAGTTGTTGCTGGATAAGGCTAGACTGATCATGATCTTGTAAACTCTTGACTGAATACCTATAAAGCAGTAGTTCTCAACCTTTGGTCCACCAGGTGTTTTAGTCTCCAACTTCCAGAAGCCTCAGTTGGCATGGCCAATGGCCCAGGAGTCTGGACGCTGAAGTCTCAACATAACCACTGCTATAATTGTAGCATATGTGAAATTGGCTTTGAAGGCAACCTGGAACATTGAACTGGTACAGTATAGGACTGTTAGGATACTGAAGGGCATTGATTGCAGAGACCTAATTCAAGATGGTCAAAGGCCTTGAAAAGCTTTGAGACCAAAACATCCAACAGAGCACCATTCCCTGTAATAGTGTTTCTGTGCCTTAGCCTCCTGCATCTCAAAATACTGTCCACATGTTATTTGGCAGATAGGGCTAGAGGCTTCTCTGGTATGGTTCACTGTTTGTGTAAGAAATAGTGATTCAGTGTTAGGTCAAAACCTTTCTGGGCATTTTAAATTGATTAGATATGTCCTGTTTTTTAAGTCATGCCTTCACGTTTTACTGTTTTATTGTATTTTGTGACTGTATGACATTTTTCACCAATTTGATGAATAGGGATTTATTACTATTTGAATTAATAAAAATAAATGAAAGATAACAAGTACTTGTCCCCATATTGTGCTCCATAATGGTCAATTCACATTGTTGGTTTTATTTTTAAATGTTTTATGGAATTCAGTCCATATTGCTTAACAAGAAGTTATGTTTTGAGATGTGTGTCTGTCTGTCTGTCTGTCTGTCTGTCTGTCTATCTCATTTTAAAAATCCCCCCAAATTCCTAGAAAGAGGTAAATCTTGAATGATATAGGAGATGACTCTGGGGTGACTTTGCCTGTGACCTGTGTCATTCCTTAAGCAAGATAAACTTGTCTTTGTATCACAGTCGCTTAGAACAAGTTTAGAATGGGCTTGCTCATACACAAAGAGCCCTTTGTGTCATCTAAAGAAGAAATACCTTAAATAGTTGTAGATGGTAATTACATAGAAATGGCAGGGTTTTTTTTTTCTTTTTTTGGCTACAGGTAGAAAGAAAGATCTTATCGGACTGAATTTCTCACCTGCCCAGGGCAGGCATAATTAGATGTAAGCAAATTTGATGGAGCTTGTGTGCTCCAGGGCAATTCTGCAGTGCTTTAATAACTGTGTGCTTTATTAAAGTAGGTTTAAGGTATGACGGCTGTTTAACGTATCAAATAGCAAAGAAGTTAAGGTATGGGTTACCACTTTACCTTTTAGAGGAATAATCAAAGTTGCTTTTAAGCTAAATTGCAGTAAATGTATTTGGAATAACACATTTAAAAGTCTGAGGGGTAATGCATTAGATGCCACATTGCGCAGATGTGAAAGGAATAAGCAAATATGTAACATGAGCTTGACATTCATCAACACTGGCAAGCTCATACAGCCTCCTGTAGCTCTGTTTTCCATTAGTTTAATGACATCAGTAAGAAGGTATAAGACTATGTACAATACATAATTATACAAGTAAATATACATTAATTTTAGAACACTTTTCTAAATCCACATTTACAAATTAATATTTGGTGATGTGAGTTTTTCTTCTCAGGAGGGTAATGTGTTTTCTCAAGGTTTTTCCTGACCAGAAAATGAATCTCCTGATAACAAGGAAGTTGATTGCATAAGAGTGTTGCTGTATGTGAACTGCTGTTGTCCGTTCTTAGTTGTGAGCTATAGCACCAAGACTGAGTTTGTACAGGTGGTTCTTGGTTGCCTCCTGTATCATAATAATAGTGGTAGTGGTGATGGTAATGTTAGTCACAAATACTAGTAGTAGCTGTTATTTCACATTGCATAGCTCAGGTGTTCAGCATCTTCCGGATGTATTTTCTAGCCTATAAGTTAGGTCGTTAATGTTAATTGGAGTTGGAGAGAACAGTTTGTCTAAGACCCTAATGAGTCAAGAACTGATCGTCGTTACTGCTCATTTTTCTGCACTTGGCAAAAGGCAATAACAAATACACCTAACTTGTTGCCAGAATTTGGTCAAGAGACAGCACCAGAGTATGGAGGTCAGAAAACACCACAAGCCCAAAGATAAATCAGCAGGAGACAGCAAGGAACATCATGGAACTAATCAAATGGAGAAGGGTGGGTCACAATCCATCAGTAGCTTATGGCTTTGGGTATGGGTAAATGTGATAGCTATCTTGAAAGAGTGGTGTCAACCAACTTCAACAAGAGCTTCTTGGGAGTCAGGACTATTGTTTATACTATAAATGACTTGAATGGAAACAGCAAACAAGTACTGAAGTCTCTTGATGACCCCTGAGAAAGAGCAGAGGCTTTACATTTCAAAGTTTCTTACTTTAATTATTGACTCTTCTTGCTTCATGCCCATGCTATTCTAAAAGCTATTGATGGAAAGCAGGCTTATAATAGTAGCATCTAGTTCTGAAGCATGTTATTTAGGCAGATAAATATCCAGTTCTATTTGTTACATTTTAAGTAATTATTGTTATTTTTACGGTTGTTTATTCATTATTCCCACATTTCTCCTGATAGTGGGAATCAAGGTGGCTAATGACATATTTAAAACAGTATAAATTAAAAACGATACAGGACAGTCATAAAGTTTATAATTATAGAATTATAAAAACAATTTATTAAGTTAAAATATTATACATTAAAGGTAATAAAATGTATTAAAAGATTATACGAACCTTAAAAACAGAACCACAAAACGTTAGAGCCCAACCCTAGTTTGTAAAAGCCTGGTGGCATAAAAATGTCCTGACCTGCCAATGGAAGGAGAGCAAGGATGGGGCCATCCTGGCCTCTCTAGGGAGGGAGTTCCAAAGTCTGGAAGCAGCCACCAAGAAGGCTGTCTCCTTTGTTCCCACCAAATGAGCCTTAGAGGGTGATGGGATAGAGAGAATGGCTTCTCTGAATCTTAGAATTCTAGTGAGGTCGTAAAAAGAGTTATAGTCCTTCAAGTAACCTGGATCCAAGCTGTATAGGAGTTAATAGGTCAAACCAGCACTTTGAATTGTTCCTGGAACTGGAACAACAGCCAGTGGAGCTGTTTCAGCAAGGGAGTTGTGTGCTCCCTGTAGCCAACCCCAGTTAACAACTTGGCTGCAGCTCTTTGGACCACCTGAAGTTTCTGAGCACTTCTTAGAGGCAACCAACCCCACACATAGTTTATTACAGTTATCCGAATGGGATGTAATCAAGGCGTATATCACCGTGGGCAAATCCAACTTCTCCAGGAACAGGCATAGCTGGTGAACTAACTTTAACTGTGCAGAAGCATGCCTGGTCAGTGCTGTAATCTGGGCCTCCAGGCGGAGAGCTGAATCTAGCGATACCCCCAAACTGCAAACCTGCATTTTAAGAGGGAGTATAACCTCATCTGACACAGGTTGAATCTGTCCCCAGATCTGTCTTTCAACTGACCAGGAGCACCTCTGTCTTGTCTGGATTAATCTTCAATTTTATTTGCCCTCATCCAGTCCATTACTGTTGCCAGACACCAGTTTAGCACAGGAACAACTTCCTGAGAATTAGGTTGAAAGGTGTAACAGAGCTGGGTATAATCAGCATACTGGTGACACCTGTTCTAAAAATTTTGGACAACTCCCAGTTTCCTGTAGATGTTAAATAGAATAGGGAGCAAGACTGAATGCGGAGGGGCTCCACAGGCCAATGCCCAAGGAGTCAAGCAGGAATCTCCAAGCCAGCAAGCTCAGAACGATACAATGATTGATATATCAAAAGCCACTGAGAGGTCCGGTAGAACAAAGAAGAACAAACTCCTCATGTCCAGTTCCCTGTGTAGGCCATCCACTAAGGTGACCAAAGCTGCCTCTCTCCCATAACCAGTTCTGAAACCAGACTGAAGTGCATCTAGATAATCTGCCTCATCCAGGAAGTCCTGGAGTTTAAATGCCACCACATGCTCTAGTACCTTGCCCAAAAATGGAAGGTTAGGGACTGGTCTATAGTAAATCTAGTACAGTAAGATCCACAGCCTCCTTCAGACCTGTTGGGACCCTCCTTTGTTGTAAAGAGGCATTAATCACTTCCCTTATCCACTCTGCAAGTCCTCCTCTGGCCTGTTTAATTAGCCAGGAAGGGGAAGAGTCTAGAATGCATGTGGTAGCTCTCACCTTTCCAAGGATCCTGTTAACATCCTCAGGTTACACAAATTGAAAAGTAGCTGTCAACACTGGACAGGCAGGGACCAAGTTTATGTCCACTGAAACAGTATCTATTCTAGCATCTAAGTCAGAGCAGATCTGAGTGATTTTGTCTGCAAAATGATGGGCAAAATGATGTCACAGACAGCTATTGAGTGGCTTATATTCTCCTTTGAGCCGGATCATAACAGATCCCTGACCACTTGAAACTGTTCTGAACAGTTTTGTGCAGATGAACAGTGTTAGCCAGGAAAGCCTTTTTTGCTACCTTTATTCCCTACCATAGGCCTTCAGATTTTAGCCTGTTTTTGTCAGACTCACTCTGAATTTTCAACTACTGTCACCTTAGTGTCTGTCTCACTTGTTTTCTTGCTGCCAGCTCCTTAGAAAACCAGGGGGCTGTGAGAAGGGACACTTGGGAGAGATAATGACTGCCACGCGGGTCATATCCAAATTTCAGCCAGGGCTTCAACTGGATCACCTGCTAAGGCAACAGGAAGCTCCTCAAGAGCCAGCAGGAAATCTTGTCTGGATCCACAAATATCCTGGGGCAGATCATCTTAATGGGTCCTGCAGGGGCGCTGGGTTAAGCCTGACCAAGAACATGGCAATGGGACTCTAGAAAACTCCTTTGTTTCCAGATTTCAAAGACATTTTAAAGACTCTGATCATAAAGATTTAAATATGCTAACTGTTATGGGACTTTTTATGCAAAAAATAGAACTGTACCTATTTAAATTACACTTTAATTTTTCAGGACAAAAGTCAGTTTCTAATCAGTTGTTTTGTCATATGGACGTCTTCTAAAGAAAGTTTCTATAAAGTGCTTTTCTTGTGAAGTGCAAGGAAAAGTGTACAATAAGAGTTCAGTGTTTACAATTTACAATTTCTACTGAATACCTTTAGTAGGATAGAGTACTAAATAACTGAGTTCTAAATAACCTGTGTCTGTACTTTCATCTTTTTGTGTAATAAGCTCTATCTGGTATGATCTGGCCCAAGGCTTCCTCAGACTTGGTGTTACCCTGATTTAAGTTTTGTTGTTTGCTTGTTCTGTAGTCTGTTTGATAACTCTTTGTGGAACTGCATGGTCAGGTGGTCTTCTAAACTACATTTGAAAGTAGTTGACATAGAGCTTTGAACATGGTGGTGAGTGTAGACTCAAATCACGGTGGTGAGTGTAGACTCAAATACTGGTTATATTTCCTTTTTGTAAAACTGTACGTTCCCAAGATACACAAAACTTAAAACAGATGAATAGTGTAATGGGGAGGGGGGAGTTGGCTAATTTTCCTTTCCAAATGTATCTTTTCCTGCAGAAAATTGAAATGTATCTCTTGGATTTCAGTAACCATGTATTTTTTTTGTTTAGTAAATTGAGTATATTGAGAGTGGTTTGGTGGGAAGGGCAACAGTGCTTTTGCATTGTTTCTCAGGTAGTTAATTGTATATTGAACATATTGAATATTGAACATATATAGTTTGTTGGTATCTAAAACATTTGATTTCACTACTTTTTGTTTTTTACTAATAAAAAGACATATACAAAGACAGTGACTATAATGCGTATATTTCTGCCCTCGTCCTTCCTTATAGTTAACTTGCTTAGAAATAAAAGAGGTCATTTCAGTATATGACTTTTTATTGGCAGAAAGCCTGCTAACTTTAATAAAATTAGTTTAAATTATCTGCTTTGCATGCATATCTTATGACCTTTAAAGTTCTAGCTCTTACTATATTCACTTGTTAAAGTATGTGGATTCCTGGAAAGGACACCATGTTGCCTTTACTCTTTCTCGATATCTACTTCTCTTTTAAATCCCTTGTTTGCCACTTAAACAGCACATGCAACAGTAATTACCTTGGTAGGTAGAGCTTTCATAGTCTGTTCTTGGGCTGTGGAATGTAAATGCACTTGACCTTTTTTGTTCCAGACATATTTCCTCCATACTGTTGTCACTTTAATTCATTTAGTACCACAGTTCACATTATTAACAATAATAAGGAAGATCTTTATCAGATGTGTTTGAGGGGAAATGGTACTACAGAGGCCATCTTTCACCTTTATTCTTGTTTTTATCCTCCATGTGAATATTTTTTTAGGATAAATGTGGCGTATCCTGAAAAAGAGAAGAATATCTAGAGAAGAATCAAGTAGATGAGACATTCACAAAAGCACTTATACACTAAAGTCAAGGCATATGCAAAAGGAATAATTGAATGAGAGCAAGATCAGAAAAATAGTACAATGGGGATGTGAAATAAAACGTTGCAATATGGAGGATAACTCTTGTTCATTAATCCAATCTGTTAGGCATATTGTCATCTAGGATATTCGATTCCATTGTCCATCCCACATGGTTTTCCAGTTTTCACCTGGTAGTCAAGTTCTGAACATAATCAGTTCTTGCCGGGCTTTTTGTGTGTGTGTGGGTTCTCCCAGTAAAGTTCTCTAAAGCCTTTTTTGGGGTGAATGATAACAGCTAACTTGTTTTGACTGCATGAATGGATCCCTAAGATCAGTAGGGATTGCAGCTGCATTCCTTGGGAAAGCAAATACAAACAAGGTCATTACTTATGTACACTTTCTAATTTATTGTACTGACCTGTTCTGGGCAATACTTTTCCATAAGTTTCCTAACATCTGGCATAGAACTAAGTACATACCTGTCTTACTATATGCTAAATCCATTTGTTAGATCCAAAGTAGACCCACTGAAGCAACTGGAACATGGAAGTCAGTATTTATGTAAGTGTGATTCAGTGAGCATACTCTGTTGTGATTAAGGCCATTTCCGTACTACAGTATTGTAGTGCTATTATTCCACTTTCAACATCCTATGGAATCCTGAAGTTTGCAGTTTAGGGACGGGCATTTAAAATTCTCGGCCAGAGAGCTCTTGGGCCTCAGTAAAATACAAACCTCAGAATTCCATAGGCTGTTAAAAGTGGAATAATAGCACTATAACATTGTAATGTAGAAATTGCCTAAGACCCAACACCCATATTTTATGTGACATTTGATGTGTGTCTGCAAGGTTGAACAGCATAACTGATCGCTAGAGATGGTGTTGGTCCATGTGATCTGGCTTTCATGCTCGTAGACTCACACATGCATGTCTAGTCTTAGAAAAGACATGCGCACACATACACACATGCCACTGCCTGTAGTAAAGACATGAGAAAGCAAGTTGTTTTTGTATTGATGAAATAAAGGAAACTTTTGTTTGTTGTGCTTAGCTTGTTTGGATGAGAATTTCATTGAAACAAGCTATTGTTATGACTGTAGTTCCTGTTACAAAAGAGAAACTTAATGTTATTTAAAATATAACCACTCTGTTTGGTGCATAGACTTCTGCAGTAAAAACAATGAAACCATGCTTGTGATAACAGTTTTCTACCATGTATGTACTGATCCTCTGAATTATGGCCACTTTTTACTTGAACATTTCTTATGGATAGACTCTTTATTGCACAAGATTTCTAAATTAAGTGATTTTGCCTGCAAAAGTAATAGTAAGCACAATCCTTTCCAGGATTAGTTAGAGTGGAGGCCCTTTCATAGGGCTTACACTTATATAAGTGTAAATAGGATTGTAGGTTTGATCTGTAATTATGCTTATAAACCTTAAAGAGGATATTTGGCCAAAAGGTGGTCTGGTAGTGTAGGATAAAACTGTTTTTATGTACTCTCCTTACAAGTGGACTCCTTTTTTATTCAATAAAGGCAGATGGGATAGCATGACAAAAATGTGTTGGTAATTGCTTTTTATCACTTCTCTTCTTATATGAAATCCTTGTTTTTGTTACATATGCATATATTGGAAGAATGTGGAGTCTATATATGTTTTCCATGGTTAACCATCTTGTCTCCTTCTGCTTTGCCATTTGCTGTTGCAAAACCTATTTTTAAAGAAAGGCACTAGAGTGAAATCCTTTATAAATATGTGTGCTGTGTACCTTAACTTGCTTCATAAAGCCTGTTAATTCAAGCCAGGCTAGTCAGCATGTCTTGATGTGTGTCTTGAAAGGGATAATGAAGAAGTGAAAGGAACAGTGTCTCAAGATGGAGCAAGTTTCTCTTTTACTTTTTCCTTTAAGTACTTTGTTTTTATTATTTTGGCTCTGTTAGAGCCATCCAGAAAATGCTAGAGATTGTCAAGTTGTGTGTTGGTGAAGCAAAAGAATGTTGGCTGAATCAAATTGTAATGATTGATCTCTCTGTTTTATATGATGGTGTTTGCTTATATATAGTTTTTTAAAGCTGCATGTAGACTTTTACAGGTTAGCTGCATTTTGTCTAAATGAACATATGCAATGTAGTTGACCTCTTTTTCATTTGACTATTTTGAATCCAGTGGGAGTTGGAATATATCATTACATTTCAGAGTTGCATACTGGCCATTAAAAGCTCTCCAGTGTAATTTATGAGATATCCATATTTAGAGCCAAATTTGTCTGATAGCTCTTCACGGGGATGAATCTTGTGTAGGGTTGTTCACACTCCTTTAGGAGTGTACATGGAGTCTTGAATGCAGTGTAGCTTATTTCTTAATTTATTATTTCCTTGGATCATACATTATTTTCCTATCTACCTGTTCAAAGAGTCTCTAGCAAAGTGTCATCATGTAAGTACCTTCTGAAATGCCTGCTGCATTAGGGACCTTTCAGAAGCAACCAAATGCAGCATTCAGTCTCATGTCTCTGCCTATGGTAGTGCAAAGTGAATGTAATGGCGGCGGGGGGGGGGATTATTTCACTCAGCTTTGATATAAATACTTGTCCTGCTAAATTGAGACATTAAATGGTTTTATTCTCTTAAATGGCAAGTATTTTCAGCTTGAGTGGCTTCCAAGGGCTTTGTTCCTTTTGCATCCTTTAAGGATATTCTTTGCAGTCTGAAACATCACGACTTTTTGATGCCTTCTGTCACAGTCCCTCTATCTGTCATATCAGCTTATCATCCACCCACAGAATTCTCCATGGTGTTTTCACAACCCATCACTAGATGCATTTGAAAGGACCTCTGTAGTCTTTCTGTTTTTTTTTAAGTTTTCCACCTACATGGGACCTGAATCTTCTGCCCTCTGTAGTTTACAAACGAACATGAGATTGCTCTTCAAAGTTGTTTCAGGGCTTTAATTAAGCTAATCATTCATTCTTACACTGTTCCTTAATAAATGAAGAACACACAACCAGCACCAAATATACTTGTTCCAAATAAAGGGGATATTGTCAAATCAGTGCAGCAGCCATTTAAAATAAAGGTATCAGATGGGCAGCACATATTTTCAAGCTGCTTCTAAGTGGGTCATACATGGCATTGCAACATTCTGTACAACTGCAGCTTATTCTTCTGGAACGATACATTTTTCTTAAGCAATATGTAGACATACATGCATTATGTCAGGCCAAGTGCTACACATATGGCTTGATGCTATTGGTGTGACACATCTGTAATTCCTTTTGTGACACACATTCTTACATCATCTTCAGCTGAGGTGCTGCTTTTCATTTTCCGTTTGTGGACTGGATATAGTCATTCAGAGATCAAATCTACTTACCTGTCTTTGGAATTCTCTGGAGTGCCGTTGTCAGAGGAAACCGTTAACCTCAGTCTCCTGAGCATAGCAAAAATATCCTATGACACTCCTTCTTGCTGACTTCTTGCAATCCATTGGGAAGACTATTCAGCCTGCAAGAAAAGAACTATTGGAAAACATTTTGGTAATCTCTGTGTATGTGTACTTTGAAGCTCCCATTTCAGTAGTGAAAAAAAGAAAAGGAAGAGGGGAGGAGCCAAGTAAGTTCTCCAAAAAAATAATAACTAAACGTTTCTTTCTCAGCTCTAGGCTGCTCTTGTGTTGTACCATGTGGAATTGGAACCATCCATGAACCATCCATTGCTTTACTTCACTCTTCTATAACCATAGGACTCAGACTTGTGTTCCTTTCTTTTGATTGAATGTACATAGTGCATTGGTAAACTTTTTAAGTCCCAGTTTTCAAACAGAAGAGCCAAAGTTTCTTAATTATTGGCTCTCTTAATACATACATTTGAAGCATTTTATTGTTGTCTGGAAAGATTGTAAAACTGAATTTCTGTTTGGCAGGTTCAATCTGAATTAGTTAAGGATGGAGGAACTTGAGTCTAATGCTATCTTTATTACTTCATGTTGTGCTATATATAAGCATATTTTAAATTGAAACTCAAAATAATTTTGAAATGGCAAAAATAGGTTCAACTTATTAAAATAATCTCAGTTCATTAAAATCCTACTGTGTCTTCACATGCTAAGGGATGTCCTTTGCAGATATGCTGTCTGACATTTGAAATAAGGGAACTTAACTTGATTGAATTTGATGACTGGCAGATATTCCTAAAATGATGTGAATTAGTGACCAGAATCTTGTTGGTGCATTAACACTGGTGAGGTAGTGGTTTGACACAATGACAAAGTATCTCCATCACCAATGAATGTTGCCATACCAGTTCCCAAATAGGTCAGGAGGTAGCAGGGCACCTTTTTCACCTGATAGACCCAGCTTTCTTTGCTGCCATTAGTATATGGTCTTTCTCTGCCCTTGCCATAACTGCCCATGCTTTGAGATCTGCTAAGGATGCTCTTCCCTATCCTACCACCTTCACAGGTACAGCTGGTGGGAACACGTGAGAGGGCCTTCTCAGTGTTTGCCCCCAGGCTCTGGAGCTCCCTTCCTAGAAAAAATAGACTGGCACTCTCCCTACGTTCTTTTAGCAGACAGATAAAGACTTTTCTGTTTCAACAGGTGTTTGATGACCGGTTGTATAAAGCCTGTCTCACCTATTTTTGTGCTGGTGTGTGTGTGTTTAATGTACGTGTTTTAATTTTTTTTTATCCTTTAGTCTATCTTTAACTTTTGCATTTTGTCAACTTTGTGAATTTGTGACTGTGTGTTTTTTAATTTGTTGCAAGCTGCTTCAAGTCCTGAAGTGAGAAAAAAGTGGAATAGACAACAGCAACAACAATAACTGTATTAATAACCACCACAAAACCACCACAATATCCATGAGTATAGTTATGTTGGTCAACAGGACTGAAGCAGTAGTTTTCTTACAATAGTACACATCTGGTTTGTATATTCTATTTTTTCTTGAAAGATAAAAGATTATAAACATGTCTGCTTTTTAAAATGACACAGAAGATCTGCATATTCCACAGTATGACTAAATTCTGGAAAGTTACTGATATCTCTCAGTGCAGACAGTAGCAAGATACTCTTTGTAATGCTGCTGTTAGCAAGGAGGTATATAATCTGTGTTAGTGGATTTCTCAGAAATTAAACAGACTAGAAATTGCTTTTTAGACTCATTAAGCAACTAGTACCTGCATATACTGATTTTACCATTAAACTCTAGGCCATAGAAGTTGTGAAGCTAGTCCAATTCGTCTTACTTGGCACTGCTAAACAGTATTTTCAAGCCTCTCATGATGTTTCTCCTATCATGTGCTGGAATTCTCTCTAAGAAATAAAGCTTTGCTTGCTTTCTTGACAGTGGATAATAAATTGACTGATATAATTCAGTCAGGGAGTTGAAAAATGCACTGAAAATAATGGGGCATAACATGCTAGGGTTAACATTTATTCATAGATGATGCAATTAAATAAAATGGGCATTAACTTCAAGGTCAGTCACTAAAGTAATAAAACTGAATATTTTAATTGAATCATAATTGCTTCCAGTAGATACATGCAAGTCAAGTAAAATAGATGTCAGCACTGCAAATTATGATTCTTCCTCCTAATTAATTCCCTAATTCTGCATGGAGTTTTTTTAAGTCCTGGGCCTTGTTGTGGGTTTATTCACCCATCCAGGTTGTTCAAACTTTTTCTCCCCACTCCAGCTATCTCATACTGGGAAAATGCAGTATAACTGATTGTTATTCTGTTTTGAACTTCAGTGCATGGTAGAATAAAATAATCCTGTGTTTTAATAACTGTACTGTCTAGACAAAAAAGGATCTGTAAAGACAAATTTGACAATTTATATAAGGGCAAGATGATATTTTATCATTGTATATACTGTGAACATTGATAGATCAGTGAATAATATTAACAAAATTAAAACGTATATTTACTACTTAATGGAGACGGTGAATATCCAATAATAGAGTTATTTTGCAGATATGAATGTGTAGTACCTTTCCTTTTGAACAGTCTCAGTATCAATACAACATCAACAGGAATTAAAATTTTCCTTAGTCAAGTTGTGTGGAAAGTTAGTTAAAGTGCTTTTGAAGTGTTATAAAAAAATAGAACAGAAGAGAAGCCATGTTGGATTAGACCAAAGAACTGTCCAGTCCACCACGCTGTTCACGTGGTGGCCAATCATATACCTAATAAAGCTCACAACCAGGAAGTAGGAACAGTCTCATTATCAGTGATCTGGTCTTCTTTTAAGAACATTCAACTGCCATAACTACATTTTGTGTCAGAAAATACCACCGTTTAAGTATGTAGTATGTGAGGATGTACTTCCTTTTATTTAGTCTGAATCTCCTACCATTTAGCTTCAGTGGATGGTGCTGAGTTCTGTTATGTATTATGAGAGTAATAGCAAGAATACTCCCTACCTACTATATAAAAGTCAAGTTTGTCTGTGAGTTTGTCTGTTTGTTTGAGTCAGGCAGGCGATGATCTCTCATGATTGGCTGCCTGTGAAGATACTATGGAATCTTGGCATTTGCAGTTTAAGAAGGAGCCTTTAGAATTCTCAGCCAGAGAGCTCTTGGGCTCAGACTGGTTGCTGTGGAGATGAGGCCTAGCAGCATGGAGAAGGTATTACCTCAGAAACCAAACCTCTGTATGTTAATAACTCCATATTAACTGTAACTGTAAATGTATTCAGATTGGAGGGGGGGATATGGAGAAAAGTTACAGGTACTGGACAAGGCAGTTTGGGGAATTAGAGACACAGGATCTCAAATCTGAGTATTTCAACTGCATCTAATTCCTAAGGTCAGGTCAGGTAATTCCTAAGGTATTTCTAAAATGTATTGCCTGTGAGAAAATAAAACCCAAGGCAATGCCAGGTAAATACGCCAGTCAGTAATAAAAGAAGAAAGCTTCTCAATCTACTTTCTCCATACCATTCATAATTCTATGCCCTTTCACCATGCCTTCCCTTGCCTTTTCTCTAAGCTAAACAACTCCATACATTGTAATGCTTCTTTATTCTCCAGTTCCTTGATAATTTTGGTTCTTTCTCTGCATTTTCCTAGCTATGAAATATCTGCAGAACCATACAAAGAATTTTGGATGTGAATTTATCTAAGGATATTATCATATTGACAGATTTACTTTTGGCTCCCTTTCTGATTTTTCCCATTTTAAGTGTTTTATTTTTTTACAGCAGCCATGCACTGGGTTGATATTGTGTTGAGCTATCTACCATATGTCTTTTCTTAGTCACTGGCAGCCCAGTGAAGTTGAGAATTTTTATATGTGAAGTTGAGAATTTTTACCCCATTATTGTATACTTAAGTACATTGAATCTCATTTGCTATTTATCTGCCCATTCTCCCAGATTGAAACTGAATCTGCTTTTTGTTCTCCTTACCCTAGACAGTTTATTGTCATCAGCAAGCCTGACTGCTTCAGTGTCAACAGTTACCCTCTAAACTGTTGGTGAACTAATTAAAAAGCATGAGTCCTAGTACAAATCGCTGAGAGACCTCACTGCTCACACCCCTGATCATTTATTCCTGCTCTGCACTTTCTATTCTTTGACTGTTGTTCAATCAATATTATCCCATGACTTCTATGTTTTTGAGGAGTTCTTGTTACAAGTCTTTATCAAAACTTTGAGAGGCCCAAGTAGACAGTGATTCCTATCCCTGTTTCTATTTACATTTTCAAAGAACTTTAAAAGGCTAGTGAGGCAGAATTTACCTTACAGTACAGAAGCCATGTTGGTTCTTTTTCAGCATGGTTATTTCTTCTGTACGTTTCATAATGCTTTATACCAACTTGCCTGGAACAGTCATTAAGATAAGTAGCTTGTAGTTCCTGGACTTTTGCTGGATCTCCTTTTTAAAAGATGGTATTAGATTGTCTGCTCTCCAATCTTCTAGTACAGAGCTTGATTTTAGCATTATGTTACATATTTTAGTTAGAATATGAGCATTTTTGTTTTTAGATTCATTGATATCCTTGATATCCTCTAGACCTGGCGATTTGTTTGTAATTTGTCAGAGTGGTTTTGAATTTCTTGTCCCTAGTATTTGCTGTTGGACAGCTCTTCAGTCTGTCCTCCTGAAAGTATTCAGGCATACTTCATCTTCAGCAAGGCAAGATTTATTCAGATTCTCTGCAGTTATTTTAGAACTTTAATTTCATTGTTACCCCATATGTCCAATAGAAAAGGAAACTCACATTGTGAATGTTCGGAACATTTTCCCTATAAAGAAAGTAAGGAAAAGATGATATAAGCTTCTAAAAAGGAAACTCAAATTGTGAATGTTTGGAACATTTTCCCTATAAAGAAAGTAAGGAAAAGATGATATAAGCTAAATGTTAAGTTTTGAAGAAGATTATCACCCTTTTGTAAAAAGAGAACTTGAATCATACAGTTATACCGACTGACAGTTCAGGACTGACAAAAGGATATATTCCTTCACACCTTACCATGGACTATTGCAACTCATGGTAACTAGCATTAGCATAGTTGACTTTGAAATGATTCTAAGTTCCTAAGGCCATGTTTGTAAGTTCCTATGTGAAACCTGGATGCTTGCCATTGTGTGTTGTTGTGGGGGGTAAGGAATGCAGGGCCAGATGTATGAACCATTCATCTGGTTTAGCAAGGCAATTTCTGTGTTGACTGCCTGCCTGATGATGGTTCATGTGCCTCACAGAAATTGAGGCAGATGGCTAAATTCTGCATGAAAATCAGGCTTTACAGGACAATACTAACTTGGAAATATGGACAGTAGTGATATGTTTAAGTTTTTTACTCCAAGTCTCAAATCAAGTCTCAAGTTTCTACTTTCAGGTCTCAAGTTGAGTCTCAAGTCCTTGCAAGATATTTTCAAGTCACATCTCAAGTCTGGGAGCCAACTTTATACCCCAATTTATATTCCAGAATTTCTCAACAAAGTCAAATAAAATCAGTTTTAACAATTTAAGTGGAGTTGGCCTTCCACATCTGTGATTTTGTCATCTTCAGTTTCAGAAGTGGGGAATAGGATCCTTCTTATTTCCCCTTCCCAAAGCTGGAGGCTGGAGGTGTCAATGAACATAAAAAGATTCTGCAGCTTCGAAAATGGGGAATAGGGTTTCTCTGAAGCTTCAGAAACTTTAGAAGGAAGGACCTTTCCTCCTCAAACCCATTGCCTAACACATTTGTTGTTCCCCTCTGAAAAATGCACCCTGTGTTCTGTGGGCGAATCTTGCCTTCTGCTCTTAAAAAAAGTTAGAAGGCTCCTCTGATACGCAACAGGGACAGGCTGCTAAGTAGACATGAGGCCTGCCTCAAGCCCATTGCCTTACCTATTTGCTGTATCTCTCTAAGAAATGTGCCCATACTTTGGGCTTGAGACAGATCGTCATGTGACCAGTAAGGAAAAAGTGATGGAAGCATTCTTAAGAGTTCCCAGGTGAATGGTGTTATGTTATTGAACCAAAGGCAGCAAGTCAGTCACTAAAAATAAACAAGTCATGAGTTGAGTCGAGTCAGTGTGTCATTTATTGTCAAGTCACTGAAGAGACTTAAGTCTGACTTGAGACTGAGTCAATTGACTCCAATCTACATCACTGACAAACAGGTCAGCAAATACGACCCTAGGTCAGCAAAAACTAATCTGTTTTCCTGGGTTGCAGGCAGTTTTAATCTGGCACACTGTCCCTCCTTCCTCATCTTTCCCTTTCTCTCCTCCTTTTTTGTTTCTTTTTCCGGCAGCTGTTAGCTAGGAAAGCAGTTCTCCCATCAGATTCCTCTGTCAGCAGAATTCTGAGATTCGCTGGCAGAAGAGCAGTTCTGCTAGCAGATGATCGTGCTTAATGAACCATGACATCTGTGAGTTAGAATTCCACTGTTAGGCTGCTGTCCTGTGTGTAGGAGAAAAGACTCTTTTGCTCCTTCAGATGTTGCTGCACTGCATGTGCTGTCAGCCCTAGCCAGCATAGCCCAGTTGGAAGGGAAGATGGGAACTATACTTCAGCTATATTTGACTTCCCTTCCATAGTGTACATCCTTATCTTGAAACAAATCCAGTTGAATTCTGTGTAGGCTTGTACACTGTATTGAACTGTGTTATAATAAAATTTGAAAACTGCAAGGAATCACCAAAATAGCTATGCAGTTTTTGTCTTTTTTCCCCTCTCATAATGAGCTAAGGGCCAAGCCAAGCATGATATCAGTTGTGTGACTAAAGTTAATATGCATGCTATTACTTGTGTAAATAGCATGTAATATTTTGTTTTGCCTTTTATGGGAATCCTATATTGTTGCCAATATAAAGTGCTCTTGAAAACCAAAAAGATTTTCAGGTAGCTGGGGTATTTTTGTTTCTGTTTTTTCATTCTTCATGTCTGTTGAAGAGATAATGGATCTCCCTTCCTTCTTGTCCTGCTGACACAACTATTTATATAACAGGAGCAGGTGAATTGTATTGGTGCAATTAACATCCCATTCTACTCTCTTTGGTAGGGACAAGGCAGAGCACAGCAGGACTGGAAGGAACCTTTACTGGGACAAAGAACTGCTCTTTGTCACGGCAGGCTATAGTGGGCTTACACCGAGCAGTGATCTGACTAACCATAAGCTAATTTCATATTTTGAAAAGGTCAACAAACTCTGAGGTCAGTTCTGCTTGACATAACAGAAAACAGGCTGACAATTTTAGTATACTTTACAGGGTTATCAAACCTCATGGACTCTTTCCATTATTATAATGGGAACAGCCCATTTTTTCCTTTTGACTTGCTGAAGTTTCTCTGAATGGAAAAAGGCTGTGAAACAATGTATTTTCCAATTGGTGTGCATGACAAAGGAAATGAACTTATTCCCCAGCTTCCAAGGATGGAAATCAGTGGTTCAAAAGGATTAAGCGAGTGAGTTCTGGCTAAGGATGTCTGTGTTTGCCTCAGTGTTATTTTTGATATACAGGAACTGTTTTCCAAAGGAGAAGTTTTCTTTAAAAAAAGAGAGAGAGAGAGAGAAAGAGAGAGAAAGTCATATCTGACGCCTAAGCCGTACTTTGTTCTCTCAAATATATTTTAACATCTCTTGGCAGGTTTAGATCCAGATAAACATCTAGGAAAAACACTGGATGAAATGGAACCTTATCTTTTGGAAGTAAGTATTATCAAAAGTATACATGAATCATTTTATGCTTCAAAAAAAGTTATATATACAGGAAGCGAACTGTACTTTCTTAGTTCTTAAAGCACTTACCGTTAAAAACAAAACATAAAGCCAGAATTCAGCAAATGAAAAAGATAAACTATCTCTTATGTAGATCACATATAGAAGCATTTGACAAATTTGACTTCAATTCTATAATTTTTAAGTACAGCTATCTAAATAAATACTGGGTTGGATCCTGGCTCAGCTTATCCATTCTTGGGGTAGACATGATTAGATCAATGAAATTTGAGGTACTTGCGCATGTTTTGTGTCATTGCTTTCAGTGGTTCTGCTGCAGACATAGCTAAGGCTGGATCAGGTGCATTTACTAATGGAAATAGTCTCCATCTTTGAGGGAAAATACATTTGTTCTGTATGGGGCATGGAATGTCTCCATTATAAAGAGTAGGTGGATTATGCTCATGAGCTGCACTGTATCCATTATATTCAGATTATCATCAATGAAAATTAATCTCCATGGTGGGAATTTTAGTTACGGACCTGTCCCTTGAGATAGGGAGAAAATATCAAGTAATTGTGGAGAAGAATTAGGTGTTAGTGGAGTAAGACTGCTTTGGATTTATATTAGAATTCACTGAGATATTCTGAAATAAATGCCAATAATGTTACAGACTTCCATATTATGAACTATGAATTGGCTCTGAAGGTCTTTGCATAGCTGGTATGTTGATTTGTAGCTGAATTTGGGATTCTCTGTCCAAGCCCAGCCTAGGAAGATGTACTGTTTTTCCTTTCCATGGTACATAGATATTTAAGAAAATGGGGTGTGCGAGAGAGGGAATGGCAATTCTTGGAGACACATTCTTGGAAATTTTTTGGAGAGTCCTTAAGCTGCTTAATATCTTATATCCTATGGTAAGCTGAATTAGATAGGCATTTAGTTGCTCCAGTTTTATTACGAGGGCATTAGTAGCTGTCACCACCTACTGCATTATAGAAGAGGAAGTTGCCTGCACATTAAGCAAAAAATGTATTAAATTGCCAGTGCCAGTTCCCAGTCTCCACCCATCTTCCCATAGAGAGCTACTGTACTCTGTTCCAGTTAAGTGGTTGAGGGTAGGAAGTTATAACTATGTGGAGAGATCTCTCAGATCAGAACTTAATGTTTGACTAACTAAAGCTTAAACTTATTATCCAATAAAAATAGAAGCATTATAATGGCTATGCATAGAAATTCAGACATGGAGATAAACAGAGGGAATGTTAGGTCTAACTTCTAAATTGATGCTGTGTTTTTAGGATAACAGATGGAATGAAGGATCAAGCAGTGCACTTTTCTTTTCTTTTCTTTCTTTTCTTTTCTTTTCTTTTCTTTTTTTGCCCTATGAGGACCAGAAGTTGTGTGTTTAGTCACATCACTGATCACATGCAGACCTGTGCATTGTATGTAATTTCCACATGTTTATTCCCCACCTTTCCGTAACAGTGTGCCTGGGCTGAAAATGTCTCCTACCTGGGAAGGAGTGTTTCTTGAGGGATGCCGCAAGGGCCACGGCAGATACACAAATCTTTGTGTAGATGTGTGGGCTGGAACTCTTAATGCATAGTTGCTCGCTTTAGGGGAGTTTCGTCCTTCTAGTGTTTCTTTGAATATATGCAGCATAACTCACACATAAAGGATAAGTATCAATAATTTCTCACTGAGCTGAGGCTTCTGATTCCTATGTCTTTAATGCATGTGGTACTTGTTGAGGATTCCTAGACAATATGCTATTCCATTGACTTCTTTGTTGAACTTTTCCCTGTAAGAACGTAATGTGCATTGATGCTTCTCCTTGCCTAAGGAAATCTTGAATATTATTGCTAAGCCTGTTCTCTAAAATGGAAAATAGAATTCCCAAGATAAATTTAAACAATTGATAGAGGAGATGTATACTGCTTGATATAATTTTCAGGGCAGTTTTTGTACATGTTCAGGTTTGATCAGAAAAACTGGCAACTTATCTCTTTTGTAATCAGTTGGGCAAATAGCATGATGTCTTTCTGGATCAGCACCAGTGACCATATTACGTTATGTTACTCAAGGTCTTCCATGATGGTGAAATGCGTCGGCATTCGAGTTTATCATTTGTTATACAAATAGCTCTATTATAGCCCTCTTCACCTGCTAAAATGTTATTTGGTTTTTTTTTCCTAAATCAAATGGTAGAATTAAAATAATAAGTAATTAGAGGTCCTTGTAAGCTTGTAAATTTGCATATTTTTGCATAGAAGGTGCTAGAAAAAGTGAAACGACTCTCTTTTTTTCAAATCATACAGTTTATTACAGATTTTATCCTGGTTGAACAATGGCAGCAATAACCAGCATCTTTTCCTAGATGTAGTTTAATTAGTAGTTCTGAAGGCATTTCATAGGGTACTGTGGAAGAAAGTTGCTCAGTAAATACTCTTTCTTGTTGGTTGTGGCTTTGTGTTTTTCTATAAATGTCAGCATACATAAATATTTTACTAGATATTTAGCTTGCTTTTATAACTTAGTGAAACTGAAGCATAAACACCAGCTGCAAAGATAGTTGAGGCTATAGTTCTAAAAATATTTCCTTTGATTTCTGTCGGGGGCGTGGGTGTGTATGTGTGAGAGAAAGACTGAATGTGAGAGAAAGAGATCAGAAGGAAATGGACCAGTTTTGGAATTGTTCTGTTATTAATTTACCACTTTCTTAACTCTCAGTTTTTAGGCATCTTTATGGTTGTCCTAAAGCCTCATCTCTCCTTTAACCCTCAGGACAGACAGGGCATTTCAGTCACCCAGAATCATATTCTGTTACTGAATTCACTCAGAACTACATGTACAGCTCACTTTAGACATTTTACACTGTTGAAACCTGAAAAATCATACACTGTGTCCCTAAGTTTCAGCCATCTGCCATGTACAATACTTTTTTTTTTCCTGGGAAAGGACAGCTTGGATAAAAATTGCCCCAACATATCAGTTGCATTTATGTTGGTTATACTTTTTCTGGTGAGGAGGGGAAGGAAGGCTGATAACTATTCAAAACGAATGTTCCACCTCAAATCAACACGTGTATTCTGACCTTGGGTGTTTGGGTACTATGGAATACCCTTAATTCTGTATCCACAAACACTCCTGTGGACATGAGTCATTTTAACATTTATGTTATCCCGACGGCCACTGTTTTGGGCTGGAGGGGAAGAGACAAAGAGGCAGACACAGCTCCATCATGCCTAGACCCGGAAGCAGATGAAAGGCCCTCCCTCCATCCCCACCAACGTTGCTGTGGCCGTGAAGGGAAAGAAGAAGAGGCAGGCACAGCCCCATCATGCCTAGGCCCAGAAGCATACAGCAGACCCTCCTTCCATCCCAGCTGCCACTGCCCCGGCCTCTGAGGGAGTAAAAAAGCTGAGGCATCACCTGCTGGATTTAATCCCTCCCCCCTCGCCATTCCCTTTTTCTTGTGTGTCTGTCTTATTTAGATTGTAAGCCGGAGGGCAGGGAACTGTCAAATTAACAATTTCCAAGCTGCTCTGAGAGCTTTGTGGAGGAACAGTAGGGTATAAATACTCTAAATAAATAATACATTGGTTTTCTAATTCGGATCAGAACATATCTTAAATTGAGGCATTCATTGGAGATTTTTTTATCTGCCTAAATGTCGGTTAATAAACCAGCTCCAGCCCAGATAAATGTAAATAGTGCATATTCCTTTTCCTTTGTTTGTTTGTTTGTATATCTGTTTGTGCTGGTTTAATCCCAGAAGTTAATATATGAAATTACCTTTAAAAATGTAAAATCACAAATCTAAAAATTGCATACTGTACTTCTAAAACTACAAATATATAAAATAATAAATTAGAAATGTTTGGTGAAATACCATTAAAGCAATATAAACAGCAGCAGTCAAATTAATCCTGTGCGTTACTCCTCCAAAATTTGTACAAAGAGATAGGCTTTTAATTGGCACATTAAAAAAGTGAAGGGGAGAAAAATAGATATATCATGGAAGAGTTTTTCTCCAGACCAAAGCCACGGTTAGGCAACGTCCTTGCAAATTTATATAATCAGGGTGATTCTATCTTGCTAACCACCTGCTCTTGCAAGCACTTCTTTCGTAGCCTAATAACACACATCAGTGCTAGCCAATGCCACACTATTATTTCAACTGTTTACTTCTTGTTTGTTAAACAGTTTCCAATCGATAAGTTGTCTTTCCTTCTTACTCCATGACTTCTACATTTACTTAGGAATCTTTGGTAAGGGACTTTGTCAGAAGCCCTTAGGAAGTCTCCTGGATCACTGTTCCCCACGTGTTTATGAACACAGCTTTTTTGAAAACAGATGAAGACAGGACAGACCCAAAGGTTTCCAGTTTGGATCCCAATAATTATTGATATATGGGCTATCTTTATAACACTATATTTCAAATTCAAGTACATGTCTTCCCAGACAGCAAGCAAGCAAAGCTGCCTTATTTTGACCCAAATCTGTCCAAAAGTGAGAAGAACTAAAATAAAAAAAAGGGAAAGGTCACCACACATAAAAGTTTTTTTAATACATATAAAATAAAATTTAATAGATGTACAAGCAGATTTTTTTGCAGTAAGATCCTATGATAGTTAAAACACAATATTTTTCTTTAGTGACATATCCACATCAATGATTCCCATAGATTTCCATGGCAGCAGTTGGATGTCATCTTAAATCATTATGGGAATGAACCTAGTTAATGTCGCTAAACTTAACTGTAGTTAGTTTGAAAGAAGTGGTCTTCCAGATTCATTTTGAAGATAGATGCTCCGGTATCTTTTTTAAAAAGAAGTACACAGAAAGAGATAGCACATCTATCTTCTGTGAAGCTGAAGCAGCTACAAGAGATTTGTAGTACGTTTTGCCTAAAACTTAAAAACTTCCCTTAAGTTCCAAAAATATGCCCATGTTATGATATGGGTGTACACTAGAACACCCAACAGTTGAAAAGCAAACTTTGAAGAAACACTCACTTATACAGGAAGCTGGGCTGTTCCAGAAACATAGAAAGAACACAGCTGGGAACTCTGAAGTGTTTGATCTTGATGTCCAGGAAGGATTTGTGGCACCAAAGAGACAGTATTAGAACAAACAATTTTAGAAAACATATAAACAGTTATTTCTTCTTAGTGTGATACACTTAATGGGGGAATTAGTGAGGAAGAACAGATATATATTCTGTTGTTCCAAATATAGTTGCATTTTGTACCTGCTTATACCTGGCAGGATCTCCATTTCAAACAGCTTTTCAGCAGTAGTTTTTGGCAGGAAGAAGAATAAGCTGTTTTGACTAACTGTTTTGTAAGTTGTCCATTCTTATTGCATCAGCATTAATCATTCTTGATGGATTTGTCCTACAAGAACCTTAAGCAGCTTCTGACAGGTGGAGCTATCTTTTATGTCAGCAGTGTAAGCTTTGGAAGTGAAAGCTTGATTAAGTGAATGTTTGGTTATTTTTAGACAAAGAGATATTCTCTCATTAAAAGAAAAATGTCTGATAACATAAGCCGGGAAAAGATAATTTGATCTTTATTTGAAAAAAAGATTTCAATTTACCATCCAAAATGGGCAAACAGACATGATTTAATTATATGCCTGATAACATCTTCATTTGAACTATATATATTTTCCAAAAGTAAAAGGTTGAAGGAGAATGAGAGCCTCCTTAAATATTCCAGTTTAGTTAGGCTGTTAAATTGTAAAATGTGATTGGGATTCCAATAAAGGGATTAAGTTCAGGTGCAGTTGTTACAGCATTCAAATGCCGTGGGGTGCTGCTACTCCTGTAGTGCCATGTCAGCTACTGTCTTTGACTCATACCACATTTTGGGGGTGCCTGTGTCAAATGTGTTGTTTTTTCCATCACTCTGTTGGTACACTAGTTTGAAGGAGTATTTCTTGGATCCCTGCTACTACTTGAAACTTATCCTGAGCTAAAGCTCAACAGAGTCTATTTCAGAACATATGCACAAACTTTGAATCAGTGCACAACGCCTTTTTCTTAACTGAATTTCTATAGAAATGAAATTGAGCAGAAAGGTTTGTGAAGTGGGGACACAAAATGATGACTGAATACTGCCTTCCAGATACAAAGAGATACCTGCTTATAGATTTAAACATCTAGAAAATACTTGAAGGCTTCTTCCAAAATTCTTCCAGGGATGGCTTTTTTTTCCATCAGTTTTCCATTTTTCTTAAGATTCTCTTTTTTGACAGCCAGACATATGATTTTTTTCTCTCAAAAAGCTGAGAGGGAACTGGTGAGCCAGGCTTATAATCTTTCTCCTTTATTTCCTGTTTTGCTGTTTGCACATGCTTTGTAAGGCAGCTGCTGTTGTAAGCAGGCACACACAGGTACAGGAGCACTGGATAGGGTAGAATCCCACTGAACTTCCAGCTGAAGTTCCATTTATTGCATTGCTTGCTATAGACATGCTTTTGCAACCCAACACCAATTGTTACGCTAAAATGTGGGTGACTCATGGGTCCACTGTGATGCCAGTACCTCCACCAAAATTAGCTTAAAAATAGGAGGGCTGTGAGAGGGCAGTAACTTAATGAGATCTCACCGATGTTTATGGGGTCCTTGTAGGAAAGAACCAGCCAAAGATTCCAAATGTAAAATAAAATGTGTTTTTATTGAAAGAAATTCACACAAGCGTGCAAAAATCCAAACACTCATTCACACACGCAAGGATGAGCTGAAGGTAAAGGAAGGAAAGTATGGATAGGGGACTTTCAGGGATGAGGTGATATTTACCAGTCCAGAGAGCAGCGAGGAAAGCAGCGACGTGGCTTAGCTGGGCACTTAAGGACAGTTCTCGTTCAGGAATCAAATGGACAGTGTGACATTCAGAAAGGTGAGAGACTGAACTTAGCTGCTTAAAATTGGGGGTTATTATACCCAAAAAATATCCTGTGGGTATGGATGTGAATTGTTCTCCCAACCAAGCAGATAATGGGGGTTGCAATACAAACAATGAAGTCTGGACAAAGTTAATGGTCTTAGTGTTTAGGTGACAAAAGTTTAATAGCTGTCTTAATAACCCAGTATTGTGGAAAGGTTGGGAGGACAACAAGGAAACATTCAGGTGTGCAGGATCAGGGTTAAGACAATCACAGTTTGGTGGAGATTTCCCTTTTCTGCTCTGAGATGTCTGACGCTTTAGCATAAACCTATTGTCCTGAGAATGCCCATGCTATTAGCTTGACAATGACTTCGGCACTTGCCTAGGAGGTGGGTGTGGCTCATCTGCCATGCTATCTCATGTTTACAGTCAATAAATCTGCCTCTTCCAGCTTGACCTTCCAGTCACCTCAAGTATTATTTATATCGATGCCAATTAATATAGTACCAGTTAAATAATAAATTAGTTGAAGTTTCTGATCTACCTTCAAAGGCAGCCCCAGAGACTGTGTTAACATTAATCCAGCTAGGATGTAACCTTAGACATGGGCTACTATGGCCAAATCTGACATCTCAAGAAATGGTCACTGGTGGTGCAAAAGGTTTAACTGTGCAAAGGTATTCCTGACTACCACAAAAATCTGAGCTTCCAGGCTCAGAGTTGAATCCAGGAGAAAACCCAAGCTGTGGACCTGTATCTCCTATGGGAGTGTAACTTTGTCCAGTAGAGACTGAAACTCTAAACCTGGATGTGCTATTTGACTGACTGTCAAACAGTGCTTCCCATCCCAGCCCGGTGACCCAGAAGGATACCGTGGTAAGCTGCCAAGAGGTCCAGTGGAACCAATGGTACACACTTTCCCTGTCTAGATCCAAGCATGGGTCATCCTCCAAGATGATCGAGGATATTTCTGTTCCAAGATAGGATATCTCATCCAGAAACCACCTGGAGCATTGAATATTAAGAGACCAGTCAATAATTATCCAGCATGGTGGGGTTCATAATAAACCTTTGGAAATCTGCATCTGGATGACATAAAGAACAAAAATACTATTGAAAATGGTAAAGTGGTGCAATGTATATTTTTGTTTGTGTGGTCTGTGAATTCAATGCCATGTCTTTATATGTTTTCCTTTTATGCTTTTTAAAGTCTCATGAAAATGCTCTTAAGGACACCTATAGGCCAAAATGCATAGCCTTTTCAGACCATGTTTTGAGCATCTTGAGACAGAAAGGTTAAATAAAAAATTAACAGTACTAAAATGAAACATGTAACAAATAGAAATGCATTAAATAAATGAGAGCAACAATTAACCACTCATGATGGCTTGTTTCCTGTGCCTCTTACAGGTGACTATTCAGTGATTTCTATTAAAACTACAATGGGGGCAAGTTAATATTATTTCATACTTTCTGGAGTCCTTTTAGTTTGAAAGTTTTATCATGTGGTTGAAGTATTGTTTCAATGTGGACTGGGAACATAGTTTGATGTATATTTCCACCCAACATAGCTAATGGTACGGGAGTGTAGGGACTATCACCAAGAACATAGACTTGGTATACTAACACCAAAATACACTGTGATGGCACTAGTAACAGAACATAATACAGTGGGCCTTCAGCATCCACTAGGATTTGGTTCCAGGACTCCTCATGGATAGACTATTTGGGGATGCTCACATCCCATTATGTACAGTGGTGTAATAAAATGGCATCCCTTATATAAAATGGCAAAATCAAAGTTTGCTTTTTGGATTTTTTTTAATAGTTTCAAGCCGTGGTTGGATAAATCCATGGATAGAGAATTTGTGTATATGGATGGCTGACTGTATCATATTTGTCAGAAAAGCGGTAGTAAGAGCAATGCGAGAAAGTATATTTCTAACAGCAGCTGCAGATATCTACATAGAGATATAAGCACACAGAAAGATACACATGACTTTGTTAAACAAGCCCTAATTCATACAAACTAGGTTATGAAAAGCATGTAAACTGGCTTACCCGTATTTGTGTAGTTTTAGTGAATGACCAACTGACTAGTGATGTATATAGGATTAGGACAAGCTCAGCAGTGTTTTAATCTATAGTTTGGAATAAACAAAAAAGAAAGAAAGAAAGAAAGAAAGAAAGAAAGAAAGAAAGAAAGAAAGAAAGAAAGAGAATTTCATTAGCTGTTTATGGGCCTTCTGTAGAAATACAGTAATATGAAAGACCAGGAGTTCTAAGGACTTTTGGTAAGAGCTGGCACCTGCATTGTTGAACACAGAAACACACTGAACAAGGTTATAGTTGTTGCAACTAATAGGTGACTTCCAGATATTTCAGTCCTCCTCCTCTTGGCTTGGTATTCCCTGTAGGAGTAGGTGAAGGATCTTCAAATCTGGTAATATATAATAGGCTGTTGTCCTATGCACACTTATCTGGGAGGCAGTCTGACTGAACACAGTGCATTGAGCAGCCCAGTAAACCTGCATATGCTTTGGTTATGCAAAATTTAATATGTTATTAGTATTGCAAGACAAACCTGAGCACTAGTCATTCTTGCATTTTTCTCACTATGTAATAGCGATGCTTTTCCTGATAACTTTTGCCCATTTTTCAGCTTTCTAAGAAGTATGGAGTCCATATCTGTGGAGAAGGTGGAGAATATGAAACATTCACATTGGACTGCCCTCTGTTTAAGAAGAAAATAGTCGTGTAAGGAACCATGCCTTTCCTTTCTTTTAAATTTTAGCATTGGGAACATATTAACGTTTAGCTTGAGGCCACTTCTGTTGGCGGCAGCAGCAGAACATGTCCTCTAAGTTCACAAACACTCACTTTGTTTAACACTGGCGAAGTCCTCCACTAACCTAAATCAATGCCTGACAAGACGAGGCCTTCATAGAAAGCTATAAACTTTTTAGACATTTGCACTTTCGTTTACTTGCTGATTATGGCCTGCAGTAAAACTGGTACCTACACACTGACACTTTTATCCTTTCATGAAGTGCGAATTGCCTGTAATATTTATCTTTCATTACAGCTACATTTGATAAACTGCCACATCAGTAGCCTGTGGGTTCCATTAACTCTGTTTCCCTCTCTCTCTCTCTCTCTCTCTCTCTCTCTCTCTCTCTCTCTCTCTCTCTCTCTCTCTCTCTCCCCCCCCCCACCTCTCTTCTTTCACATCCCCCTCCCATTTTAACATTAGCAACTTAGGATGATAATGCTAAACATTTTGCTTGAATTACTAAAGGATGTTTTTGAATGTTAATGTTTTGAATCAGTTCAATTTGCACTGAGTAGGTTATTTCCTTGCCATAAATTCTTAAAGTATATGTGTAGAGGTGTGGGAAATTTCTTTATCCCTATGTAGATTTGTCAGTACAATTATGGTAAATAACTAAGCCTGAATGTATCAAAGGAGATATTTTGACTGCTATTATTCCTCTTTCATCTGAGTTTACAGATCGTCTAATAAAACAGTATCAGTGTCTGCTCCATACCACTTTCAGATCAGTAATCAGAGTGAAGGTAGTAATTTGATTACAGAACTCAAATGACTCATTTGGGAGTATCCCAGTTGGCTATACTTGGGCAAAATGGTTTGAGGGTCTGAATATTTCAGACGTGAAAGCTATCCCCTCAACAAACACAGAGCTGAGCTGAATTTGTGCCAGATGAAAGTGCCCTTAAGGGTTCTGTCTGTATAGTACTGAAAAATAGCAGGGCCAGGCATAAGCTGTGTCATACTATAAAAACTGGTGATGCTTTACATCTTAGGTGGAAGGTGCTTCAGAATATTGGGCAAAGCTATTACCTCATAGTGATTAGACGTGCGAGCTACCATATTTGCTGGCGTATAAGACGCACTAATGTATGACACACACTTCATTTATACACTAGCAAATACTATTTGCTGACATATAAGACATACTGGCATATAAGATGCACCCCATTTTCAAATAGTATTTTTTTGGGGGGAAAGTGAGTCTTATACGCCAGCAAATACAGTAGATGTTTTCTGTTTGCGTGTTGACTCAAACATAAACTCTTTCCTTTCAGTTTCACTTCAGTTTTGTCTTAAAATAATATTTTCGTAAAGCAGTGTGTTCCAAAACTGAGTTCTCTAGGTGTTATTTGGACTTTACCTTTCAGAAACCTCAACCAGCTGTCAGGTATGCTGGGAACTGAAGTCCAGAATATCTGGGGAGCTCATGTTTGGGAAATACTATCCTAGGGTAAGAGCGCTTTGTTTATTCAGGGATTCCCATGAAGCCATTTAAGTACATAATGTTGTGATAGCTCAGTGGACAGACTCTTATAACAGTCCAAGGCGGTTGGCAATCAGGCTGCCGCTGGCGTGACATCAGTTGTGTTTCTCTGGTGAGGTTGCCTTGTTCTTTTTTTAATCCTGCTAATGTTTCTGTTGTTTTTATGATTTTGTGTTTATATAGCTGCTTACATGATTTTTTGCGTTTATATTAATGATTTTACTGTCTAAAACAGCCTTGGAAACAGAATTGAAAGATAATATAAAAGTTCTTATTACAAATAATAGCAAATATTCTGGGATCTTGTGGATATTTGCTTATTAAAATATTTATTAATTAGATGTGTATGTTGATAGTTGATATCTGCTGATAGAATAGTGAAATGGTTAAGTACAGTGGATCTGTACTGTTAGATGAATATTGGGTGATGCCCTTCCTCGCTACATCCCTGTCTCTGCCCACAAAACTGACTCTGGAAAGCTGGGAAATAGTCTGGATCAGTGTTTTAGGTGACAACAGATTTCTGGAGTGGGTGGTGAAAGCAAGAAAGTTCCACTACAATTGTTAGCACAGTTAAGCTATAATTAGTGCTCAAGCCTGCTAAAAGTAGTACACAGCCTGATGTGTTTTATTGATGTTGGTATTGCGAGTGCTTTTACTTGATGAAACACTTCCAATACAAATACCAATAAAACAGCAGAATAAGATAGTAGAATCAAAACAACGAGTAAGTCTTGTAGTATCCTGAAGACTAACAAGATTTATTCGTCCAAAACTTGTTCCGTCTGAATACTTCCATTTACAGCAACCCAGTCTAGTGTCCCAACAGTGTGTCCAGATTTGGTTGATATTGATTATTTAGACCCATTTCACTGTGGGTTCAGATCTGAATGCCAAGAGGCCTGAAAGGGCCCAGAGGATGTATCCCATCCAGAATATAGTTAGACTAATTCCTCTCTACTGCATTATGTTGTTCTGGTTGGCTGAAGAAGAAGGTATTTGGAGGCTTGGGTAATCTGTGAAACTTGGAAAGTTAGTGTGATACATTTTATGCCTTTTGTTTGGCCCAGTAAGATGGATTTTAGATTTTGTTGTTTTTATAGGTTCAGAGCATATAAGGAATTGAATTGGAACATTATCAGATAATTTTAAACAGTTTTCATTAGTCTTAAACTCCATTTTTCGCACTGAGGTGCCAAAAACTGATGTGCTAATTGTTGTGGTGGTTTTTAAAATAAATGTCTATGATTTTATGTTACAGGGATTCATCAGAGGTGGTTGTGCATTCAGCAGATGCATTTGCACCTGTGGCTTATCTTCGTCTTTTAAAATTGCACTTAGAAGATAAGGCAAGTACAACAGTACAATTTTCATATATTTTTGGTTTATAATCCATTTCGTTACAAAGGCTCAAGATGAATTACAATGATATTTTTAAACACCAGTTCTTCAACAGAAAACAATCAATTTAAGGTCTGACCAAAATGGCTGAAGTACAGTAGTAATAAAACCTTCTCTTTACCAACCTGCATGCTGGCCACCACAAGCAAATTTAAAGATCTTGCAACATTTCAAAGATGATGTTTAGAGCTTCTAGAAGAAATGGTTTGAGCTTTAGCTGCCGATTAGCTACTGAGTGTGTCCAAGGAGTTACTTTTAGTTTGTAACAGTCCAAACCTCTCAAGACCATGGTGTATGAGAAACCACCTTCTTCCATATATACTGCCACAGTCCTATCACTCTGAGGAAGAGATCCTTATCATTATTCTATGGGAATTCATTTGATTGAAGCAGAGAGGAGGATTTCCATGTTGTACCACCACCATGTGGAATGCTATTCCACTCAGAAAAGATGGACTTCCAGTGTGGAATGAAGTAAGTTTTTTGTTGGTGGAGCTAACCTTCAACTTAGTTGTTTGCTCAGGCATTTTCCTTTAATACTGTTACATACTTTTGGTTTTTAATTAACTACTTTAAATGAATTGTTTTAAATTGTTCTTTATCATCTTCACATCATATTATTGTTTTTAGCAATTGTTTTTGTGTTACCTTGCTTTTATTTTAAGTTGCTTTGGAATTTTTAAATGTATAAAAATGTTCTCACATAGGTAATTAAGTTGAGTGGTTCCCAGAATTTCTCTATAGGTGCTTTTGCAGTCCAGCTTTAATGCATATGTGGTAAATTTAAATGAACACTTCTGTATCACCTGACTGATGACAATGGTCCATAGTGATAGCTGAAATACGTTGGACCCAAGATGACAAGACATTAATTAATCCAAACCCATGCTTAGGCCAGATGTGAAAAGACATTGCTGATCATATAACATCTTGACAATCTACTGCTGTCTTTGTTTCTGTTCCTTTGGAAACTTCCGAAGAGTACACAAAAGTCATCCATCAAAGAACACAAAACACTAATTTGACATTAAGGCTAAATTAATGACCATTGGAAATCTCAGTCTGACTACAAGATTCACAGGGTTGAAATAGGTGCCACAGCTACAACCACATATTGAAAGAATGCAGGAGGAGAATCTGGTTGAAAAGACTAACCCTGTTGCCATGTATACTCATAGATACACACACAAACAGTTAAACTAGAACATATTATGAGGCAAGTGGGTATACCACAGTTTCATCAGGTTTTCTGAGACCTGTACATGTCCTTGTGTTTTGCCACAAGCAGCTGCTGCTCAGTTTTCCTCAAGTCCTGAATACCTGCCTTCTGTCCCTAATATGTGGCTACAGCCCCAAATCATAGGGGTGTTCAGTGTATGTTGGAATTCTGCATGTGTACGAGAATCTGCATTAAATTTTTGCTTAAGAAGGAAAATGCTTCCAGTCAGAATTTTCCTCTGTATTATGGACTTCAGCCCCTTTGTAGTCGGAATTGCTTCTGTTATGCTGAAAATGCTTGAGTGTCAAGGGTCACAGCCACACTGGGTGTCAGTAATGGGATGAGGGTTAGCTTGCACCAATATGTGTTCTTTCAGAGTTTGACAGGATGCTTTTCTGAACATGACTACAGTCTTCACTTTGGTAAAGAACACTCATTTCAGTCTAGGCTTTTCAGCATGGCTTTGGACTTCAGCAACTCAGGAGTACTGAACTCGTATCATTTTTTCTCATTCCTTGACACAATATATTGAAAAGATATCTATACTTTTAAAAAATGCTTCACTTATTTAAGATACGGGTTACATACCTGGCAGCAAATTTGAGTTCACCTGACTCTAGAAAGGTGAAGGCTTGTAATGAATGAATGTTCTGTTTGTGTAGTTCTCTAGCATAAGATGCTGAGATACTTAGCAGCGACTTCTGAGCTAAGTATATATAAGTGCTACCAATATGATATTGATAAAGTGGCAAAGTAGTAGTTCTTTTGAACAGCCCCGAAGTGGCCCTTCTTTACTAGTGCTCCAGTGCTCAAATGATAATCTGTAGTAATATTCATCTAACAGTGATTTAACAATGGCTTTGAAGCATTTGTGTTGCCGTATTGGAAATAATCATGGCATTTACATCTCTAAGTGAAATTGGGTACTTGTAAGAAAAATTGGATGTTATTTTAACATTTCTAGGGCACACACACACACACACACACTGTTTTCAGTTTAACATTGCATGAATGGAGTACGTTGTAGATAGAAGGAAAAATAATGGTAGAAATGGTACTGAGATCTGTTTAAATTTGTTTAGGAGAGTTCATTGTGATTATTAATAGAAGAAAAAGCTTTGTAACATGAATATATGGGTTCTGTATCAATTAATGAAGAATTATACAACAAAGATTTAGAATACATGGAAGCTAAATATATTTCACAAGGGACATGATACGTTGCTAATATTTTGCTTGGGAGACAAGTAATTTACTTACAGAGTGATACAGCACTCTAATACAATCTGTTTAGGGATCTTTAATGCAAGCTCAGGAGACTCTATTGGCAAGAACAGCAGAATGTAACTGTAGTGTTGAATAATACAGTTGACCCCATTCATTGTTTGCAGCAAGGGAAGCTTGCTGTTCTGTAAAGAGAACTGGAAGAAAGCCAAGAATGTTATAGAAACAACAATGGTACCTTCAGGAATTTAGGTCTTTGAGTTTGTTGCTATATGCCTTCAGGTTGATTCTGACTTATGGCAAACCAGCCTTGCCATGGGGTTTCTTGGCAAGATTTATTCAAAGGAGGCGTGTCATCACCCTTCTTATACGGAGAGAGGGTAACTTGCCCAAGGTTACCCACTAAATTTGCATGGTTGAGCTGGGATTTAAACTTTGGCTTGCTGGAGTCCTAGTCCAATACCAACCACTATATAATGATGGCTTTCCAAAAAATTCAGATAAGAAATATAAATTTTCTTCAAATGTATGTAGCTACATATGAAAACCAGCCAGGAAGGAGACACCAGGAGTAAGCAGCAGCAGGATAGAGGACATTAGCTCTTTGTACATCATTATTTCCCCCCTCCGATTGCACCTTTGAAATATCTCCCACTCCTAGAAAGTTCTAAATAAGGGACATTGTTTGTTATAGAGTCTACTGGGGCAATGGAAAGAACGGTATCAGGAGGCATTTTAGAATATAGAAGTGGCGTTTCTGGACCTTCCCTTGGCTATCAATGTTTTTTGGAACTCCTTGTGTCAAATCTTACATTATGCTAAAATCTGGCTGGTTTTATTTTATTTTTTTAAATGATGACTAAGCCAATTGCTTGCAATTCATTTAAAATTAGCGACTTACAGAGCATATGTATACAGATGCCTCAGTATGCTTTATTTAGCAAAGATGTGCTATATATTTATCAAAAGAAGACATAATTATTCATTTTAAAAATTCTTCCATTGTGGTGATTTTCCCCTTTCTTAGCACTGTGTTCCCTGTTTTCAGATCTGGTGTTTTAGTACATACCTTGTTTGACAGGGATCCTTTTTTTTTAATAATGCAGAGCCTTAAAATATTACTGTGAGACTGAAAATTATGCCAACCGAATATGTGAAGTGAAACCAAATAAGCTGAATAAGAACACTCTTAGAGAAGGAAGGGAAAAGTGGAAATATATTAATATTTCTTAGGGGCACTGACTTTATTGCTCGTGGCAAACTTGATGCTAAAATGCTCCATACATCATTACAACGTGACAGGCCAGGGAAAATGAAAAACACAAAGCTTTACATAAATCAGGCAAAAAATCATATTAAAATGCATAACATTTTATATAAGAATCAAGATTTTACTTTTATCTATTCAGAAGCTCTTTCCTCCTTCTTATGTAGATGTTTAAGATTTTGTTAAAGCCCTACCGTTTCAAGCAGTTTTATAGCAAATCATATTTCAAATTCATTGTAGACAAAGCTGTCACATTCTTAAAGAGCTTGCATTTATGGAATTGTGGTCTAGATTTTGGTATATGCACTTAATGTCTTGTAGAGTTAAGGAGGAAAATAGTTTGTTTTGTGCTATGATGGAATCATGGCAAAAGGCATTACAATCTTCAGATTAATTTATTTTCTGTCATGCTATAATAAGCTGTGTTTTCAATAAATTGTAACTATGGAGGGGCCTTTGGTTTTTCAAGAGCGTAATGTATCATTGGCTTAAGATTTAACCCTGTAATACTAAAGAGCTGTTCGTATTGACAAGAAAAACATTTAGTCTTGAGTAACACTGATTCTTTTTTCTATAGTCTTCCAATAAAGCCCGTCAACTTGTTAATATTTTGTAACACTTTTTAGTGGAAAATTTGCAGTAGTCTCAATTGGTGGCACAGTTAAGCATACTTAATGGCCGTTGGAATTTAAGCAGGCTACAATATGCACTGAGTTAAGACCAATGCAGATATCTTTACTATTGTATCCTGTAACAAAGATGAATGTATAGCTTCAGGAACAGATTCCTAAAAGGCAATAATGCAATATTTTAAAAGAATCAGTTAACAGAATTTTTATACACAGAAGCAACAAAGAACACCTTTATAGATGTAATCTGTAAGTATTCCATTTTTCCAGATTGCTCTGTATCTGTTTCATAGATTATGAAGCCTAAGTATGGCTAATATAGTAATTGCAATGTGCCATATACATAGAGAACTGTGATATAAGTTCCACTCAGTTTAGTGTCACTGTTTCCAGGTAAGTGTAGAGATGCAGGGATCTCTCTAGAAGGCTGCAGTACCTAGATATCGCTGGAATGTCATCCAGTTTTTTTCTGCTAAGTCTAGACTTCCTTTTATTTTACCCTTAATACCACTGTCTCCTCATTTACAGATAGTAGTTTGACTCTCATTGCATATATTTAGCAGTGACCTCAATGTGACAGGCCCTGATTTCTCCCAGATTGGTGTGGCAGTTCCCAATCTGATAAGGCATCCTGTCTTCACCACCCAGCTCTGCCTCTCCACTTGTAACACCACCTTTGTGTTAAAGGGTGAAGATTTTCAATGTTTATTTGGAACTACTTAATAATTTTATCGTGGCATGTTTTCTGTGTTGCTGTATATACTGTATACAACTCAGCTGAGTCAGTCTTTATAAAAATAAACTGTAACATTTATTAAGATAACCATCAGAATAAAGTAATGTTTCAGACTTCAAATGCAGATCAAGGTTGATACATTTCTTCAGTCATTTTTAAGACAGTTCAATTATATCTTCGGACTTTCATATAAAGCACAGGCATCATATAACAGCCCTTTGGCTAAACTCTCACCAAAGCCTCAAGCAATCTAAGTCACACCCACTGACCAGATTCTGCTAAGCTTCAATTACTCTTCTGCCTCTCAGTAGGCTTCCACTGAGAATTAAACCTCCTGACACAGCCACGTTCTCTGGCTGACCGAGGGACTCTATACTCTCTAGCACCTTGCTAGGTTCTCACTGAAATAATTAACACCCACAGGTACTGGGATTTTTATAACTTTTTTCCTCTTGGCCACAAGCCCCTCCCACATGCTACTGGGCTAGGTTTCCCTCCTGAGGTGCTATTCTGGTTGCCTAGCAACCTGCTTCCAGGCTGACTTGGGACTTCAGATAGCCACAACCCCAGAACACCATCAGACTCAGAGACACTTATCTCAGATCAGAACACATTCATGAAGTAAAATCCATAGGCTATATTTTGATGGAAAATAACAGCTAAAATATACACACACACACACACACATATATAAAATTATACAATTGGAAGGAATCCCAAAGGTCATCTCCTTCAACCCACTTCAAGTACAGGAAAATACAGCTAAGGCATGCTTTGACAAATTCTATTTAAAAAGCTTAAACAAAGTAGGTAGTCCATTCTGTTACTGAACCATTTTTGCATGTGATGAGGCAAACTGTAGTCCACAAAAATATATGCTAGATTTTTTTTCCCTTAGTCTAAAGGGTGCTACTGGATTCCTTTATATCTTTTTTATGCTGAAACAGACTAACATGGCTAGATCTTTAAATACAACTTTCTATTGCATAGCCAAGATTTCCTTTCTTATAATTTGTATTAATTGGATCAAGTTTTACTCAAGCAGCAGAAAACCAGCTTGCTTCATCATCCATGTGACAGCCCCTTCGTTATGGTAAGATGGTTCTGATCTCGGTTTGAGGTCAGGTTTGGTTTGCATCAACCCAGACCGAATCAGGGCCAAACTTAAAATACCAAATTTGAATCGGGACCCCATACACAACTATACTGAGTGTACCCACCTCCCTTTACTGTGCCTCATAGGGTTTGGGTTCCAGGTCTTTTACCATCATTGTTCACTTCTTTACATGAAATAACAAATAATAATCTGTTAATAAATCTCACCAATTCTCTGTTTCTTTTCTCATTCACCCATCAACTTGTCTGTTCTCTCTGTCTTTGCTTTTAACTGTTAGTTCTGAACTGACACTCTTTACCTTTCAGTCATTCTGACTCCCTCTGTTGTAAACCTCTCCTGTCAATCAATATGGAATTTGCTAGATATAGTAATTGCCACCAACTTTCATGGCTTGTTTTGGTTTGCATGGCTTCTTGTGGGAGCTTTGTGTAAGACTGAAAAGAAAAAAATTGGTGAATATAAAAGTTTGTCTAATATGAGGTTCAGGTCTGACATACTTCTGAGTCTGACACACAGGCACTTAACATATTTGTATAAGAGCATGAGAATGGCAATAGTATTTTGATTCATTTGGTAATGGTCCCTTTTCACCTTTGTACAACTGCTCCATGCTCTCTCACTGCTTTAGTTGAGCTGTCTAAAAGAGCCTTAAATCCCTTTCATTTCATTCACAAGTCACAATTAGATCAAACATCGTCAGCATATATGTAAAGTTATGGTGGTTTTGGCCCAGTGTGTGTTAGTTTACAAGTCCAAAATGCAGTCAAATGTATTTGCCACTTTATTGCTCATTCACCCGCTTTGAAACACTTTACAATCCCTTTTTTCCTTTTTACTATCCTGAATAATTTGGTGCTGAAATTTCCATATAAAGCTTCTGGGGGCAACCTCATTTTCTGTTTCTACCTGAAGAAATAGATTCTCTTTCTGTAGCAGTTTAGAACAGTGATCTAGATTCAGTTTTGTTAACTTGAGTCACTGTTCTTCAAATAGTTGAAATGATGCTTCTTTTCCTCTTATTCTGGATGGTCATGATGGTTGATTTGGTTTAAACATTAATCCAGATAGAACATATTGCAGAGACCTATCCAATTTGTTGTGTAGTAGTGGTTTCTCATTGCTGTAGAGAAAAGGCAAATAGAGTAGTGTAAACATGATGTACAAAAAGTACATCTGAGCGAATAGAAGAGTGCGTAGAAACAACAGGTGGTTTGATTCAGTTCTCAATTCATGATAATTGTAATAAAAACTCTGTTTGAGCTGACCAGATTGAATAAGAATGTTATTTGTTGAAGGCACTGCATGTTGAGTTCAGTGTTCAAACATGCCATCGTCCTTAGTTATGATTCACAGGTGTTAATTTTACATTCTCTCAATTGAATATTGTATAATTATTCCACAATTTTGGCTAGCGTTCCTTTGTATAATAATATGCTTCTGCTCTCTTCTACTGTTCTCTACTGCATTTTCTTTAGAGAAATATCTTCATGTTTAACTACAAAGACTCACTGGAAATTTGTTTTAGATTGTTTCTGGCAGCACAATGAGCCCTTGTGCCTCAGGGAGAATAACATTTTATTCACTGTTCTGGTTTAATATATTACTGCACAACTTCAAGATGCATTTTTGCATAATAATTGAAAAGCTTCTTCTACCCTGGTTTTCATTTTAAAAAATAAGAGTATTATTTTGCCTACATCTTTTATACATATAAAAAACTTCTTAAAACTATGGCTATGTCAGGCAAACTTTGTTTTCTAGGTATACTATAAACTCTTAATAACAACATTTATTATCTAAAATTCATGGCTGTCCACAGAGGCTTTGTATTCTTCATAATAGAAAAACAGAGACATTGTTGTATGAAGTCTAAATTCATCAATATTTTACTTCTCATCTCAGAATTTGATATGGGCTTAATAGAATGTGAAATTTCCAACTTTTTCCTGACTTTCCCAGTAGTTCTATACAACCATTCCTCATATATCCCAAAGGCTCAGTGTGATAGTGTGCCATACATCTAGAAAACTATCGATTAGATTTATTCCTTGGCCGTCACTAAAATTCCAGTGCAGTAGGGGGCCTTGTCATCTAGTACCCTGGTTCATGATTAGAAGGAAAAGCAGGCAAATGTGTGCTCTCTTTATGCATATGAATGAGCCATTCTAGGAGTGGTAACATATAAAACAAACAAATGATGAACTGCAAAGTACAATAGAGAGCAGCACCAAGTCTGTTGTGTGAGAAATCACATTCATCCTGCAGCTTTAGTGAGATCAGCAGCCTGATGCCATGCATTTTATTTTACTCAGTTACTCAAATAATACACACAACAGTGATGATAAAAGAAACATGAGGAGATTCATGAAGCTACTGGGGAAGAAATAGCACCAGTTCACTTAAACACTGGATCCCTACCTAGTGAGAGTCCTGAGTCACTTGTATCAGTTGAACCATTGATAATCAGGTCCTCTTGCCACTCCATTTAGCTTTTTCCCTCCAGTAAATTCTGTTTCTGTATCAAATGGAACTCTTTACTTCTCTATCTATCTCCACAAAGCTATTCGCCAAATTCTCTGAGCCACAAGTGTCTACTTTAGGTAATGTAGTCTCCTTTTTCAGCACCCAGAACACTACACCATCCTGGCTGTTGTTGAAAGTTTACTGAAGAAAGGTGTCAAGAGAAAACATCTGAATGGACGCACAAGCACACACACACACCCATATGAGCAAGAGGACAATAGAATAGTTAGATATAAACGCAAAGAGCATGAGGGTGGAGAAGAGCTAAAAGATGTTTAGCCTGTTCAAAGGTGGGCACTTCTGCTTGTTTTATGAATGTTGTTTCCTTTTCGTAATACCCTTTTCAAAGGTTTCTGGCATGTAATTGGTTCTTAAACCTAATGAGAATATATGTAGTTGTATCTTCTTCATTCCAACAGAGGCTTCTGCAAATGTAATGGTAAAAAAAGGTGACTACAGAACAGATTAAGGTGAGGGCAGAAGGCTGCAGAGGGAAGGGCTAATCAGCTAAAATCACTGTTAATAGAATGTTGAGCTGAATCAAAAAGTGTTTTGTTTAAGAGAGACAATTATGGTAGATATGACCTATTGGGTATAGTGTATAAAGCATGATACTCCCTTTTTGAAATAATTTCAGTGGCTATCAGTCCGTTTCTAGACTCAATTCAGAGTGCTGGTTGTGACCTATAAAGCCCTATACTGCTTCAATCAATACTGAGAATTTGTATTTCCCCGTATGAGCCGACTCGAGTCTTACAGTCTTAGGTGGTGGTCGTGGTGATTTCTCTCAGCCTATCACTTTCACAGGCTTGTCTCATGAGGACCCAAGACAGTGCTTTCTTGGTGGATGCTCCTAAGCTTTGGAACTTCCTCTCACGAGAGATTCAGTTGCCTACTCTCTACTCTCTTACTGCCAGCAGGTGAAAATGTTTTTTTATTTATGCCAGGCTTTTGCTTGTAAATTATTGTATCAGAAGAGTCTTTGAATGTGACATGCTGTGATTTTATCTCCTCTGTGTGTGTGTATGTGCCTTCAAGTACCCGTTGACTTACAGCAACCCCATGAGTTTCATAAGTGTTTCTTAGGGAAGGAAGTCTCAGAAGTGGTTTTGCCAGTTTGTTCCTCTGAAATATAGCCTACAGAACCTGCTATTCATTGGCAATATCCCATCCAATTGGTAACCAGGGCTGACGCTGGTTAGCTTCCAAGATCAGGCGGGATCTGGTGCCTTTAGGGTATTTACTATGTTTTAAATGTTTTTAACTGTTACAATGTTTTAATTCAATTTTTAAAATGGTTTTTAAACTGTTGTACTTTATATAGTTTTATCTACATTTTGTTTTAATTTATACAGTGGGCTGCTTTGGATCCTATATTAGGAGAAAGGCAGGACATAAATAAAATAAAATAAATGCGTAACATGACTAAAACACTTTTCAGATTCCATTAATTTCAATGGGAGAGTTGCTTGGTGTGTTTATGAGTTGTGTGAAATAAAATATCACCCCATGGTACCATATTTCTACATTGACACTAGTCTGAAATAGAAACTTATAGCACTTCTACTAGGTAATCAGGCTTCTGGTTTGATGACTCTCTGGGGGAAAGGAGTTCAGTAGGTTTAGGGCACTATTTATCCCAATCAGAACAATTCCCCACAAATCCTTTCACTCTTAAGTGCTCTTGCTACCTTTTCATCTGGTCTTGGAATGTGTGTGTGTGTGTGTGTGTGTGTGTGTGTGTGTCATTCTAATATAAGCAAATTTTCACTCTATGTTTAACTGAAGTTTTGGCACTTTTTCAAAGTTATCTTACCTTAGTTTAGGGGGGGGACCCACATCTTATTGCTGTCTAAAAGTGACATAAATTGTGCGTTTAGGAAGTATTTTGTCACTGCTGCTTTCACACCTTTTATTGTTAACATTTCTGTAGACCTTAATTACAGATAGGGTTTCTTTTTTTTGCTTGGGAATAAAGCTGGGTTGCTCATGGAACATAAATACAAGGTTCCTCTTGCCAAGTTTTAATTTTTGGAGTAAATACTACTTAAAAAAACCTATGTAATTTTATTTGGAATATTTAAATAGAACAGTATTATCAGGCAGGTCTCGTAATATGCATTGTCACACATAATGTGGATAAGAATGATTCATTAAGAGAGAGAGAGGATTCTGATTTCAAGGATAAATGCAGGGCTGTCTCTACCATTGGGCAGAATGAATCAATCACTTCTGGTGACAGAAAGCCTTCCCCTGCAGATCTTAGAGCTCAGACAGGCTCATATATGGAGATACATAGGGAGAATGTGTGTGTGTGTGTGTGTGTGTATAATAAAGTAAAATAAACACGGTTTCATTTTTAATACCTCTCAAGGTAGCACAGTCCTGCCTGAGCAATAGTTTCATGTTAAAAAAAGAAAATAAAGAAGCAGGCAGTACTTTGGGGTGTGTAGAGGGAAGTGTTGCCCTGTGTACTGGGGGTCCCGGGAGGGACACCAAAATGTGCTCAACTAAAGTTGGGGAAAATTAGCTCAGAGCATTGCTTAGCGTTACGAGAGGCAGGGTAACGTAGCGAGATCTTGAACCCTATGTCTACAGGGTTGGGTCGAGTCAAGGAGCACACAAAAGTCGAAATAATAAATGATATTTATTAAACACAAGCATAACAGTGTATGCAACACATTCACACAAGATAGCTAAAGGAAATAAAGGTTGGAGTGGTATAGAGGGATTTTTAGAGGAGTTGCTGGTTTGGGTGATACTTCACCTGTCGTGAAGCCCGTAAAAATAGAGAGCGAAGCTGGGGTGCGATGTAGCTCAGCATGTGGAGCTGAGGGGAGGCTCGCCAAGCAAAGTGGCAGCAAGGCGGGATGAAACTCGGGAGCGTTCCAAGGAAGGTCTCGGAATCAAGGGTTTTTATAAGGAGAATTGTGACTGCAGGCTATGCCGTACTTGGGGAAAACAATAGATTTGGAGTTGGAGACAAAGCCTCTGAAAGGTCAGAATCTGAATGATTGAGTTATCACAGAGGTTCTCAATAGAGTAACCAGTATGCAGACGCAGAGTACTTGGGTATTGTATAGGTTGCCCATCAAGCTGCCATCGCGGGGCAGAGTCTCCTTTGTAAGTTGCGTGCATACCTAATTAGAGTACTTGCCTGGAGGTCTCCTAAAGCAGTGAGTCAGCTATTTCTGGCCTGCCTGTATTGTCCAGGAATATTACGGCAGTTAACGGCCGAGCTCGTTTACATGCTTGTCTGGTGGCCTCGCAAGCACGTGGAGGGGAACAGAGAAGTGCAGCCGAATAGTGATATCAAGAGGATATCTTTAATATCCCCAAAGCTCGGACTAGCCAGGGCAATAACAGAAGAGAGATGTTTGGTGTGGTTTCTGATGAGACCTGGATTCTGAATTAGAAGATATGAGATTCACTCTGTAACTTTAACATTGTTACTTTTCTTCTCCTGTATGATTTTTGTCATCTTAAGCTATTGAAGCTTCAAAAACTTGCATGCTGTATTCTCTACATTTTGGTTGTCCAATAAAATTATCACTTTTTTGAGGATTTTGGATTTTGTCGTATTAATGGTGCAACTATTTTATGAAACATTTATTCTTTTTTTTTTAAAGAGATCTTTCAAATAAATCAAAAATGATTTTAAAATGCTGACAAAATGAGAAAGTGTGCTTCGCAAATAATACAAAGTCTTTTGGAGTAAAAAGATAACATCTCTGCATTTAAGATTTGAGTTATCTCTTCTTAAATCATTTCTATCTAGCTTCTTAAAGCATAAAATCTTCTCTTAATCTCCATAGGATCAAAGTAGTTCAAAAACTTTGAAATACTATATTTGTAGAGGGTTTTAAAAGGAGATTTGCATCTCATTTGTGCAAGGTCGTTTAAAAACATTACCTCAACCATAAGCTTTCTTTTCCTTGTATTCCTGAGCTATCAGTGGGAGATGGTGGGCAGAATGGAGGAAGTAAAATAGTTCTTAACCTAGATAGCATCTCTGAAGTGTTGCTGTATTTTTGTTACAACTGCAAAAGCAATCTATTACTAATGAAATTTTGTAGATGGTTGTGTACATCTGTGTCAGTTGAAATTTTCATTAATCAGTACTGAAATTCGTTTTTTATTTTAGAATGGTCTAACTCAGAGCTTTCCAAACTATGTGTCATGACATGTTAGTGTGTAGGCTGCAGTGTGTAGGTGTGTCAAGCAAACATAGTGGATGGAAGGGCTGCCTCTCCTGCCACTGCAGCCAGCCAGGCCCGGGTGAAGGGGCTGCCTCTGCTACCGCCGCTACTGCCCCAGGCCAAGGAAGACCCTGGTGAGGGCAGTGGTCGTGGCAGGCCAGGCTCAGGTGGGGGGACTGCCTCCACTTACCAAATTACTGTGTCGCGAAAGGATGCATGTCTAAAAAGTGTGTCACCAACATGAAAAATTTGGAAAACTCTGGTCTAACTCTTTATAGCTTTTCTTTAAGAAAAAGCAAAATTTGTATCCACTGTTTTATCCTTTAAGAGATTATTTCCACTTTATGCAGCTTATAGTCTCCTCAAGCACACACATTAATTTCTTTTCCTATCATGAAAGAGAAATGATTATTTTACCTGTTCATTACTTGATATGGCAAGTCAGTTACCCACCCAAGTAATACCTATCTCATGTGTCTGTTCACAGTACAAGAAGCTGCATGTGGTCTCCGCTCAAAATGTTGTTTTAACAGGAGAGGTGATCAAGGCAGAAAAGAGGAAGCAAAGAGATTATCAGAGTCTTTTCCTTCTAACTTCAGAGTTCTATGCTCTGTTCTATTCTGAGAACTGCTCAGTGGGAGAAATGCTGTCAGTTTTAGATTTTTGTAACAACAAGCCTCCTCTGCGAAGGAAATGAAGATCTCTGACAAGTTAGACACTAAGGCTGCTAATTATGGTTGTTCTTTTTAAGGTATACATGAAACTTGAGGCATATAGCAAAATCAGGTTCTTTATTCCAAGAAGTTTACAGGGGCCCAATCCTCAACCCACATGCAACGACATCGGACTATATATTAACCAGGAGTGAAAATATGCTTTAGAAAGAGAGAGAGAGAGAGAGAGAGAGAGAGCTCTACATAATTTATTCCTTTATAAAAAGCTGTTTAGTATTGTCAGGACGTTATCTTTTTTAATTGGCTGTGTGCAGAGAAAAACAGATTTTATTATTTAAAAGCAGACTATCAGTTAGTAATGTGTACATAACTTGGTTTGTGTGTTAAGACTGTCAAGGGAGAAGATAAATTGATTTCAGTGTTGGTGTGAAAACAATTAGTATACAGGCAACTCTGCCTATGTTAGCAGAGGCATGCCTAACTTGATGAAGAATCCCAATTCTAATGTTGTTCTAGAGATTGCCAGTCGTAGCTGTGTTGACAGTGATAGATTTTCTATGGTGTTGGAGTAATTTAGTGTTTAATTTTTATGAAGGAATAATGGAGAGTTGTCTCACATGTTATGGTCACAGGGCCAAATCCATCTACTTTATCTTATTTAAGTTCTTGTCATGATACTACAGAACTTCTATAGCCCTCTAAACATCTGATAAATAATTAATGTAAATTAGGAGCTGTTCATTTAGATGTTTGAGTGTATAGAGATCAGGTCCACAGCAGGGAAAACTGATAATTGTCTTTTAGCCTTGGTTTCCAGCCTTCAAATGTGTAAAACAACTTAAATCAAGAAGGCTGATTTAGGTATACTTGAGGGCTGGCATACTTGTATCTAAAGATGTTTGTCATAGGTGTTATAAAAGGTTGGTGGTGCAGGTTGATAAAGTAAAACCCAAACAACAGGACTACTGCAGAACAAAGAACAGTACCCACAACTGATGTCACAGGTAGAAATAATGAGAATTCAAAGAATTTGTGAGTTATCATTGATGCATTCAACTGACATTTTATTTCTTCCTTTTACAGCTAATAGTTATTCAGTACCTAATTGATATCTCTGGGTGTATCTTTTTGTTTATTTGTTTGGACTGCTTCTTCCCAACTGTAGTATCCCGGCAAACTGAAGATTCTATAGCTGGTATGATGACAGCACAATGCAAAAAACCATGCAGTTGAATGCAGTTATTTGGCAATGCCAAAAGAATCAATTCAGAATGACAAAAAAAATCATCCTGTCTTTAGTCTCTGAATGATTGAGCACTTTTGGCTTATTTGCAGTTCCCTCCCTCAAATAATAGTTGACAATTGCTGAATTACGGTTAAATAAACTAAATCCAGCTTCAGGAATAAAAACTCCTCCTTTCAATTCCTCTCCCCAGCTGCTCTTAAGAAAAAAAAGATTGGCCCAAGATATTTTTCAACAGGAGGTGGAGAAGCAGCACACTCTCAAGTCAGTTTGTATAGTATCTCTGAACACACACAGTTGATTTTAAAGGAGCATTTTATTTCAGATCAGTAGGTAGAGCAAACATATCCCATGCTCCTGTATTGTCTGTTTCCATTTCCTGTGGGAAGGAAAAACAAGTTAGGATTTATATATCACCAATCAACCTTGGTTTGTAATCTTGGCTTGTCAAGGAGACAAGTCAGGGTTATGCACGGATAATCTGTGTCCGTTTATCCTGATTGTGCTCGCTTTTGGAAGAATGTATGTCTTTTTGGTTCAGAAAAAAATAATATCAAGAAATACCCATGACTGGCAAATGTGAATTGGCCCATCAGAAACTGGCCAGTGATCTCTCAACCACTTTGGCTGCCCACGCTTTAGATTATGTTATTATGTCTAAAGTTCCATTGGGTGCTGTAGGACTTATGTCTGAGTAGACATGAGTACAAGTTTATGGAGAAGTGTATTAATCATATTGTACCTTAGGGAAATAATATTATAAGCATCTAATGAAACCCCTTCCCAATCAGCAAGAAAGACAGAGAGAGGAATACCTAATCCACACCAGAAGAGGGCAGCAGACAGTGGCAGGTGTTTGGTTTTTGCTCACTTCATATTATACTTTTTACTTTAGCTATGCGTGAAATAGACTTATATTGTCAACTTTTAAGGTTGCATTTAAAACACTTCCTTGCTTCTGTTACCTTGAACAAGATGAATGCCCCCACATGTGCTATTAATCTGCATTGCTTTATTTGTATAAAGATTCTCTGTTAATTGTGCTAAGTAAATTAAATCGTTACATTGTGCTGTTCACTTGAGTGGCAGTATGGGTTTTTTTAATGTTTAAGTCCAATTGATCTCTCAAAAACTTAACTGCTGGTAACTCTTGTATGGAAGCACATTCTTAGTAATAAGTATTAACACCTTACCTTAATGGTAAATAAAATGCACTGTATCCTTTTACTACAAGATGAATTACTTGTCCAAGTTAAAATGTAGAGATAATCCGTTCTGAATTTTTCCTCTCAAGCAGGTGGCATTTTTTGGCAAATTTCTGGCTGGGAGCTGTTCCTGTGAGATAAAGCAGCTTGAAGAGAATGCCTTGCCTTCCTTGGATGAGCAAAATGAAAACCTGTGCATCACATGGCATTCTTCTGGGTTTACTTTTGAGAAGTCAAGTAAGCTTTCTGCATCTATCAGTGGTTAAAAGCACATAGTAACTACATAGCAATTATGTGCAGTTTTCTAGCTAAAGTAATGTAAGGATAAATGTTAGTCCTAGCTAGAAAGAGATGTTTCAGTAGGCACCTGAAATTTTGTTTGATTAAAAAAAATTCTTCCCACTTAGCAAGCATACAAAAGGATTTATGGATTTTTATGATTTTTTTTTTTTACAAGGGGCAAAGAGCAAGCTTTTTGGTGAAAATTCATTTATTCAAAAAAAAAAGTTTAGATTCAGAAAAGGCATATTAATAATAATTGGTTTTTAAACAAAAACACTGGGATTTTGGACAGGTTGCATAACAATGTTGATTTTTGGCATGTAGTTTTCTGTAAAATGTAGTGTAAAAATGTAAAGTTTAAAAAAATGTAATTTTTGCAAAAATTCCAAAATACAAACAATTCCACTGTGGTCGCGCATTTCTTTGATGGAGTATCTCATGCATCAAGAGGAGAACAACCAAATTTACAAGTATTCTTTGCATTTCTTACTTGATATTGAACATGAATGGCATCAATTTCAGTGAACATGAATGGCATTAATTTTAGTGGAACTACTTTAAGTAGGAATCATCCTGGACACATCAGTATGTTTAAATGCAAATGAATAAAAGAGAAGGTTTCATTTAAAAAATATTGAATTATTTTTATTTACACAATTTATACCCTGCCTTTTTCCCTACATAAGGCCCAAGGCAACTCACAATAAAATAAGATACAACAAAAACCCTGATAGTAAAAATAATTTTTTTTAAAAAAATGGATAAGTTAATATATTAAAATACTGCTAAAACAATATAAAAGCATTTAAAAACAGAACAGGAATTACAAAAGTACAAGCAGACACATACACACACCCATTAGAGAATTTTCTGTAGAGCCAGTTAATTATCAAATGCCCATTTAAATAAAAAGGTCTATACTTGCTGGCAGAAGAAGAGCAAAGAGAAAGCAACCTTTCATGAAAGGGAATTGCATAGCCTAGGAGCAGTTACCAGACAGGCCTTTGATAATGGTCAAGGACAGCCAAGCTACAATCCTGAGATTTTAGGGTGAGTGTAACCTGTTATCTGAATCTGCTTGAATCCTTATTCCCCTGATCTGCATTTCTAATGACCAGAAACACTTCTGCCTTGGCTGGATTAAGTATCAGTTCCTCATCATTATCCAGTCTATTACTGACAGCAGATACTCTGTTTAGCACCAAAACAGCTTCCTTTGAATTAGCTGGTTGATGATGTTGGTGTTGATGACACTGAATGGCAAAACCCCAGATGAGCTCTTTCAGCAGTTTCATGTGTATATTGAAAAGCATGGGGCAGACAACAGAGCCCTGGAGGACCCATAGACTAATGGTCAGAGGTTTGAAGAGGAATCCCCCAATACCACCCTTGGAATACACCCTTTCAAGAAGGACCAGAGCCATTATAGAATAGCACCCACAAGTGTTATCCCAGAGAAGTGACTGGCAAGAATGCCATGGTCAATAGTATTGAAAGCTACTGAGAAGTCCAGCAGAATCAATATGAACACACTCCCTCTGTTAAGTTTCTAATATAGTTCATCCACCATGGCATATCCCATATCTCCATCTCATAACCAGGACTGATTAGAATGTATCTAAATTATCCACTTTATTCAGAACCCTGGAGCTGGGAGATCACCACACACTTCAGAACTTTCTCCAAGAAAATGATATTGGAGACTGGCCAATCCTTCTCTGCTGTGGTGAGATTCAGGGAGATTCCTTTCATTAAGAGCCACACCACAGCCTCTGTTAGGCAAGATGAAAATCTGCCTTCTTCAGTGATGCATTGACTGTTTCCCTTACCACTTGGCCAGTCCTCTTCTGGCTACTTTCATAAGCCAGGAAGAGCAAAGATCCAGTTGTATGTGGTGGCTTTGACCTCTCCAAAGATTCTGTCCATACCCTCAGGCTGCACAAATTAAAACATATCCAACACAGGACAAGCAGAGTCACAGTTACTTCTACTGAACCTGTATCAGTCATGTCATCCATGTCAGTTTGTCCAGGTGAGTTTGTCTGCAAAGCAAATTCTTCGCAGTCAACTGGTCTATATTCTCTTTTTGTGAGGGTAGTTTGTAGAAGGGCCCTAAATGCTCAAGACAGCCCTACTGAACAATATTATGAAGACACGATGGTGGCAGGGAAGTATGATTTGTTTGCTTCCACCAGTGCCATGACATAAGCTTTCCAGTGGGCTCTAGCCCTTGTTTGGTCAGACTGCTCTCAGTTTTCTTCCAATGATGCCCAAGTCTCCACATCACTTGCTCCATCACTGCCTGCTCCTAATAAACCAGAAAGCTCACTTGTCTTCACTCTTTGGAAGGGAATGCTCAGAAATGATCGTGTACATTGCCCTGGCCATTGCTCTGTTCCAGAAAGCAGCAAGGGCTTCAACAGGATCACCTGATAAATTGCCAGAAACCTCCCTGAGAGCCATCAGAAATCCACCTGGACACATCGGCTCTTTTGGAGGACCATTTTAATGAGCCACCCATGCAGAGGCTCTGACATCTAGTGAGTCTAAACCCCATGAGGTAGTGAGAGAACCATGTCAACAGAGGTATGGAAATTTCCCCCACACACAGATCACCAGCATCCTGCCCTGCACAGAAAACTGGGCCTAGACTGTGTCCTGTGACATAGATGCACCAGTTACTAATCTGTAAGACCTGGCAGACATGAAATCCTAATCTGCTTCTAACAAAGTAGCCTCAACAAGGATGTTGAAGTCCCCCAGTACAGTAGGTGGAGAGGATTACAACACCACTGCTGAGACCTTGGACCCATTCACCCTGCAGCATGACAGCACTGTAAACTTCCATGATTTTGTCCTGTAGAATCCTGGAGTTTGTACTTTGGTGAGGCAGTAGAACACTCTGGCTGAACATTCTAAATGCCTTTGCCTAAACTGCCAAACCCAGGATTCCATAGAATGAAACCTTGACAGTTAAAGTGGAATAATAACACTATAACTGTTTGGTATGAATGGGCCCCAGCTCTATCAGCTCAGGATGTTGCATTGTTAATAACAGCTGTAACCAACCAACAATATGCAAATGTTGTATTTAAAATGTCACTTTTAGCTGAGCTTGGAAATGTAGCAGAGGTCTTTTGACTTCTTTGTTTTCCTTCATTCTACCTTCAGGATTTTATTAGAAATTAGAAATCAGCATTTTTCTTAGCCCAGAGGTAAGTTCAAGGTTCTCACTCTTGGACTGTAATGACGCTCTCCTGTGTGGATGGAAGATTTATGCATATAATTCTCATTAGTGCTAATAATTATTATAGCTTTCCAGTGCTGATCTCCTCCCCAGTGATGTGCTTTTGCCTCTTTAAATTTGAGGTATAAGGCTTCACCTCTTATTTATCTGCATGAATTAGATCTACATACCACAGAAAGGAACTGTATTCTGAGAAGTCCTATTTGTTTCGGTGGTTCTTGTACAGAAGAGTAATATCGATACTTGGGAAAATAGAATAAAGTCCTGCCCTCCCTCCCTCCCTCATGCTTTTTTAAAAAAAGTCTTCCTTTAGATGTATAATTTAAAATTCCTGTCCTGAATATTTGTGGCAGTCTTTCTGCCTACATTTCTAATTTATAAAATGGTTTGTAGTGAATTGCAGCCGCTGAACTTTGTATATAATCTTTGGGATCCTAGCAGCCTTGAAAGTTCTTTGCACTCAGTGGAGCTTTCCTGCTGCATCTTTCGTGTTGGAGAAGGGCTAGATTAAGACAAAGGGGACTCTTAAACAGTGTCAGGTTTGAAATTTTTGGAGGTGATTGGACACTCCCATAATACAGAGTCCTAAACTCTTGTTTACTAAGCTTGTGTATGAATCCAGTTGTAGCCTTCTGTGCTCCTTCAGAAAATACCCTCAGCATCAGAACGGCTGGTCACTGAAGCTTTCAAGAGCAATCAGATGCCCTCTTGCAGAAGAGGAAGTGGTTGCCTTTCACACTAAGAGACAATAATAAGTCCTTGTGTTCTCTTTTTTTTTAAAGAGTAAATCTTATTATATAGCAATGCTCCATTTGCCAACTATATCTGGAGAAAAGTATACTGTACATACTGTATAGCAACATTATTTAAGAAATGCCAGCATTCTGAAAGAACATTTGTTGTGATCCAGCAAAAGTTTTATGTGTACGAAAGCCCATGAAAGGAGGCGTTTTAAGTCCACAAGCTTTTCCATTGATTGAGCTGAACTTGTTAAATTAATATTTTTAGTCTCTTCATATTTTAAATTCAGTATTGTTCTGAACTGTTTAAACTGATTATATTTGTAGGTCATTCTGTTATCCCTTGACAATGGGTGGGATATAAATATCTTAATAAATAAATTTTTAAAAAAGAACTTCATACTTTAAAATCTTTGATTTATGCAGGTAAGACATTTGAATGCTCAGGGAAGTCACTGAAAGGTTACCAGTGGATAACAAACATCACTGCTCACATGCATCCGTCTGAAGGAGAGAGTGTCCAAGAATCAGCTAAAGCAGTCTTCTCATCACTCCAAGGTAGTTTATTGTACATTTAAAAATGCAGTGCAACATGTGGAACAGATATGATTTAATTAGAGCTGCTTCTTGTAGTCAGTTCTCAGTGTAATGAAAGGCTTGGAAGTCCATTTTAAAAGCACTGAAATTTCAGACCCTTTAAGCAGCAGCAAAGGAATGGAAAATATTCTCTAGAAAGTGAATAATTTGGTATACTTTAAGGAACTGGACCAACAGTGTGTAAACAAAACATGTCCAGAAAACTGGCAACTCCCTATCACTCCCAGCTAGCAGAGGCATCTTCCTTTCTCAGAGAAACTAGGCCAAGGATAGGGCAACATGTAGCCATTCAGATGTCTTCTGCTGCTGCTGCTGCTGCTGCTGCTCCTCCTCCTCCTCTTCGTTTCAGTGGGTGGGCTGGGAAGGCTTGGTTAGAGTTGGTGTCCAACAGCATGTTCCCCACTTCTGTTCAGTTAACTGATACCTTCATACCTAGCTTACCAGTTGCACTTCTTCCTGAGCATACTCTGGCCACCACCTCCTTCCTCAAAGGGCCCCTTCTGGCTCTATGATTCTCTATATTTCTGTTCTTGGGCTTTTATATAATTTTGTGCAATTTTTTTTTGCTGATCTCTCAACAAGAGCCAGACAGTATGGAAGGAGTATAGAAGGATGTCCACAGGGGACTGAGTGACTGCCCCCTATACCTGTTGAAAACTACACCAATTTTAATAAAATTAACTTTTTCAAATTTTCAGATCTGAATTTGATGATGATGATGCTGCTGGTGGTTGTGGTGGTAGTGGTGTTGGTGATATATTCATTTATATACTGCCTTTTCCTCAAACTGTGAAAAGGCTCTCTCTTGAGATCCACTGACAGGCTTCCTCTGCCATCAGCGGAAGAAGACAAGTGGGTCCTTGCCAAGCAACCACAGGATAGCATCTAATAAACCTTCACAGCAATGCTTTGTAAGTGTTAAAACACACACAAGATTATCCATCAGGTCTAAAAGATATCATTGTTTATATGGGAGTGATTTTAAAGCTCTTGTAATTAGTCTAAAATCTTTCTCCTTTCTTCGTTCTTATTTATTTATGTAAGATGAATTTGTTTCCCTACCTTTATCTTTCTCTGTATGCATTCCCTGTTGTGTATGCTTTCTGCTAGCTAAACTGCCTTTATCACCATAATTTTAAATTAAGTTCTCTCAAAAGCTGTTGCTGTGGTACATTTTGGCATCTAGGATTAGGTCAGTGGCTCTAAATCTCATTTATGTACTTAATGCAAGGAAAGAATTGCTGTCTTGGGAATTGTGGTAGCTGGATTTCTTACTATCAAACCCTTACAAGATATTGACATATAAAACAAAATGCTTCCATTTTGTTCTGCATCTTTCCTCATTTTTACACTTTTAAATAAAGAAATGTTTATGCAGACATCTTTTTCATTCATAAAAATGGAAATTGCTCTCTGAGGTTGCAATGGGAAAGCTTGTATTCTTGTTCACGAATACTGTTGATGTATTGGCTCATAAAATTGTAACATTTGGCTTGTGCAGCTGAGTTCATGACTGAATATAGAATGATAAGGAAGCACGAGCAATTTTCCAAAGCAAAAAGCGGTGCGCTTTCTAAAGGACCCTTAAGCTAGTTCTTAACATCCTAGAAATCAGCAAGGAGGATGTAATCAGACTCGTAGGTAAAGGCAGCAATGTTTTACATAAATCTTTTGGGCATAATATGTAAATTGAAGCAGTGGGGCTCTATAACATTTACTTGGTTCTTGTTATATTTCCACGGACCCCAGCCAATCCAAATACTATACGTCTTTGCCATTCTTTCCATTAGAATTAAATGAAAAGTAGTGGTTGTGTCTTTGGCCAGAGGCTAGGAAGCCTGCTGTTTTTTGGCAGATTACTTACATTTAAAGTATTGTTTTCCATTTCTGGCAAACTACTACCACTTTGGTCCCAGGTAGTACTTGTATTTCCTTTGGATATTTATTTTTGCCTTCTGAGCAGGGGGTGGGAATGGGGACACTGAATGAGTTATGGTCCTGTCATCTAAAGAAACCACCATTGAGTTTCTTTGCCAAAACATTGCTAAGACTCTTAAGGTATGTGTTATAACCTCTTCCTAGAAAATCCATACCTGCTGTCTGCTCAGTCTTCCATCCTCTTCTTTTCCCTGTGTGAAAAAGGGGAAACAAAAGCCTTGTTGCAAGGCTAATTGTTTTAATGCCCTTTGAAAAAGCTTGTCCTTTGCCAAATGGAAATCTGCTAATGGACTGTGAAACACACACAGTAGTCCTAAATCTCAGTATTGAGGCTGTTTAGCCTGTTGGTTTAGAGAACGTTCAGAAGAGAATGTTCATTGCTAGCCTGATTTTTAATTTTTAAAACACGTTCATTCATATGTGTATTCCATAATTTAAACATTAAAAATGTTTGTCTAGTAGACAAAGCAAGCAACTTGCTCTATACCAAAGATGGATTTAAAATTGTGGCAAGTGCTGAAATTATAGTTGTTATTCTGTTTCTGTGATGAACGTTATGCTTTTGAATTGTTGGAAACACATCCTTAGTTTAGTAGTATTGGATTTATTGCAGAGGCTCAGTTCTGTTATTCACACTGAGATGGATTCACATGTGTCTTCACTCTAGTGGAAACACCCATCACCAATAGCAATATTTGCTTGTCTATTCTCCACTGAAACCTGCAACATATGTTTTCTGATGATTGTAGGGTTCCCCAACCCTCCAGGGCTGATCAAAAGGGGACCAGGGAGATGTAGGAGGAGGAATTGGGAAAAAAGCCTTTCCCCATTTGTAGGTGTGAGGAGCACTACACACACACCCCCGACAAAGCTGGTTTTAATGATTTTGATAATTTGGTAATGTAGTTGTGCAAGAGCACAACAGCTCCTATTGGAATTAAAAGTTAACCAAACAAGACCTTTTTTTCAAGATGTCGCATCTGCCACTATTCTTGGGTATCTTCTTTTTTCCTTGTATTTCCTAATATTGTTTGAGTAGCTCACTTGCATTAGCTCTTTACTGCAAAAAGTGTTGTCACAACAAGATTAGAGTTTGTTTGAAGCTCACTTTTATGGATCAGTGCTCCATAGTGGAGGCTTTAGAGGGGTATATTTGACCACCTTATGTAAATGAGTGAGGGACGAGCAAAATCTCTTTGAATATTTATGCTCCCATCATGCCAACTGCATGGCCAACCACAGCAAGAGTGGGCCTCACATATATGGTGCTGATTCAAGCAAAGAGAAATTCAGGGTGACCATCACTTCCTTTCACAAGGAGGAGCTCCATTACATGTACATCCCTGTGTACATAGGGTCCATTCTCTCTAATAATAAGCAGCAGTTCAAAGACATAGCAACGTTAGTCTGGATCAATATGCAAAGAGATCTTGTAGCATCTTTGAAATTAACTGAGGGAAAGAAGTTAGTTGCATAAGCTTTCATAGACCTAAGTTCTGCTTCATCAGATGCACAGAATGAAGTGCCCAGGAACAGACCTTTATAGCACCAACAGGCAAATAATGTTGTCATGGTGTAGAACACTTCAGTTCGACATGTGAAGGATATTATTTTCAACATTATTATATCATTATTTCAACATTTTTCAACATTATTTGGTTAAATGTGATTTAGAACCTGGGAATGTGTACCTTCTCCTCTTCTTAGAGCACTGACACTTTTCAAAGGATAATATATAACATATGGTTCAGACTATTCCTTTCAAGAAAGTGCTTTACTTATCTCTTGGCCTAAAAACTCTTCCCCATTGGGCCTTGATAAACTAAATGATTCTTGTGTGACAAAGGTATTTTTGAAACAGTGTTGACAATGGTTCCTAGTTAAAGCAGTATTTTTAACTGAAATTTGTAGTTAGTAGAGACTATTGGTCAAGGAGTTAATCTGGATATTCCTACATATATTTGCTGTGGGTAAGATCAGGCCAGCCAGTGGTCTTCTCCCTATTGTCCACCTATTTAGTGACACATTTGGTGAAATAATCTACTATTACTATTCTTTGTGAAATGTTGCCAACAATCTCTTACAGTGTCGGAGCTTGACATGACTGTTGCCATAATGGTTGTTCATGACACACACAGTATGTCTAGAATTATTCATCTGAAAACAACCCTAGTTGTCTATTTAAAATACTTGGCATTGGGATGAGCTATACTACACTCAAGCACCTCTAATATCCTAATGGACCTTTTCTAGAGCTCCCTTTATTTTGCTTCCTTCCCTGCTTCCATTTGTGTGTGTGTATGTGTGTGTACGTGTACATGCGTGCATACGTGTATACACATGTCTGGGCCTTGTTGAATTGCTGGTGAATTTAGAAATGCTGGTCTCTCTTTAAAACTAGGATTAGCTCTAAAGGTGTCATTCCACATTCTTAAGACAAGTGAAGCTAAACCCAAAAAGATTATACTCCTTGTGTAACCTTTTGCCCCAAGCAAAAATATAAGAATTTTTATAGAACCGTATGAATTCTTAAGCATTGTACACTGGTAGTTGCAATTTTCTTTCCATTGAAAGGCCTTCTAATTCAAACCCTCATGTTTGTAATTCCTCCTGATTACTTCACTGCAGAAAATAAGAGAATGTCATTTTATACAATGCTGTTGTAGAAAATAGAAACAAAATAGCTGCCCATGCAGTATGTCAGATATTGGTGTTGCTTTCAAACCATCTCTTTAGTAACAGCTGCCATTCTGTAATGGGCCTCAGTCAATCTGTGACAGTGTTAAGCTGTTATCATTTCCCTTTCTTTGGGAAGTACTTTGTGAAAATGTTCTTACTATCATTCTGTACAAATTTAATATTTCCTGTCTTTAACATCTGCATTTTTTCTACATACAGTTCATCTGAATTCAAAAGGATTGGAATTGACAGATATTATTTTGGTCCATCTGTATATGAAGAGCATGAAAGATTTTGCTGTGATAAATTCCGTCTATATGACAGCATTTGATTTGTGTCCCCCAGCAAGGTAGGCTCCTGCTCCTGCTATCTTATATTTATGATGCACTGGAATATATTTCATTGCTATTACTGCTTTATTTATGACTTTTTTTTCAGTCTTGGTTTCTTTCTTTTAGTTGGTACTGAGCTTCCTTTGACCTGTTTGTATGTCTCTCTTCAAAAACATGATCTTTTACTTCTTAGCACCTAGTTCAGAAGTGATATGAGAACTACTTCTTAAATGCCCTAAAGGCACCGGATCTTGTCTGATCTTGGAGGCTGAGTAGAGTCTGCCCTAGTTAGTACTTGGATGGGAGACCACCAATGAATAGCAGATGTTATAGGTTATATTTCGAAGGAAAGAGCTGACAAAACCACTCCTGCATATTTCTTGCCTAAAAAACCTGAAACTCATGGGGTTGCCATAAGTTAGTGAACTTGGTGACATCCCATAGTAGCAACCATTGCTAAATACATTCAGGGAAAGGGCAGATGAGATTTGTGTGTGTGTGTGTTTACCTTTGTGTGACGTTGGTCTGTAGTGAATAAAACTGGATACACAGGTCCTTTTAGGTTACTTTTGGACATTGGGGTGAAAGTCAAGGAGTAGGGGATAGCATATAGGGTATTTTTCATTGCTTTATAAATTGGCCATTTTTTCAAAACAAAATATGGGGGAGTGGGGTTAGGGACGGAGGAGATTGTGGGGTATACTCTTCCTATATCTGTTCTAGAGTTTACAAAAAGAAAAATGCTGGTTAGGACTAAAGAAAGATGTGGTTAGGCTGTGGTTACTTCCAAAGACATGAACTCTGTTTGTAAAAGTATACTTTTATAGTAAGTCTTCCTTTGTTTTTCTGAGTTTGAGCTCCCCCAGTGTTGCCATCTTTTTGTGATTCAGGAAAGTTTTTAACGAAGATTACAGAGTAATATTAGGGAGCTGGTATTTATGGGATGAGTAAACATAAAATTCCACTGCTCACCTGTCCTTCCATACAGTTCTTTATGTTACAGCATCGAGAAAGGCATTTTTCCAGTCTTTTTCATTTCTACTGTATTCCAAAAGTGTTGTCCAGTCTTCTGCTTTCAGTTTTGGTCATTCAGTCTGTGCTGTTTTCATCACTGCCATTTGTAGTTATACCTTAGTAGATAGCTGTATTGAGGCTTAAGGGTGAGTTCTGCACAAGTGTGTTTTCTTTCTCATTCTTCTTGTTTTGGAATCCTCTTCAAATGTATTTCATTTTGACTTTCTTCACAAAAATGTTAACATATAAAGTTAATGAAACAAGAACTCTGCAATTTAAAATATTTTGAATGCTGCACAAAATCTTTTATAAGAAGCAATTTTATAAGAAGCAAGGAATTTCTTGTCCTTTTGAGGACTTTATTACGGTCTCCAGTTACTACAATATATTTCCGCCTGGTTAATAAAAGCTTCAATAGTCATTGGATTTCTGTGGACTTGATTTCATTGAATATGTTTTTGAGATAAATATCATGGCACATAATTTACCAGAAAAACAATCTACATGCCGTTGTTGTTGTTGTTGTTGTTGTTGTTGTTAGTGTTGCTGCTACTGTATGCATTCAGGTCATTTCCAGCTGATGGTGATCCTGAGATGTACCTATCACGAGGTTTCCTTGGCTAGATTTGTTCAGAGGGAGTTTTGCCTTTGCCTTCCTCTGAGGCTGAGAGAAGATGTCTTGCCCAAGGTCATCCAGTGGGCTTTCATGGCTGAGTGAACATTTAGACCCTGATCTCCAGAGTCATAGTTCAACACTCAAAGCAGTACACCACACTGGTTCTATCTGTATGTTACCTCAATATATTATCAATTGAGAAGTCCCATATAGAATTAAATTTCAACACATCATGTTATGAAACAAGAATCCCATGGAATGCAGTAAACTGCTGAAATGAGATATACAGTGCTTGCAAATATTAGTATTTAAGACTAAAATCCCTAAAGTCCTTCAGGCTAAGCCGACTGAGAGATTCTAGAGTTGATTTCCAAAGCAGTAACTTTTTGAAGTTCTGCACCAAGCTGTGCTCAGCCCTGAGTTCTCTCACTCTAGGCCCCTGAAATATATTCACAGTTAATCCCTCATAAAAAAAAATTAAAAAGGGTTTAGCACATTGTTTTTAAGGATTTTCCATGTTTCTAGCAAGTTCTGGGAAATTGCAGGCATTAAGGGCAATATCTTTAAGAGGCATTTTGCTTAGACAATATGCATCTCAAATGGTATCTGATACTGTTGTTAATTTCAGACCCAAACTCTCTTGTAGCTAAGTGACTGTCACTAGTGATGACCCTAATTCTCTGATTTGTTTGCTCACTGATGCAAGCACGTTAGGTCTATGCTATTGTCGTTACTAGTCTGCTTTCTACAGGAAGGTGATCAGCATGTGGGAATTTGAGTGAACACAGAAGGCTGTTTGCAAGTTATCTGGAAGCCCCCCCCCCCAACTGATTTTGCTTACATTTGGGAAAGCTGTGTGATTTTAAGCATGTGCAGAGAGAAGACTGTGGATATTTGCACCATTGTTCCTCAGTGGCGAATATGTCACATACATTGTACTAATAAGGAAAGAAATAGCGAACCATGAGCTCAGTGGATGGATTTTAGCAAGCTCTTGTGTAAAACTGAGATAAGAAGAAGCACATTGCACACTGAAATGGGCTCTGGAATTGGTAATAGAAGATAACAGGTCTTCCTAGCATTGGAAACCAGATAGGAACTCCAAAGACTGGGGGGGGGGGGGAATCCAGCCGTTAGTCTTAATAGTCATAACTTGTAGCAGCCAGTATATGCTGCTAAGTCTTGCTACTGAGTTGTTCTTCAATATGTAATGATGTGTACTTCTGAATGCACAGCTTCTAAGCATTGGATTGGATCCATAGTTGTATGGACCAGAACTCCTTCATCTGGTGCCTCTGTTGGTAGAAGTGACAGAGGAGGTGATTTTATCTATTTGTCTTTCCCTCACAGCCCTTTAAAAAAAAAACAACCTCTGGAGAACAGTTACTCAATTTGGAATAGAATGAGAGGTGATATCAGAAGCAGAGAGAAAGCAGAACTGGGAAAAACTGCCACCCTTTCTCCTCCTTCCAGTAGGTGCTTTTGTTGGTTTCCTCTGAAAATGAAAGGAGTCCTTCATTTACAGAGGGATCCTCTTCCAAATGTGGTTGGATGTTGAAAGTGACTGAACCAGGCCCAGTGCTGGAACCTGCCACCATTGGTCACAAGATCTTCCCCAATGGGGTGTTTATTGCCATCTCCACTGCCAAGCCTCCATGGTCTGCTACTGCTATTCCTCCTTGTTGTCACTACCTGCCCGTTTTATTTCGTCAATCATGCAAGCAAGCAAAGCCCAAAGCAAGGAGAGACACTCCATTCTTCACTTGCCTTTCATATTCCTTCCAGGCAGTTGCATGGACTTGGCCTAGAAGGAAAGATTAAGGAGAAACAGCAGGAGCAAAAAGGGGGACTACTGGAGTGGGGGTTCCAAGTCAAGGCTTCCTGCTCAAGTGCACCCCAGATCATGGCCAGAATATGGTGTTCTCTCTCTCTCTCTCTCACTCACACACACACACACACACACACACAGAGTGAGAAAATCAATTTTATATATGACCAGAGGACGAGGAGTGACTGTGTATTTCCATTGAAAATGCCTCATATCCAAAAGTCTGACTTCTTCTCTATGGTTTCAGGGTATGTGTAGAAGCTCCCTTGCCTGAAGGAATGATATTTCTGATGGACTGCCTTGTGCATAAGTATGGTGGGACGATAGGTGATATTCCCTTCTATCAAAAGCAAGTTATGCACGTCCAGAGCATTTCTCACTGGGCCCCTGCCAACATTGGACCTTACAGTCAGTGTATACAGGTATGCCAGTCTTTAGTTCCTCACTAGGTAGACAAAGGAGAACTCTCAGTGTTATGGGTTTCTAGGCCATCTGTCTTTCAAGGAATTAATAACTGGCTTTTATTTTATTTTCCTGAGTACAGAATATATAATTTTATAGCTTGAAGTCTATCAAAATGAAAATAAAGCTACAGAAAACATAAACATTAGATAAAATAAAAATATCCAAAAACTGTTTGTAAAGGAATGTGAAAACAAGAGAAAGATATCTTAATATTGAACAAGTTGGGACATTAAATTTGTGTCAATTAGTGTATATAACAGTCCTTATGGAAATGAGGATTTTAAATATGCATCGTAAGGAAGTGATCCGGCAGTAGCATTTGTTGCTGCTTGAGCTGAGTTGAAATGTCTGTGTTTGGAGTAACATTTGTTTTATTATTTTAGTTTTATTGTGTTGTCTTTGAAGCCTGTAGAAATGTGCTAAGAAAAATGTATAAATGTGCTCTCTGTACAACTCCAGGCTGGCCTCTTTCTTCTGAAAACCTGAATGGACCATGTATACTAGTGAAAGAATTCTTCTGCTTCTGGTATTCCTTTGCATGCAGAACTTTTACAAATTGGTATAGATTGTGGTAACTGACAAAATGGGATGGATGAACCCAGTTAATGGAAGAACTAGATGTTGTAAAACAGAAACGGGTGGGGGGCACAAAACCGCTGTCTGAAAATTCACTTATTCTCTCTTTCCCACCTGTTGCCCCCACAGAAGTAGTGGCTGCATCACTAAGTTTGAGAAAACAGTTAGATGCTGCTTTTATAACACAAGTGCATTGTGTCGGTCCTTTCTTTACCTACAGTTTATCTCATGACATTGTGACTATCCCAGTGCTATACTATGCGGTACCACTGTTGGGTCATTTGGAAATCTATTCTTTTCCCACTGGAAATAATCCGTTAATGACCTCTTATCTCACTACAGTTTAGTAACCACTTTGGGTGTGAATGTCTCATTTTGTTTCATTCTGATATTCAGAACATAGTGAGCATGGTGTAGGTGTGACTTCATTGATCCTCACTTTGTGTTTTTGTCGAATTTTTATTGCTGTAATTGTATTTTTTCATTTTTTTAATATTCTTTGCTGTCTTCAAAAAGTTCTACCCTTAAAAGCAGCTTAAAATAATTATATGTTATTTATCATCTTTAACTACTGTACAGCCATGTCAAGTAAAGGTATGATTATTCATTGATAAGAATCATGAAAGAAGTGAAGTTTTGTTAGTACATAGTTGTTTATCTCTATAAAAATCATAACACTCACAAATCACTGGCCTTTTGGAATTTCTTTTAGGATCAACTGTTAAATGTATGTACAGTGAATGTTACATTGATGAACATCTTTAATGGATAACAGAGACGTGATTATTGTAAGCCTGGAGAAGAAATGGTACTATTATTCATAATTACCAATCAAATAGATAAACACGATCAAGCTGTGGAAGGAGCAGTTGTATTCTGTTGTCAGTTGATGCAAGACAGCAAGAATGGAGAGGACTGGGAAGCAAGTATGGAGTAAAAAAACTTGGAGTGGGAGCTTAGTTGGAAAAAAAGTGTCCAAATAATAAATGGCAGGAGTTTAGGGGACCCAAAGGCAAGGCATTTTATGTATCGGTTGATTTTATTTGTATCCAGTCTTTCTCCGAAAGTGTCTTATAAGTTATAGCAAAACAGATAAAACAGTATAGAGTAGCAACGTTTAAAAAGCATTAAAACATCAGTCCAGTTACAAAATTAAGTTAAAACATCATTAAAAACACATGAAATGCATATTATATATTAAAAACAGCATACTTAATGGTATATCCCTCTAACCTGATCAATTAAGGTTGAAAGCCTGTTTAAATAGGAGAACCCATCCCAAGGCATGGATCTGGAGAAGAAGAAGGACTTGAATTAAGTCACATCACCTGAAATAAGAGCAAACAGCATGAAGTAAGGCCAAAATAGCAAGTATTTTCTTTCACTACTTAGATAAGCAGTGTTTTATCTAGTCTACACTAGATCTTTTTTCTAGAGTGTACAGTTAATTCACTGATGTGTATGGACACCTATTTATATTTTGTGTTAATGATAATGTGTTATCACAAAACATTGCCTGTAATTTTGCCGATTAGAATGTGCCAACTAGAATAGTTACATTGTTTTCAGCTGCTTATACCCATTTATATTGCGCTAAGTTTTAAAAGAGGTTTTCAACCACTTAAAGTCTGTTGCTCTAGAACACCTTGCAAAGAGTGTCTAGAATAAATCTTAAAACACTGACATAATTTTACAGTGGTGGGCATATATTTCAGGGTTTCATCTTAAGACGAGAAATCCCTGAATATCTCGTTTTAAAATTACAAGGAGAAACTCATGAGAAAAGCTTAGAACCCATTTACCCATGTCAGTGCTGACCAGAAACTCTTTTAAAAGCTGTCACATCAATTCATAATATTTTTAAAAGAAAGCTTCTATCTCTTATTAGAGATTTCACTACTAGACTATTTTCTTTGTTTGCTCTCACATTTAAAAAATGATGGCATTTTGTCTTCTGTTCTGTATTACTGAAAAAGTGGTACAGTTCTATCTAGATGACTTTTTTCCAGTAGTTCTCCTAACATAGTAATATATGCATGATTGTAGTCATATTGGTCCTATGTTTCTGAAAGATACTGGCCTAAATCTGGTTGCTGGTCATAACTAGAATAGGTCCATTAAATCTGTGGGATTTACATAAGTCTTGACTTACCATTCAGTGATTCATTCAGTGGGTCTGTTGTGGTTTAAACAAGCAAATGTATTTAGTCATGTAGATATGACCTCTTCAATCCAGTGTAAGTCCTCTTAATTAATCGTAATTCATATACTGCTATTCCATAGTGTACTAAGCATCGTATGGTTCACAAGAAATTTTATATTTTAAATTATATATTTACCTACCTAAGCCCAGCTTTTTAAAAAGAGGACCTTGCAAAATGGCCTAGAAAAATTATGAATATAAAAATGATTTAACATAGGGCTACACATGGGATATTTTTTGAAGCCTGATTCAGATCTAGGCTTGATTCACTCCTAATTTATTCACTCCTAAATCAAAATGAATATTTGAAAATCCTAATCGTAATTTCCCCCCTGCTCCACAGTCTTATATTGATAAACCAAAATAGCTGTAACTATTTGATGTTGTCACATATCTTCATAAAATTTGGAAATGTGGTAGACTTAAATATAGGATTAACCCAAGCAAATTTCAGAAAGGATCTGTCAGAGAGATTCATATCAAATACCTGTTCAGTCAGAGAAATTCATAGTGTTTTTGTCCTGGCACTGTCCCCCTAGTATTGAGGTACCTTCCTACAACACCTAGAGGATCCCCATCTTTGCTTTAAAGTAGATCAAAGGCAATGGGACACCAGAAGGCAGATGCAGAGGATAAGTCTTGAGATACTTCTCACTTGTTTGAGTCTGGAGCACAGCGACTTACTTAAGAAGCTTAAGAAAAGAGTGCTTCTGTTTTGTTCTACCAGACATCCCATTATTGAGCTCCAACAATGCAATATAAGTCCAGCCTCATAGCCCCTTCTGCTTTTGCATTGAAATTTCTGTAACATGGTTGCATGTGTCCCACATCTCCGTTGCTTCTATAGTTGCCTGCTTCATAGGTTAGGAGTAAGAGACTGAGAGTTCCTGCCACTAGGGGTTTAGGACTCTTTGTTTCTGCCCTCTTGTATGACTGATGGACTGAGAATGACTGCTTGGCACTCCCTCTTCAGTGTCAGAGCACACTACTAGTGCTGTAATACTTTGGCAATTTACTGCTACTCATTTGTTATATACAGTGAAGGCAAATAATAATCCTGGGATCCGCTTCCACTTCAGAGTGGTACCAAACAACACTCTGCCTGCACTCTTCAGACTCAGATAAAGTCATCCTGAGAGTGGAAGCAGGCATGCTCATGCTATCACCACCTTGAGCCTTCACATGTCTTCCTGGATGTGAAACAGGCTCGTTTGTCCTACTCTGCCCTTACAGGTCATATTTTGGGTCAAGGAAAATCAGTTCAGGCAAGCCAGAAGGCACATCTATCTGGTGTTTCAAAGGCTTTCCTCTGGATCTGTAGGCATATCTGGATTTGGATTGCCACATGATTTATTATTAAACTGGTGATATGATGATGTTGCTTGGAGAATAATAATTGTCAGATGATAATTATTGTTAAAATTGTCAGATAATAATAGTTGTTAAAGCTGTAAATTATGTAAGAAACAGATCTAATGGGAATGGCTTGCTTGCTCAGCCAGTGTAATTGAAATGGGTGGCAAAATAATCATGGTTGCATGGCTTCAAAATACGAATTAAATGTGCACTATAATAACACAAGTTTTGTGAATAAAATAAATAAACAGTTTACCTGGAACTCAATAATTATAACTTCCATCCACTCACCTACCCACCCACCTGAGCATATTTATAAATAGTCTGCCATCAGAAGCAGCATCCCATGCATCTGCTGAAGTGAACAGCAGTCCATGAAATTTAATGCTAAAATCTGTTAGTCTTTAAAATTCCGCAAGCCTTTTGGGGTTTTTTTTTAAACACCTAATGTTGGAGAAATCAGAA